>JAESUZ010002306.1:0-264315 GCA_017311185.1 Proteles cristata cristata
GATGTGGGGGGAGCCAGGAGACAGGGGTGATGTGGGGGGGAGCCAGGAGGCAGGGGTGATGTGCGGGAGCCAGGAGGCAGGGGTGATGTCCGGGAGCCCACAGCCGTGGCAGGAGGAGTGAGGGGGGTGTGGAAGCGGAGAGGAGTCCCTGAGGCACGTAGCGACTCTCTCTCCGCCACACGCGCCCCTGTGCGAGCCTCCTCTCGCCTGGTGCAGGAGACCCCAGTCTTCCTGTTCTGCCTCAGCCCCTTGTCCTTTTGCGTTGTTCCTCTTTCTCTTTTCATTTTTATAAAACGGCAGAGCTCTGTCCAGCGCCTCCACTGCAAACCCACTTTGCCAATTGAGTCGTTTTTTATTTTCTTCCTGGCACCTTCTTACCCTAGGAGTGTTGACAGAGAAAACTAGAGGTATCTTTCTTTCATAGCTTTTCTGTTTTCTTTGTGAACAAAGTCTCTCTACCCTTAGAGTCCCTTTTACAACCTTTCTTGGGTTTTTTAAAAACCATATTTCCTTAACGTGCAATTTATCTGGGGTATAATCTGATTTAAGGTCCAATATTGGTTTTTTTCCAGATGGATAGTCAATAAGTTATGCAGAATCCTTTTTTTTAATAAGACAACTTTCCCAAATAAATGCCAATTCTATCTTTATCATAAATTAAATTTTTCTATCTTTATCATAAATTAAATTTTCCTGCATACTGGAATTGACTTTGAGATCCTCTCTTCTATTACATTAATTCATCTGTTCTATGCTAAAACAATATTGATTTGATTACACTAAATAAATGTAGTATAAGTTTCCCCCACTACTGTTCTAATTATCTTCCAGGTAATTTTCAGGCTTTTTCTCCCCTATGTAATCATTTAATGTTGCCAAACCATTAGCCCCGTGTGCACGCGCATGCGCGGGCGGGTGCGCGTGCGCGCGCGCGCACACACACACACACACACACACACACACACACACTGACAAGCTGAATCCTGGGATTAAAAAATCAGGCACCTGTTCCTTTGTCTTAAAGCCATTACCCCCTTTTTAGAAAGATGAAAATCCTCTGAATGGGCAATATTTCCCAGCAGGTTTTTACACTGCAGTGAGAATGAAATCTCAGGTCCCCACTGTGAGAGGAGCTTTCTAGAGACACAGAAAGAGAGGAAGGGAGGAAGGGCTAAGTTTCACTGCAAGATGTCTAAGGCAGAAGCAAGGAGACAGAAGCCCGCAGAGCCTGGGACAGATCCACTTCATTTCATGGTGTGAGAGTCTCCGTCCTGTTCCCTTATTATAAGGCAATCATTCCTATAGAACAGGGGTCAACATACTTTTTTTTAAGGCCAGATAGTAAATATTTTAGACTTTGAGGTCCAAAAGGCAATATGGAAGATACTATGTAGGAACTTATGTAAACATTTCAAATTTAATAATTTAAAAATGTAAAAACCATTCTTAGTAGTTTCCCCAAGGCAACAGGTGGCCAGTGGATTTGGCCTACAGGCTGTGGTTTGATGAGCCTTGCTCTAGAATCTTCCCAAACCTTGCTCATGAAATTCCAGAATCTAATGCTACTGTCCTACTGAAGTGTTGATAGGAGATTATACACACAAAAATATCATGTCCATAAACAATCACATACACGCTCTGCACATGGAAGCTACAGGTGGAAACCTAACAAGATTGTGTATCTGACAATATTGGCCTAGAATGGCCAAGACATAACCTGTCCTACCAATAGATACCAAGATTGCTGAACCTTATAATTTTTAAAGTTTATTTCCTTATTTTGAGAGAGAGAGAGAGAGGAGGGGCGGAGGGGGGGTGGAGAGAACTCCAAGCAGTCTCCACACCATTAGTGGGGAATCCAATGTGGGGCGTGAACTCATGAAACATAAGACCACAGCCTGAGATGGAATCGAGAGTCAGAAGCTTCACCGATGGAGCCACCCAGGCACCCTGTCCCAAGGTTGCTGAACTTGAAAAAGTTATTTAGAAAAATTAAAAATATTACGTAAATAAATAAATAAATAATAAAAAGGTATCAGGACATCTAGATGAAAAAGTAAGTGCTTCGTAAGAAGAGGAAATAAGATCGCTAACACGTTTTTCACAAACAATGGTTTACACCATAAGAAAATGGACTAACGTCTAAGACAATGACCAAAAAAAATGTGAGTCCAAGGTTTATTGTCCACAAGCTGACCTCCCAGTATAGAAGGCACGGGAACGCTGTTACCAGCACGCATTCTTCTCGGGGAATTTGCTGAGGAAGGAGCTTCAGACAACCAAAGGACTAGTAGATGGGGCCTCCGTTGCCAGGCATCTAGTGTGCCATTCCTTCTAGAGCGAAGTCTTCACGGGGGCTGAAAAAGAAAGAGTGGGGTGTGAACTGACTGTGGTTCTAACAACACAGATCTGGAATCGAAGAAAATAGGGAGACCACGTGCAAACAAGAAGGTTAATGCTTCCAGCAAAAATCCTACTGTGATGGTGTGAGTATTGGTATTGTGAGATTTGCATGTGCCAAGTGGGAGAAACACACAACTCTGGGTCTTCTGAGTCTATCGTCCCTTTGTCACTGAGAATGAGTACTGTGAGTTTGGGAGAAAAGAGATAGGTTGTCTCCTTTCTGTTTATTTACTTGCTTGTAGTCTTTTATTAAGTCTTTATTTTTTGGAACAGTTTTAGGGTCACAGCAAAACTGAGGGGGCCATAGAGAGAGAGCACCCACCCCACACCGGCACAGTCCCCGCCCCCCCTCTCCGGTCACCAACGTTCTCCACCAGAAGGGTGCAACTATCACAATTAATGAACCGAGCAAAAGTCCACGGTTTACATTTACATCACTCTTGCTGTTTGCATAAATGCCCTAAAAACCCTGGGTAGCCTCTCCCCTCCCCCCCAGCTCCTGGCTAACCACTCATCTTTGTTACTGTCTCCATAGTTTTTTTTTTCTCCAGAATGTCATATTGTTGGAGTCATACAGTATGTAGCTTTTTCAGATTGGCTTCTTTCCTTAATATGCACTTCAGATTCCCTTATATCTTCTCATGGCTCATTTCTTTCTATTGCTGAATAATATCCCGTTGTCTGGATGGACCACAGTTTATTTATCCATTCACCCACTGAAGGACATTTTGATTTCTTCCAAGTTTTGACAATTATGAATAAAGCTGCTATAAGCACACATGTGCAAGTTTTTGTGTGGACGTAAGTTTTCAACCCCTTTGGGTAAATGCCAAGGAGTATGTTTACTGCATTGTAAGAGCATGTTGCAGTGTTATTTTGAGTCAAAGTGTCAAAATGTATTCTTAAGATTACATGTGTGTGTGTGTCCTATTCATAAAATGATGTGTGTGTGCGTGTGTGTGTCCTATACGTTTCCACTAAAATGGCTTAAAGACTTAAAACAATTCCATCCCTCAAACCAGATTGTTGTATAGTGACCAGAAATAACATTTTCCATTAAAAGATACAAGGACAGTTATATTCACTGGGTTTTTTCAGTACATGGTATTGGAGGTGTGGCCAAATGAGCCACCCAGGAGCCCCCGAGATGCAAGGACTTCTTAAAGAAAAGGCTAATGTAGGTTTGGCATAGGAAACATACAAGATGGGCCTAAAATATCTTTCCACATCATAAAACATGGGTCGTGTCAAACAAGGAACAACTTGAAAAAGCTCCCACTGGCCAGAAATGAAACAATTCCAACTTCAATTAAAAAAAATTACCATGTTCTGAAACCCAGTGAATATACTAAGATCCATTCTTTCCTAACGACATTTTTTATAAAACTACTTGATCACCTTTGAACAATGATAGGGAACCAATTAATTGTTTTTATAACTGGTAAAGAAAGAGGAAGAATACAGCATTTACCTTAAAAACTGACAAATAAAAGAAAAAATAGACAATTAATTGCCTTTTATATATCAAGTAAACTATTGGGTAACCAAATAGTACAGTATATCTCAAGGGCACCTGGGTGGCTCACTCAGTTGAGTGTCTGATTCTTGATTTCAGCTCAGGTCATGATCCCAGCATCATGGGATCAAACCTCCCCGTTGGGCTCTGCGCTGAGTGTGGAGCCTGCTTGGAATTCTCTCTCTCTGTCTCTCTCTCTGTCTCTCTCTCTCTCCCCCCCCCTCCTGTGCTTGCTTGGTCTCTCTCTCTCAAATAAAAGTTTAAGTAGGCGCCTGGGTGGCTTAGTCGGTTAAGCGTCCGACTTTCGCTTAGGGTCATGATCTCGCGGTTCGTGGGTTCGAGCCCCACGTCGGGCTCTGTGCTGACTGCCGGCTCAGAGCCTGGAGCCTGTTTCAGCCTGTGACTCCCTCTCTCTCTGACCTCCCTGCTCACGCTGTCTCTCTCCTAGAAATAAATAAAACATTAAAAAAAAAAGTTTAAGTATAACTTAATGAAATGAAAGTAAGTTTTCATTTGTAAGTAACAACTTATATACAAGTTAGTAAGTATAACTTACTAACAAATGAAAAACAAATCAACAAATGGCAAGCTCTCCTACCACAAAACAAAATAAAACAAACAAAACCCACATGAATTAATAGGTTGAGGCGATGAGCTCCAGGGACTATAGACATTTACAAAAAAGGAAAAGATAGTCAGACGCTGTGCGCCTCCTGATGAAAGGACACTCCGCCACTTCTCCTAGTCTTGTCAAAGGGGCCGAATCTGAACATCTGTGATCAAACCTCAGGTTCAAGTTCACCGTGCGCAGGTAGTATGACGGAAGGACAGTAATCCGGACTATACCAGGCATGCGCATCCAGCGAAATCGAGACTATGGGAAACACCATAGTTCAAACAGCTCAGGTGCCTTTACAGGTAAATCGTAAGGACAGGAAAGAGGATGGACGGGATGGAAGAGAAACCTGTAAATTACAAGAGACTTGAGAAACCGTCGAGCCAGGAAAAAAATGGGTGAAACAACATTATACTGCGTAAAGATTCACAAATTATAAAGAAATGCAAGAGAGTTGTGACTACAAAAGTACAGATAGTGATTACTTTTGGGGGATTTGATGTGATTAGAGGAAGCAGGTGGAGAAACTTCTGGGTGGATGGAGAAGTGCTCTTTTCGACGTGGGTATTGGTTACAGTTGTATTCATGTTACAGTGATGAATTAGCTACACATGTCTTTTACGTGGCTTCTGTACCTCTTATGCTGTAGAACATGAGATTTTACAAAGCAAAAACCCAATAAATAGGGTGATATTCAGTTATCTTTCCCCTTAAAAAAAAAAAAGTAAGTTTGTTTTCACATACAGGGTTAAGTCTTTTTTTTTAAATATTTTTTAACATTTATTTATTGTTGATTTTTCTTAAATAGTTTATTGTCAAATTGGTTTCCATATAACACTCAGTGCTCATCCCCACAAGTGCCCTATTGTTGAGAGGCAGAGACAGAGTATGAGCAGGGGAGGGGCAGAGAGAGGAGGAAACACAGAATCCGAAGAGCTCCAGGCTCTGAGCTGTCAGCACAGAGCCTGATGCACACCTCGAACTCACAAACTGTGGGATCGTGACCTGAGCTGAAGTCGGACGCTTAACTGACTAAGCCACCCAGGTGCACCAAGGGTTAAGTCTTTATGGGGGAAAAAAAGATAAAAAGTTAGGATATGGCTTGGCAGGGGGAAATCTAAAGAGCAAAAATAATTGGCACTATTCATGCAAGGCCGTGACAAGAGAATTTCTGACAAAAGCACTTTCTTGATATTGAGGGTTAAGATGCATATTTGTTTGGTTAAGGAGAGGTGCAGGCGACCAAAGTAGTGATGTTCAGCAGAAAGAATCGTAGTGGGGAAACTATGTGTGCTTTTCAACCAAACCGAGGCCATGCATTTCAATGGCATTTTTGAAAGTCAGACTCTATGTTCCAGAAATTTGGACTTTCGACCAGAATTGCTGATGGGCTTGCAAATCCTTGGCCAAACACTTGCAAACTTACAGAGATTAGTCCGGCTGGACAATTGAATTCGGCTTGGCTGCTAAGTGTGGCAACTGTTCAATACTATCTGTGTTGCCGATCAATATTTTTGTCACATACGTAGCCTTTGAAATATTTATATGAGAAGTAATTTATAATGATGTTTTATTCTAAATGCCCACACCCACAGTTAAATGTATTTCTCTGTTAGTTGAGCAGGTGGGGCCCTCGTGGCTAAAGCTGAAAGGTTTGCAGCATCTGTCATCCTTTGAGAGAAGCAAGCCAGCAGGACAGGAAGCGTGTTTAGCTGTCCAATTTACTCCATTGTCTCCTTGAATTAAGCGTCAGCTCGGCTCGCCCAGGCGCACAGTTGAATTGAATTAACAAGGTTATTTAAAGCCAGAAATCACTAGGATAGAGGAATGCTATTCATGGGGTAATCTTATTCTTTATCTTCAATTAGATTTTTTTGTTGTTTTCTTCAAAGGAAATTAAAATGCTTTCTTAAAATAAATAAAAGTTTCGTAAGAAACGCCTCAGTTTACAAATGTGTACGTAGCCGACCTGACTCTCTGGCCATCTGTCCAAGGTCCAGGCGGAAACGTTAGGACATGGATTTCTAGGGTCCTTGCTACTGAGAACAGTCTTGCTGGCTCTGAGATTCGAGATCAGCGGCACACAGTAAAACTGAGGGGCGGAAGTAAGGATTCAGACACATGAGAGGAAGAGGTGGAAACAGGCCAGATGAAATTAGATCATACAGTGCAGAGGACAGGACTGCAGACGCTTTAAATAAGCCTTTTGTATGTTCTGGCCAAAAGATGTCCAGGAGGATATGGTCACAGGGATCAGCTTTTCCGACTTTGTAGACCTGGCTGTGAATAACACCTTCTGAAGAAAAGCAGGAAAGGGGAGCTTGAGTTGAAGGCTCTGAGAAATCAGGAGACTCTGGGAGGTCACCCAGCACAGCCCGGCCCCAGCCCACCACGCACACAGCGTATGCATAAATTCCTGACACAGCATGTCTGAGGAGCTGTCACCCAGCTGCGTACGGACACGAGGGAGGGACCCAGGGGACTCGAAGATAAACAACCACTGAGCTAGCGCTGAGAAAATGATCAGTGAAGTCTATCTTCATGCTCCCGAGTTCCCTGCTCCCACCCTTTGCTCCTCTGCAGAAAATCCTTGTATTCTTTCATCTGCCTAGTATCCACTGTGTCCTGGCTGGGGAACTTTGCATTAATCAGGATTCCAAAATGGGGTGCGCTGCCTTGTGTGATAATAGCCTCCCTGTTATGGGAAGCCACCAAGCCGTAGCTACGTGACCATGAGCCCGGAAACTGTAAAGTGCACTGAGAGGGGAAGGAGGGCTGGGGCCCTCACCCACACATAAGCTGAGGCCCTTCCAATGACAACTGTATACACCAATATCAAGTCAACAAATCTTTACTTACCTTTTAGGCTGAGTGCTATGTTGGGCATGACCAAGAAATCACAAGCTCACTGAGAGACAGAGAGAGAGAGAGAAGGAGAGTTAAGAAATAAACCCATGAATCGATGGTCAACTGACTTTCCAAAAGGCATCAAGACAATTCACTGAGAAAAAGAAGAGCTTGGCACCATATGGCACTGGGGCATCTGGATAGCCTCGATGGTGGGGCCGGCGGGGAGCTCCCCCCTTACCTAAGGCGCCCCAGGGAAGACTTTGAAACAGATGATAGATCCAAACCTGAAAATTACAATTTTCAATCCTGTAGAAGAATATATAGGAGACGACATTGGTGTTCTTCCAGGTATTTTTTTTTTCAGCTAAGCAGAAAGAGCAAGAACACAAGAGACAATTATAAGTTGGACTTAACCAAATTTCAAAACTTCTGTTCATATTTAGACAATGAAAAGATAAACCGTAGTTTGGGAGTGAGTACTCATAACACACAGATGATATGACAAAGAATTCGTATCCAGAATGTATAAAGAATATGCACAAATTGATGAGCGGAAAACCTCAATTAAAACATGAGGATAACAGGGTGCCTGGGGGGCTCGGTTCATTCGGCGTCCGACTTCAGCTCAGGTCATGATCTCATGGTTTGTGAGTTCGAGCCCCGTGTCAGGCTCTGTGCTGACAGCTCAGAGCCTAAAGCCTGCTTCAGGTTCTGTGTCTCCCCCTCTCTCTCTGCCCCTCCCCTGCTCATGCTCTCTTTCTGTCTCTCAATAATAAATAAATGTTAAAATTTTTTAAAAAAACGATGAGCATAGGATTTGAACAGCTGTAGTACAAAAGCAGATACAGGAATGGCCAATAAACACTTTAAACACATTGAAATGTTCAAGATCATTAGCTCTTAGAAAAATGCGAATTAAAACCACAATGTGATACCATTACAGGTTTAGTGATATCCAAAATTTAAAAGACAGACTGCCAAATTGGCAAGGATATAAAGTGTTTGGAACACTCATACGTTGCTGATGGTAAAGTAAAATGGTTCTACCACTTTTGAAAGCAGTGTCGCTATTTCGTACAAAGTTAATCATATATTTAGCATACAACCCAGAATTCCAACCCTAACTATTTATCCCGATAAAAATGTGTATCCATGCAAAATCTTGTACGTGGATGTTTATGGCAGCTTTATTCATAGTAGCTCAAGACTGGAAACATCCCAAATGTCTGAAATAAGTGAGTAGATAAACGAGTTACAGTATATTTACGCAATGGATGGGACTCAGCAAAAAGAAAGGGAGGGAGAGAGGGGAAAGAAAAGGAATGGATTACTGGGACATTCAGCAGCTCAGATGAATCCCAGAGTGTGCCAAACAAAAGAAGTAAGACCCACAAGGGAACATACTGATAAAACCATACCTCTGAGTTTCTGGAAAAGCAAATCTAATTTACAGTGACAGAAAGCAGGTCATTGCCTACCTGGGCTGCAACAGGCGAAGGGAAATTTCAGGAGTGATGAAGACATCCTACATCATAACTGTAGTGGCAGTGACCCAACCTATAAACTTGTCAAGTCTCTTGAACTGTACGCTTCAAAGAGTGCATTTTACTGGATATAAATTATACCACAGTTAGCTTGATATTTAAAAAGACATGCAGGGGTGCCTGGGTGGCTCAGTGGGTTAAGCATCCGACTCTAGATTTTGGCTGAGGTCATGATCTTGTAGCTCATGAGTTCGAGCCCGACATCAGGCTCCACATTGGCAGTGTGGAACCTGCTTGGGATTCTCTCTCTCTCTCTCTCTCTCAGAGTAAATAAACTTAAAAAGAATACATGTAAAGCACCCAACCTTACATTTGCCACATGGCAAATGATCAATATTTGAGGAAGAGGTAGAGGAGGAGGGAAAGAGGAGGAAGAAGAAAATACTGTTGTCCAATTTATTTCATAAAAATTTTTATTCGGCAACAAAACTTATTTAATAGCAACTTAATAACCTAACAACATCACAGTTGCTGCCGTTTTGATATCATCGCGACATTGGTTTTCTCCCAGTGGGTTCATGAACTGAGGGAAAGGGATGTCCCGTACTACACACAGATACAAGTCTACTCTTCTGTACTAGCTGCCCTACACTGTGCTAACACATATACACCAGACAAGTGCTTCTGTGCAGGAATTCCTTTCTAAGGAATTTGTTTTTCCAGACCCCTGAGTTCAGGAAAAACTGCTCAAGACACAGGAAAACAGAAAAATGTATCAGAATTCTTCTGAGAAAACAAGCTGAACAATCGACATAAAAATGTGACCATTTGGAAGGCAACTACTGACATCCCACTGAAGGCAGGAATAGTAAGCCCCATCATGGGGTGTCCATAGCTAAGATGTGCACTTCCGGTGACTGGGGCGGGAGTAGGCGGGACATAAATGGTCATGTGATCCGTAGTACCTTATGTCTGCCCCTGCTGTATGTAACAGTGTGTGTTCCTGGATACGAATAGTGAGGCGCTCTTGGAAATTGGTTCATCATATACTTACTTTCCACGAATCTTATAAACGATGTGCTGAGGGGCGCCTGGGTGGCTCAGTCGGTTAAGCGTCCGACTTTCGCTTAGGTCATGATCTCGCGGTTCGTGGGTTCGAGCCCCGCGTCGGGCTCTGTGCTGACTGCCAGCTCAGAGCCTGGAGCCCGTTTCAGTCTGTGACTCCCTCTCTCTCTGACCCTCCCCTGCTCATGCTGTCTCTCTCTCTCTCCTAGAAATAAATAAAACATTTAAAAATAAATAAATAAATAAACGATGTGCTGAGGAAAAATACATGTGGAAAGCAAAATAAACCCTTAAATTGTCCATTTTTAAAAGTACTATGGACCTGGATAGGAGGCCCAAATTTTCTGTAAAGTCTTACTTATCTTCTCTAGCATTTCCTGGTGGTTGAATATTTGCTGTTGAATATTTGTTTGAATATTCGCTGCAGTAATTTGAAAATAATGCTAAACTTGATATTTCTTACTTATGAAATTTTCTAGGTATCAGTGATCAAAGAGTATGAAGAACATTGGAAGAGTTTTGAAAATAACTTATGATCGTGGCACTCCTAAGAATTCCCCCGAATTGAGATTTCTCATTCTCAAATCCCAAAGATTCATTATCTATTAGGAGTTTGGAAACAACCGCAAGTAACAGCTATGGAGAAAACTAGAAGATGATTTGGCTGCCTGGGCTTCATAAGTTGGGTGGTATTTGTGCAAAGTATTGTGGGAAGAGCCTTGGGTATAGCAAGGCATGGCTGTTTACATCAAGAACCAGGCAGGCAGAAAGGGCACGGACCCAGGTGAAGGGCTCACCACCTCGGCACGTGGGGGAGGGTGCTGAGGGTTGCTAACTCAACAGTCAGGATGGTCCGATCTACCAGACAGGCCACCTCATAGTCCAACCAGTGTGACACCGTTCAGCAGCCACTTAAGCAAGCTGTTGCCCATGAAGAGTGGAGAGGAATATGGACAGGGCACAGCGATGGGGAAACCCTCTCCCTGGCTCTGGAACCACGACTCTTCTCATCAACGATTCCAGGAACTCAGAGATGGAAACTCAGCCTCGTTGGCCTTGCTAGTGTTCTGTTTGGACCCTGCCCCTCCATTTAATTGGCTAGATCTTCTGACCACGTCCCCGTCAGATGCCCCACATCCAGGGTCTGGGTCCCAGTGAGCCCAGTTCCTTTTGGGTCTCACTTCTGGGTAATCGAGTCCAGCCTTCCTCCAACCAACCCTCTTAGGAACTCAAGTCCTGTACGTATGGCCGCCAAGTGCCTGCCGTGGTGGCTGGCCCCGTCCCACCCGTTCTCCTCACCCCACCCGCTGCATCTTCCCACCCCTTGGGGCTGAAACTGCCCACCTGGAATCCTACACATCACAGGGGACCTGACACACAATCCACCATGTCTGTCTTGTAGCACAATTGCTTGGAATGCACACCCGTGATTCTTTTCCCCCTTCCCTCTTCCTCTATTGAAGGAAGGCGGCCGGTCCCGTCACTTCCTTGTCTCTGCGGGAAGACAGAAGCTATAGAATGTCACGACTTGTTCTGTCTTTGGTGAGAACCTACGTTCACGCAGGGCAGGCAGGGCAGAGTGGGATGTCGTCCATGTTGCCAGGCTGGGGGCTGTGGCTTGGGGAGGGTGTAGGAAGAATGGGGACCCTCATAAAACTGACAGCAGCGGCCAAAGAGGAAATGTCGAAGGGGGCGGCCGGTGGACTCCTCCCAAGGCTGCACTGGGGACACCAGGTAGAGATTCCCGTGCCGCACTCCCCCCCCCCAATCTAGGCAAAAAGAGTAGAGACCAGTCACACCACAGAGAGGGAAAAGAAAAGTCCCCTTCACAGAAACTGGAGAGGCTCCCCAAGCCCTCGCCCCGTCCTGGAGGCCGCCAGACCCCGAGTCTCACTCTTGCACATCTGTGGGGGTCATTCTATCTCCAGCTCATATTTGCCCTGCTGAGCCCCGGTGCTGACAGCCCTGGGGAGGATATTCAAAATAAATCTCTTTTCTCCCACTCGGTGTCTTTTAAAGAGGATTAATAGAGTTTACTGAGTTGGCTGAAATTGTTTTATGCAGCGGAAAACAGCTGCGTTGATTGCCTAGATGGGCCCATTCAGGGAGCCTTCCGCTCCTATTATGAAGCGCAGAGGGGCTTCGAGAGGCCCTGCGAAGAGGTCTGCACTCATCCTTTCCCCGGGAGGGAGTCTGCTCATCTGCAGGCCAGACTCTGCACTCAGCGCTTCAATTAAGGGCTGATTACATACCTGAGCCCATGACTTCCGGAGGCAATCAAACCTCTTACTGTTTTGTTTGAAAGTGATTCGAGCTAAGGGAAAAGCAACAGCAGACGAGAGCACAAAATCAACGGGTGTGCCCTCTGCTGTGACCAGTCCACTGAACTTCCAGATCAGACCTCTTGATGTCAGAGGAGGAATTTGGAAAAGAACACACACACACACACACACACACACACACAAGCATCACTTGGCTTATGCCAACACAAACGCATTTCCCTCTGAAGCCAGAAAGCTCATGCAAATATCACCACCGACTGTATTTTGCAGGAACTCACCTGGGTCAACGGGCTATCTTGAAAGAATTGCTTTTGTTTCTAAAGATCTAGTTGCTGTAATTTTTTAGAGAGTCACAGTTAGCATTTAGGATAGAAACTATTTGCTTTTTCATTACAGAATTGATGCTCTTTGTTCGCTTTAAAATATTGAAAGGTCAGGGACACCAGGGTGGCTCAGTTGGTTAAGTGCCCGACTTCAACTCAGCTCGTGATCTCACAGTTTGTGAGTTCACAGTTTGTGAGTTTGAGTGCCGCGTCGTGCTCTGTGGTGATGGCTCAGAGCCTGGAGCTGCTTCGGATTCTGGGTCTCCCTCTCTCTCTGCCCCTCCCCTGCTCGTTCTCTGTCTCTGTCTCTCAAAAATGAATAAATGTTTAAAAAAATTAAAATATGGAAAGGTCTGGCTGCTGCTGCCTTCAAGGTGAGAGTAAATCATCAGGACACGATTTCACCAGGGAGCTCAGACTCTAACAACACAGAACTAGAAGCATCGCACCCAGGTTGGTCAACCTTGCTGGGATCAGGCCATGGGGGACACTCTGGGACCCTTGGCATGGTGGCAGAATGATGGCCCCTAAAGATGCTGACATCCCAGGGACCTGTGAATTTGCTGCCTTCCATGTCATAAGGGAATTTGCAGACGTGATGGTCTTGAGATGGAGAAGCTTCCCTGTATAATCTGAGATGGCCCAGTGGAATCACAATGATGGATACAAGGAGGGTCGGGGATACAGGGAGACGGGACACTGGAAGCGGAGGTCTGAGTCAGAACGGGGGGGAAACCCCAGGAAAAAGCCATGAGGCATAAATGCGGATGACTCTCAGCAGCTGGGAACAAGTGAGGAAACAGATTTCCCCCCAGAGCTTGAGAAGGAACCAGCCAGGCTGACAGCTTGATTTTAGGACTTGTGACCTCCAAAGCTGTGAGATGGGACATGCGTGTTGTTTGAAGCCCCTGGTTTGGTGCTGGATTGTTACAGCAGCTGGAGGGAGGCAGCTGGAGGACCCGAGACAGAACGAAGGCCCTTCCCACACTCTCTGGCATCAGCTGCCTCCTTCCTGGGGGCTCGCCGTCCCGGCCATTTAGATGTGGGAGAAACACCCTTTCCCCCGTGCACTGTGACAGCTCATTACACCTTCCCAGACTTTTCAGTTTCTCATCCCAAACAGTACATTCTAGAAATATGATTGGAATTCATGAGGCCCGTGCTCCATTTTTGGCAGCGGCATTACTAGATAGAAACGAAATCTGAGGATAATTTTAAGCTTCAAACAGACCATACTCTAGACATCACATGCACATCTGATCGGGGGAGGTATGTGGCCCTAAATTCCAAGTGTCTGTGCACATGACAAGCACACTTTGAAGAGTCTGTAAACCATTTCCATGAGACCAAAGCAAGAGGAGACTTCTTCTTTCCAAGGACTCAAGTTCTAGAACATACTTTCTTAAGACTTGAGGAGATAATCAAGATGACCAGAAATAAGCAAAATCCATCTTTTCAAACCCAGTTTTCAATGTAGACGTGAGCAGCAGAGACAACTAGATTGTTCCTCTTCCCTCATCGTCTGGTGTGTCAGCATGTCCCAGCCCTCCGACGATGTGAGGATGTGTCGTGAGGGAGGCCATTGATGCTGGTGTGTGAGTGTTCTCGCTCAGCCGTCACAGGGCTCCTCAACCAGTGTATTTTCTTCTCTGTCCCTAGGCTTCTCACTAACTGACATTTCACAGTTGTGGCAAAGGAAGGTCAGCAGGTGAGTGGCTCACCCATCACCAGCTTCCTTCCCACACGAGTGGCCAGGGTGACTCATTGATCGCGATGCCCCTCCTTCCCATGCTGTGTGCTTGCTCGTCATTGTCGACACCGGAGCTAGCAGTCAAGGCTGGATCTCAACTCCCAGGGAGACGTACTTGCCAGTCCTGGGCTGAAGCAGTCTACTAATGCAAAACGCTGTCCAGGATATCTCACGCACAGACACCTGCCCTCCATGCCCTCAACATGACACCTTCCGGGTGACCACCGCCAGCCCTTAAAGAGATGGCAGAGAAACAGCCTGTGACAACTATGTCACAAAGGACAGACAGGCTGCTCCTTGGCATGCTCCCCAGCCCCGGGGCCAGGTGGAGATTCCTGAGCTGCTCCAGCAGGGTGGGGCTGCGAGAGGACAGGAGTGGGGGGAGGAGACGAGGAAGGGATTGAGGACAAATGTCCTCATTTGACCACACGGCCCAGCACCAGCTCCCCTCTGATGCGGGGAAGGCGGGATCTCCTGCCTTCGGACCACGCCCACCCTCCTCTCTGGTTCCCGGGCCTGTGAACAACCCTGGTCTAAGGGCTCGCGTAGCAGTTCAGTTGCCATGGAAACCTCTGGCCTCATCCAGCCATATCCTTAGGGTTTTATTAAGCTAAACCACACAGCTGTGGGCCTACGTCAGTTGTAAAGGTTAGGGCATCCCAGGGCTCAGAGTTTCCACCAGAATCATGATTTTTCATGAAGACATGTTGGTCTGCTCCGGGAGAAGGCTGCCCTTGGATTTTGGCTGAGGAGACGCGCTGACTTAACAGCATTTCATGTAGCAGAAACCTGGCTGCAGGTTTCTAGAATGGCAACCTTGAAATACAGAGCGATGGGCACTTTCCCTGTGGCGCCCCCTGCTGGTCATACAGAACAGAAGGCGGCCAGGTAACTGGCAGTTAGACCTGGTGATGCAGGAAGGGGAGACTACACGATTTTAAAAAATTTTCTTTAAATGTTAATTCATTTTTTAAAAATTTATTTCTGAGAGAGAGAGATAGTGTGAGAAGGGGAGGGTCAGAGAGAGAGGGAGACACAGAATCTGAAGCAGCTCCAGGCTCTGAACTAGCTGGCAGCACAGAGCCGGACACGGGGCTCAAGCTCACAAACCGTGAGATCATGACCTGATCTGAAATCGGATGTTTATGCGACTGAGCCCCCCAGGCACCCCGAGGAGCCCACATGATTTTTCCAGAAAAGACGGTGCTCCCCTCACACACGTGTGCCACGCTATGGTACCTTCCTTTTCTTTCCTTCGTTATTTGAATCATTAAAGTCAAAGCAGAATTTGGACTGGATCATTCATACAATGGTAATAATGTTTACCTAATTCATTTCTCACATTTAAAAAAAGGCTAAATATCAGAGTAGGGGAACTTATTAAGTTATGGAAGGTCCCTACCATGACTGAAGATCTCACCACTGTTGTAGAACACACCCGGGGACCCCAGCTGGCCAGTTTTCGGTGACAAAGCAGTCGACAAAACTATACTGTAGGATGCAATTTTTCGTGACTTGTAAGTCTGTGCGACAGTTGAGAATTATATAAACGAGAATGCCCAAGGGTGAGGAGGTGATGAGTGTTGTTATTTTACCTTGTTCTTTATTTTCTGTTTAAAAAAAATGCATTAGTTTTGTAAAAGGGAAAACATTAGGTTCTTTGATGTTCAAAAAAATTGAGCACATCTAATAAGCCCGTTTACAATAATAAGCCTGGTAAGCCATACTAGCAGGGCTGGAGGAATGTGGTCAGTTCTTGGCTTTGCTCTATGACCCGGACACTCACCACCAGAAATAAGAGAAAAACGAGCTCCTAGCAGACTCAGGCGCGTGTCAGATGGTGGGGTCACTGCCATCATCACGGACATCACAGGCTCATCATGGTTAATTCTCTTACCAATGGCACCCCACTGAGCGCCAACCCTCTACTAAAGGCTCCTGCATCTAGAGCAGCCGGCTGGCTAAAGCCCCACGTGTTAAATCCAGTCCTCTGGAGAAAACACGCTTTTCCCAGAAACGGGATTGTGCTGTGTTGGCCAAATCTGCTCACCCCCAAGTAGACGAGAAGCAATTGTATTTTCTCCCTATGTCTCCAAGCACTTATTGTTCATACAAAGGGGAGGACAGAGAAAAGTAAGACCTGGGCTCCACATAAGTCATTATTCCCTGAAAGGGAGGCACAGGCAGACGTCCTCCGTCCAGTGACCAGAGAACGGGACGGGCACTCTGAAGACTGGGGATAAAATGTGGGGCACTCTAAGAAGAGTCAGAATATTTCGAAAATCAAGTGACCATTTGGCTTGAGCATAAGGCATGGTATTTGTAGCCCCAAAAGCCTGAGACATCCTCAGTATTTAGGGAGCTGAAGCCTTTTCTCCAAAGTGTCTGTGTGTATGTAAGTAAAATCCTATTTTAAATGTTTCCAAACTCATCATATAAACACACACACACACACACACACACACACACACACACACGCACGCACGCACCCCGCAGCCTCCTTCCTTTAAGAAAGTTGATGCAAGGAAATTATTCAGTGCGGTTTGAATTCCGGGCAGCAGGACAATGAGCCGCCCACAGCGAGGTAACCAGATGTCCCCTCTGAGCACAGCCCTGCACACTGCTGATTGTGGGGCTTTGTCCGGATGCCAGCCGGAGCTCGAGGGCAATGGGACACAGCACTGAAGAGCCATGCGGGTTGCTGGCAGAGGCTGCTAGGTGGAGAGGCAGTTTTCAGCACGCAGGGAGAGAACGTTGGAGACCAGCCACCTACAGATTTAGACGCGTTTGTCAATGGCAGGAATGTTACAGGACGAAACAAGGAAGTTTCAGAACAAGAAGGGGAAGCCGTCCCGGGGAGATACACTGATCTTCCGTGCCTGGCATCCAAGGGTACCTCTGAAGGGTTTGTACTTTTTTACGACAAACGTGCATATTTTGAAATTTTAGAATAAGAGATAGATAGATAGATGCATGCATATATGCATATAATGTGCTGCAAGAGACATTTGCTTCCAGTTCGTAGACACACCTTCCACATCCCTTCCACACCTGCACGTCGGTGAGTGTGCCCAGACATCAGGAAGAGAAAGGGAGGGATAGGTGCTGCTCCAGGTTCTGAGGTCCGTGGGGCTGTTTGTGGAGCGCTAAGCAGACCGACCCCAACCCGCCTTCCCATCAGAGAAAGGGGCACTGCCTGAATGAGTGGCCCGGAGATCGCCTCTCCTCTTGAAGGTCAGACCAATTGCCACGTGACTGACATCAGGCTTCTGGCTCCTCCTGCTCCCCACGCGCTTACTATCAGCCTGTGCTGCGCTGGGAGGCTGAGCAAGCGGAGGCAGGTCCCCACTATGGTGTCTGGTGGGATGAATGTAGAGGTGCCTGGTTTTACTACTGGTAGAAAACAGAACTATGCCCGCGATGCCTTATGCTATAGGCGCACGCGTTTGTTTAGCTTAGCCAAAACCAGTTTCAAACACCAAGGAAAAACATTCGATAATGCGGGTGAATAAAATATGGCGGCAGTAAAACCCAGTAACATGCACCCAGCCTCATTACCACTGCAGGAATACCACTGTCTTCATCTGTCAATACTCCTGGATAATTATCTCCTTTGATTTCCACTTTGAATGTGTTGTCTCCCAGAGAAAATGGTGCGAGTACACACACGTATACCCTCCTCATATAACATTCGTTGGAACCCAATGGACATTTCCAAGAAAACGCAGTGGTCAGAACACCTCATCTCCTTACTCTGGAATAGTAAGGGAGGAGACTAAGAAACAAAAGATTGATTTTAAATCCAGGTTTAAACCCTTTCCAGATGGTCAAACTGTTGCTTTTTCATTGTCAAGGTTAACAATATATGCACTTTGTTCTGTAACCATTATTGTGATTGGCCTCTGGTTTGGCAATTGGTCTTCTAAAAGGTAACAATCGGTACCATCAAAAATAATATCATAAGTAATTTTCCCTTTTCTATGGATTTTTTTCCCAGTCTAACCTATCTAGCCATCTGTCTATCTACTATCTTGTAATGTCTCCTTTATTACGTCCTTTACCATTATCTGTTTCAAGGACATTTTCAATTTTCAGAACCACTCTTCCTCCCTTTATCTTTACTGAGCCCTTTGGCACTAGACTAATCTCTCTCCAGTTCTGTGGCAGAAGATCTTATCCATCATCCCGGATAAGATCTATTCTTCTTGGACCTTAAGCCTTCCTTTTTTGGTTCACCCCTTTGTTTGACTGGAGTACACCCTCAAATACCTTTGTCACAATGATTGCCTTGGGGGGGAAATAAGTCTGGGTCCTTGAAGAATCTCTCTTCACACTGGGTTGATCATTTTGTTGCATATATAATCGTAGGCTGTAATTCACTTACCTCAGAACTGAGAAGACGTTCCTCCTTGTTCTTTGACATTGGGCTTATAGGAATTCCACGAGCAGTCTGACTCTGAGCCTTGGTAAGAAAACAGTGTCGTAGTCTCTGGAGGCTTTCCGAGCCTTCCACTGACTGGTGGACTTTGACCCTTAATGACAATGTGCCTCGATGTCAGCTTGTTGGCTTCCTCGTGCATTATGCTGGGATCTGAGGATCACTTCCGTCCGGGGCCGTGTGCTTTACTCACCTCTAGGAGATCGTCTTGTATTTTTTCCTTCTAAAACTGTGTTTTCTTTGTCCTCTCTTCCTGGAAATTCTTAATTGTCTGTTGGCCTTTTAAACTGATGTTCGTCATCTCGGGCATATTTCTATTCCCTTTGTTTGGTTGTGGTTTTGTTTCACATTATGGGAGCCTTCCTAGATTTCATTGTTGAAACCTTCTGCTGGGTTTTGTATTTTGAACATAATTTTTGGCTTTCCGAGAGATCATTCTTGTCTTCTAAGAGTCTTTCGTGGTTAAATCCTATTGACGCAGTGTGGATTTTATACCTTCTCAAATCGTGCTCTCCAAGGACACCAATTAGGATTTTTTTTTGAAGGACACTTTTATCCCTTGAAGTATTTCTTTCCTCCTGGGTCATTTCTCTCTACTTGTTTATCTTTGCCTTTCTCCTTTGTATTCCAGGCTCTCTCCAAATGTCCGTGACCCCCTGTTGTCGGTTTGTGCTTTAAATACTGCGGGGGCTGGGAGCTGCCATCTGCTGGGAGGCCCCTCATGGAAGGGTCCCCTGCACCCTGAGCAGGATGGGAACAGCCCTCCCATCCAGACCCCGGCGAACACTGCTCCTGGCACCAGACCTTACTAGCTGCACTGCCACTGCTCAATTTGCTGTTTCTTGCATTCTTTTGCATGAAGGGTAAACATCTGCCCGGTGGCTTTTCTGCGCCCGAAGGTTCGGAAGGGGCTTGTCAGGCTCAGGTCCTGGTTCATCCCCTCGACATCTCACTCCCACCCTCCAAAGCGTGTCTGAGTTCCAACCCTCCGTGGGGTCCCGTGGGGCGACGGGCAGGTGTGCAGTGTGGGGTCTCTCCCGGTTACATTCCCCTCCGGACCCTCCTCCCCTGATTTATTATTAGTCACCAAGACTCCACCTGCTCTCACCTTCAGGAAATGCAGAGCAAGCTGTCAGTCATCGATGGCCCCCTTCCAAATCTCTTTATCGTTGTAGGCTAATTCATTTTTCATTCCCTAACTCTCTTTTCAATAGGGTTTTGAGAGGAAGAAGAAAGAAACATATGTGAATTGCCAGGGGGAAAAAACCCACGGGTAGAGACCTTGAACTCTGAGTAAACAAATGGAATGCGTGGCTTTTAAAAGAGTCAAAGAACATGTGATGGGAGGTAGTGTGTCGACCTTAAGTTGTGCTTCTCCAGCGAAATTAGAATGTTGGGCTAAAACCCTTTCTTGGGTGCATTCAGATTGTTGTGGTCACTCTTAAAATCAGTGCACAGTCAAATGTGCATTGTAATCCTCTTGTGGAAAGTATGCTTTTATGGTTAAGGTCAAAACACAGAGAAAACAGTCTGTAGTATTTCTTAGGGGCAGTAACGGCTAATGGGGGCACAAATCAAGGCTTTAGGTGCAAAATGTTTTATTTCTTGATCTGGGTGCTGTTTACAGCGTGTGTTTACTTTAGGAAATTTCCTCCTGCTGTAGTCACGGGGCTCGCAGCACATAGTTCAACACGTATCTGTTTTATAAATGTGAAGAAAGAAAAAGAAAAGGAACCAAATACTTCAAAGAGTGACCTCACTTCTCGCCCGCCGGTGCCAAACAGCGGCTTGTATCTGGCAGTCCCTGCACCTAAGGGCATCACGGCAGATTGATTCCTGCAAGAAGTGATTGGCAAGAGATTACAAACAGGACAAACCGACATCAGGGCATTTTCTTGCACTTTTGCTGAAACCCCACTGCTGTGCCTTCCGTACGCACGTGGGGGGAGCCCCCTCCCCACGTTTTGTGCCCATTGCTCTCCTTGCAATGCACCCTGGGAGCAAATGCCACCTTGCAGAAATGCAGCCTTGGAGGTGCGGATGGGTAAGACTCCGTCAATTCGCTATGATGAGCTTTCCTCGAGCCTCCCAAAAGGAATATGAATTGCACCCCCTCCCCACCCCCCGCAGCCCCGGGCTTGCCAAGCCACAGCAGCCTCTCAGGCTGCCTCCCGCTCTGCTCGGAGGAGCTGGGAACTGCCTTTCTGCCTGTTCACAGGGAAACAGAAAAGGCTACTCAGAGAATGAGCAGCTGGAATGGTTTCCCTGAGGGGGTAGCATCCTTGGGCCTGTGGAGAATTTTGCAGCTTTTCCTTATGCATTTTTAATCAATTCTAAGCTACTTACAAATATGTGCAATTACTTTCTGCACTTCGCTTTGTAATAAGATTTAATGACTCTGCTACGATCCTCTGGGTGAGCATTGATAATCTGAGTCTATGATTTAAAATTTAGCTTTAGCTGAACAAGGAGAGTAGAAACGGAGATGAAGGTTTTTAAAGTTTTGGGGATTGGCTTTTTTTTTTTAAAGGAGATCAGAACTTGGACTGATTTTAGCTTTCAACACATCCCCAGTGCGAGAGAACAGAATGTCTCCAATGTTTGTTGCCACATAGCGTCTGGTTCAAACACACATCTATTTAAAATCTCGGACAGCGCCAGCTAGCTCTCTCGAAGACATTTTACTGTAACTGGGCGACCCAGAGTCACCCGGAGAGGCCATGTCGCTCATCTGCAAGCATTAGATACAAGCTATGTCTTCCAGGTGCCCTTGACGAAGAGAACGTCTCCTGACTCTCCAATCGGGTGGCAGGTCCTCTGTTCCCACCGTCCTGCTGCGTGCTGACCAGGTCGCTCTATCGCCAAGAATCATAAACACGGCTGAGACCCACCACGTGTGTGCCCCATGGCGACCACTGATGACAGTGCCGTACATCCCTACCAACGCCAAAGAGCAAGTAGCCTTTCCACACCTACTGCCGATACATCTTTGTCTTGGAAGCACAAGGAAGTATTATACGTCTGTCCTCCGCGGGGGCGCCAGGGAGATGCAGCACCCCTACTTATTGCAAAGGGGCCTGTGGACACACATGGTCCTGTGACTGTCACTTACAAGCCCTTCAGCCTACCTCCCTGCAGACAGCTTACCCCCCCATGACCCCCCGCTGCCCCCATGCTCATGCCAGCGGGGCCATCTTACTGCTTTTCCATGCAAAGCAAACAAACCTAAAAGGTGTCCAGGGGCGTTTGGTTCATTCTTAGCCACCCCTCCATGTCCTCCTTCTGGCTGAGACTCTAAGAGTCTGTATGGTCTGTCTGGGCAACGGGGAACGTGGGCCGAAGACCCGAAGCCCAGATGTCATTCTCAAGCATCCAGTCTAGGGCTCGTGGATTTTATCCAGAAACTGGGGAGGGGGTGTGGGTGGAGAGAATAATCTCAAAGACCCCCTTTCAGCTCCAGCACATGGGATTTGACTTAACGGTCTTTCACTGAGCATCAACCATGTGCTAGGGGTGAAAGATAATCACGTTTTTCTTCCGTAAAGAACTCAAAATGATTCTTAGGGCACGGGTGTCCCCGAGACAGAAGGGTCAGGCTCAGAGCTCCTTCTCAGGGGGGCCTGAAATCAGGCAGGTTTCTTGCTTTCCTGTTACGCAATGGAACGAACATCCTGCTCCCTAGAGGCTCCTTCTCCCCACCACATATTCCTGCTCTGGAGGGAAATTTTGGAGATTCCCAATGGTCCCGGTGAACCAGAGGATCCAAAGTCACTGAAACCGGTAGAATTACGAGCTGTGGGGACATGCCGGCCTGCGGCACCACCAGGCATTACTGAGCCACTGCGTGTGACTTACGACCTGTCTGCCACTCTCGCCATCCGCCATCAGTAACTACGGACTCAAAGCCTTGTGCAAACTGCACCTGGTTTCGGAAATGGAGCCCCGCAGCATTCCCAGGCATCCTGTGCAAAGAGCAGCCCCTGGATCTTCAGCAAGTTATTTACCAATAGGAAGGAGCATTTCCTAAATTTTTTTCTAGAAATGAGGTTTAATGTGCAGTTTAATGTGATTGACCATCAATCATGGTCCGAGTTGTTAAGCTTCAATTTTGAGGAATTTACCTTTTCTCTATTTAGACATGGGATGCTGGTGTTTCCATCAATGGTGGTCATTAAAGGTACCTGTGGGAGGTGGGGCAAAGGGAGTGTAGCAAGATTCTCGCTCTACCTTTAGTGGCTGGAGGGGCAGTGAGTAGCATTGAGAGAGCATATGGCTGACGGGAAAGAGGGGAATGTGAGATCTGAAATGCACCATCTAGGGGCACCTGGGTGACTCAGTCGGTTGGGCGGCCGACTTTGGCTCAGGTCATGATCTCACGGTTCGTGGGTTCGAGCCCTGCATCAGGCTCTGTGCTGACAGCTCAGAGCCTAGAGCCTGTTTCAGATTCTGTGTCTCCCTCTCTCTGACCCTCCCCTGCTCACGCTGTCTCTCTCTCTCTCGGAAATAAATTTTATAAATGTTTTTTAAAAAATGAAATGCACCATCCAGCCACATGCAGAAGGCCCACTGTTAGTGCTCAGCTGCCTTCCCAGGGACGGGCCATGGGGACAGGACCTCCCGTGGCAGAGGATCTCCCAGAGGCAAGGCAGGTCTGAGTGTGGACCGGAAAGAATACTCCTGAAAGGAGAAAAAGGTAGGTCTTCAAACGTCATCCCCTCAGTGGACTGTACATCACGAATGGCAGGCAGAGAAGTTAAAGCCCAACATGGCAGAGAAGGTAACAGAGGGGAGGGGTGAGGGCCCCATCGGGCCTGGACAAAAATACTAGGAGTGGGGATCAAAGTGGCAACTGAGGTGACGAATCTATTTGCAAGAGGCTTCTTTTCCGCAATCAGCCCTCCACCAGGAAACCCAGCCTCCCAGATAATTTCCCCCTGCTCTGTGAGCCATTGTCCACCAGATGCACACTTTCCAGAACCCCCTCAAGGGGTGGACTCTCAATTACTATGATCAAAAGGAAACCACCTACTTAGAAAAAGAACTCATGCAGAACATTTGCTCGGTACCTTTGGGCACTAAGTATGTCCTAAATGGTGGTCGTGAGGCAGAATGCTCAGCAGAAAGCCATGAGTGAGCTCTTAAAATGGCAACCTCGCAGGGAATCGCAAAAATGCTCAATCAAGAAAACTGTCCTCCCCTCCCAAAAATGGGAACGCTTAGCATAGACCCATTCAGGCACCAGGCAGGGCCTCCCCCATTTTAAAGATCTGACAACTGGATTCTCTTACAGACAGAATGTGTGGGTGTGTGGGGTGTGTGGAGAGGAGCTAATGATTCTTGAGTTTTCTTAGACCTTGGACCTCATAAAGGGCTACAATCCACTTGCCCAACAGAACTTCCAAGCAGGGCAGGGTTTGAGTATCTGTTGGTCTGGCACTGACATCTTAGCGGATCCTCTCAATGGTATAGCGATGGAGGAATTGTTATAACTCCATTTATAAATGGGGAAACTGAGGCAGATAAAGGAAAATGTCTAAAGACACAAAGCTAGTAAATGGGAGTATCTGAACTCAAGCCTAGGCTTCTAAAGCAACACATAATTTTAAAATAAATTTTGAAAAAATACTATTTACAATAGCATTCAAAAAGTCAAACGCTTAGGAATAAATCTAGCAAAAGCTAGGCAAAACCATGGATATGAAAGCTAAAATACATTACTAAGAAATTAAAGACCTTTTAAAATGGAGACATACACCTTGCAAACAGGAAAGCTTAATATTGTTAAGATGTCCCTTTTCCCCAAACTGATCTACAGATTCAACACGATACCAGGTAAAATTCCCAATAGTGTGTGTGTGTGTGTGTGTGTGTGTGTGTGTGTGTAATTTGACAAAGTGCTTCTAAAAAGTATGTGGAAAAGCAAAGGATTGAGAATGGTCCACAGTCTGGAAGAAGAATAAAATCAGAGGACTCCTATTATCAGATTTCAAGACTTAATACAAAAACTGATTAATTGGGACATTTTGGTATTGGCCCAAAGACAGGCAACAGACCAATGGAACAGAATAGAGTGTCTAGAAACTGACCCCCGCATACAGTTTACTGGTTCGTAACACAGGCACCGATGCAATTCAGGGAAGAAATGATTATCTTCTCAATAAATGGTAGGGAAGTTATAGAATATCAACACCTGGGGAAAATGGGCCTTGACCTCCTACCTCATATGATCCATACGCTTTAATCTAAGATGGAAAATTATGAAAGCAAAAACACTAAGGCTCCTAGAAGAAAACATATGGAGAGATCTTCATGACTTTGGCAAAAATTTCTTAAACTGGACCCAATTGGCCCAAGCAAAAACATAAACCATTGACTTCAATTAAATCAAGAATTTACGTTCATCAAATGACTTCATTTAAAGAGTAAAGAACAGGGATGCCTGGGTGACTCAGTCAGTTAAATGTCTGACTCATGATTTCAGCTCAGGTCATGAGGTTGGTGGGTTCAAGTCCTGCATCGGGCTCTGTGCCATTAGCGCTGACATTCTCTCTCTCTCCCGCTCTCTCTGCCCCTCCCCTGCTCATGCTCTCTCTCTCTCTCTCATAATAAATAAATAAACTTTTTAAGAAACTTAAAAAAAAAGAAAAAGAGTAACGAACAAAGCACGGAGTAGAAGACAATGTTCATGAAGCATATGCCCGACAAAGGACCCGTGTCAAGAATATTAAAGAGATATCTACAAGTCTATTTTTAAAAAACCAAGTTATCAGATTTAAAAAGTGGGAAAATGCCTTTAACGGACTCTTCCCAAAAGAGGATGTCAAACTGGCCAACCAGCACATGACAGCTCAGTTGAATTACTTCCCAGGAATACAAAACTACAAAGAGATACCGCGATGCATCCACTAGAAAGCTGAAAATGAACAAGAATAAAGCTGTCAAGGAAATGCTGGTGAGGGCGTAGAACAACAGGAACTGTCATACTTTGCTGCTGAGGGTGGAAGTGTACAACCAGTATAGAAAATGGATGGGGCACCCGGGTGGCTCAGTCGGTTGGGCGTCCAACTTTGGCTGGAGTCATGATCTCACAGTTCGTGGGTTCGAGCCCCATGTCAGGCTCTGTGCTGACAGCTCAGAGCCTGGAGCTGCTTCAGATTCTGTGTCTCCCTCTCTGTTCCCCCCCCTCCCCGCTTGCTCTCTGTCTCTCCATCTCTCAAAAATAAACAGTAAAAAAAATTTTTTTTAATGATGTGGCATTTTCTGCTGTAGGTAAACACATACAGACATTTTGACCACACAGTCATCCTATTCCTCGGTTTATACCGAGAGAAATGAGTGCTTATGTCCACACAAACACATGGGCATACACAAATATTCATAGCAACTTTACTTAGAATAGCCCCAAACCGGGAACATCCCAAATATCAGCCAACAGAGGAATGGATAAAATAAAATGTCCGTCAATTCCTTGGAATTCCATTCTGTAAGTAAGAACCAATTTCCTGATAGACAAAACAGCCTGGATAAATCTCACAGACATTACGCTGAGTGGGAAAAAGTCATAATCAAAAGAGTGGCCACCCCATGACTTCACTTATTTTCAAGTTCACAGACAGACGACACTAATCAATGGTGTTTGCATTCACAGTCGTGCTTATCTCTTGGGAGAGTATTGACTGGGAAGGATCATTCTGGAGCTTTCTGGGATGATGAGCATATTCTCTATCTCAACCTTGATGGTTTCTCACAGTTTACAGATGTGTAAAATTTCACCCAGCCATTCACATAATATTTGTGCATTTTACATGCCTCGCTGATTGTATGTTTTATCTCAGGCATAAAAATCTAGGGTTTCCAGGGGCGGGGGTGGGAGGGAGATATCATTTAGCAGCTACAGAGCTTTTTGTTTTGCAAGATGACAAAGGTCCGGTAAGTGGATGACAGGGATGGTTACAGAGCCGTGTGAATGTACTTAAAGCCACCGACCTATATGGTTAAAATGGTAAAATTTTATATGTATGTTTTATTTACCACAATGTAAACATAATGATTATATAAAAGCAAAGGCTGTCAGATGAGAGGTTAGATGGTGTGTGAAGAGGGGGAGACTTCAGATGGGGCAAGAAATGATACCCTCCCCATGCCAGCCTTGGCGAAGTCATTATTATTTGCCTTCTTTCAAGTCACCGATGTGCCCTCCCAGATCTGCCTACAAGGTTTTCGTGTGTCCCCACTATGTGCCCCGAAACCAGAGGCAGAAAAAGGACGGCTAATGGGGGCTTCTGCACTCCCGAAATGTGCAAGGCTCTGCTGGCCATAGACATGCACGTGTGTAAATACGGCACAAGGTGAATATCGGACACTGAGCCCTAAGGAATTAGGGGAGCAGTTATGGATGGAACAATTTTAATACTCAGAGATACATTTTGCAGACTATAATTCCCATCGATTTTACTAAGGAAATTCAGCTGACCTGTGTATGGCCTGCCGGCTCCTTTGCCTGACAACCCTCCCCTCCCCCACCTTGAGTAGTATATTTTGTGACTCATATTATTTTCATCTCCTTTTTCAGATGTGGCTGAGGAGCGCCTGACTCAAAGGCAGTCATCTTGCCCTATGAAACTTACCTCTCTCCGGACACACCCAGCACCAGGCCCTGAACATAGTAGGCGCCTTATCAATGTTTGCCAAGTTACAGTACTCTGTTCTTCCTGCTGCAGCAGCGAACCCTGAGCCCAGAAATAGCCCCACCTCCGATCCCCGGAAGCTTCCAATCTAAGCTTCTATTTTTTTTTTTTTTTTTGAGAGAGAGAGAGACGGAATGGGGGGCTGGAAGTTAGTGAGAGGCAGAGAGAGAGAGAGAGAGAGAGGACTCCCAGTAAGGGCAGAGAGGAAGAGAGAGAGGGAGAGAGAGAGGGAACCAGGGCTCCCCCAAAGCAGGACTTGTGCTCATCCGATGTGGGATTCGATCTCACCAACTGAAATCATGACCTGAGCCAAAGTCAGATGCTTTACGACTGAGCCACCCAGGGGCCCTCACCCCGGCCAGATGTTGTTACCTTTATCTGTCCGTGAATTAATCCCATGTCTCTTATTAAGCACTCACTGCATACCAGGAACTTGGTGAGACCTGCATGATTGTGACTCATAGATTTATCTGCACTCTCCACTGCCTCCAGTTTCCACCCTTGGTTTGATTTGATCCGTGTGGAGTTGACTCTCTTGGGTGGGCATTGTTGTCCCAACTGTTTTGCAGGTAAGGAAGGCAGGTCTCAAGATTAGGGCTGACCCACCATCACGGGCTGCCGTGTCCCAGAGCCAGAGTGAGCACCACTGAGTGTCCGTTAACCCCACACCTCAAAGCTCCACAGGGCATCAAAGTGGGCAGCCGCTCGCTTTCCAGGTCTTCCCCTGCACCCCTGCACCCCCGCGGCAAGAAGCCTGGGACGCCTGTGCCACCTGATCTCACTGCTCTCACTTACACTTCTGACTGGTCATCACTGATTTTTATGCCTCGAGATAAACCTGGGAGAGAAAAACAAAACAGCAAGAGAGAGCCCCCCATTATGGCAGTTACATGACCCACAGTCAGCCTGGAAATGGAAATGTTCAAGCAGTTGTGGGTCCGTGTAATTGCGATGAACCCGACTTACAAAAGCCTTGGCACTGGGGCCAAAGTAAAGAGCCACAACTACTGCTTCTGTCTCCAAACTGCCTCCACCACACGAAGGTCAAGGTAGAATAGACCCTTCCAAGCATAGAGTACCAGGGCTCTCGAGGCGACCCTTTAAAATGCTACAGGAATCTGGTGCTAGATACCTGAGATGGCCTCATTCTGTTCCCAGAGGTGCAAGCCACCAACCCAAGATCCCATCCCAACATAGGCTGAGAGCCCATAAACTGCGCAGGGAAGAGTAGTTCTAAGTGTCGACTGACTACCAGAGTATACCAGAGCTTTCGAAATGACAAAAACGAGCAGGTGTGTTTGCAAGTTAAATACTGGGACAAGTTGCGAAGCAGAAAACATCCTCTGTGATGCCACGGAAATGCACTTAATAAAAGTGAGCAGGTTTCACATCCGGGTAAGAGGAAGAAAAGCAAGGTGCGCCTGGGTAGTTCCATCTGTGAAGCTTCTGACTCTTGATTTCGGCTCAGGTCATGATCTCACAGTTTGTGAGATCGAGCCCCACGTGGGTCTCTGCACTGACAGCTCAGAGCCTGCTTTGTATTTTCTGTCTCCCTCTCTCTCTACCTCTCTCTCTCTCTCTCTCTCAAAAATAAATAAAACAGGGCACCTGGGTAGCTCAGTTGGTTAAGCGTCTGACTTCGGCTCTCTCATGATATTACGGCTCATGGGTTCGAGCCCTGAGTCACTCTCTGTGCTGACAGCTCAGAACCTGGAACCTGCTTCAGATTGTGTGTGTGTGTGTGTGTGTGTGTGTGTGTGTGTGTGTGTGTGTGTGTCTGCCCCTCCCCCTCTTGCGCTCTGTCTCTCTTGCTCTCAAAAATAAATAAACATTAAAAAATAAATGAATAAATAAACATTTTTTAAAGAGGAGGAAAAGCAAGATCATATTTATAAGAACTACCTTTTTTTTCACAAAGGTCATACCTTAAAGGGTGATAATCTTCTCAGACCCCTGAGGCGGTGTCGCGGGTGACCTTGCCCATGCCGACGTCCCAGCGAAAGCACTGAGGGGACGTTCAGTTTACCCCCAGCAGCTGCGATCAGCAGGGCAGATGCTGCCAAAGGGCGTGTGGAGTTTCCAACCTTGACTCCACCAGAAGCCCGTGTTTTGAATTATTGAAAACCTTCCAACACATTTACCTTTAGACAATAAATTTTTAAAATCTGGTACTTATCCTGAAGGGAATGTTTCCAAAGTGAATTCAGACAAGAAGAAACTTGGAGAAGGAGATCTAACCAAGTCTCCCTCCTTACTGGGTCACCCACGCTCCCCCTCTGAGTATGTTTGCACAAAAGAAGCGACCTTTGTATTCATCGCTCATAGCGCTTCATTATTTTCCAGCACACACTTATTCCCTACAGCTATTAAAGGATGGGAAAGTCGTGAGCACAGTGGTCAGGGTCTCTGGGATACAGCACGTCTCCTCACAATGGGTCGACAGGAAAAGATGGAGTCCGAGCTGAGACAGAGCTAATCAATTGCAAACTGCACACAAACTTAGTGCACGGACTCCTCAGAAAACCACCACGTGCTATTCTGGAGAACTCTTATTAATTCACTAAATTTTCCCCTTTGAACAGCCCCAGATCTGACAGTGAAATGGTTTTAGAATCGGCCAGCCTGCAGGCAAGAATAGTGGGCTTGCACACGGTGGGCTATTCCGTTCAGGGCTGCACCTGGGGAAGCCTGTGACACAGAGATAAAAGCAATAGATAAGGTTGCACCAGGACACTGGTTATGTACACTCACGTGGGCTGTCGCAGGGCTCAGGAGCTCGAAGCTCCACACCTTCTCCACATAATCTGGCTTGGTGATCCCAGCTCTGTGGCTTCAAACCACACAGCCACCCACACCTTCCCCGGCTGCCTGCCTTCTGCCTCCTCCACCAGCAAATCCTAACCTCAGGGAGAAACTGCCGGTCAACATACGCAGTGGGTAGGACTGATGTCCCCAGAAGAGTTGAACCCCTAACCCCCTGGTTCCTGTGAACCTGACCTTACTTGGAAATAGGGCTTTTGCGGATGCAGTCAAGTCAGGATGAAGTCACCCTGGGTTTGGACAAGCCTTAAATCCAGTGACGGGGGTCCTTGTAAAAAGAAGCAAATTCGGAATCAAACACAGAGGGAGGATGAGATGGAGACACAGGGAGGCTGTCTTGTGATTGAAGCCATGTGCCTATCAGCCAAGGAACACAGAGACTGCCACCACGCACGAGCTGGAAAAGGCAAGGAATGACCCTCCCCTGGAGGCTTCAGAGGGGACATGGCCTGGCCGACACCTTCAAGGGGACATGTTCTGGCCTGAACAGCAAGGAAATAAGTATCTATTAGTTTTTAATTTCATTAAGCATTTAGTTATTTATTTTGAGAAAGAGATGGAGAGTGACCAAGGGAGGGGCAGAGAGAGAGGGAGACAGAATCCCAAACAGGCTCCGGGCTGTCAGCACAGAGTCTGATGTGGGGCTTGAACCCATGAACCATGAGATCATGACCTGAGCCGAAACCAAGAGCTGGATGCTCAAACAACTGAGTCACCCAGGCGCCCAATAAATGCCTGCTACCGTTTGCGGGAATCCATGATGGCCACGCTGGGAACCAAGCCCCCGTATAATCACAGTACGGCTGTGCACGCACTCACTCTGAAAAGGTGGCGAAGCCCCTTTCCAAACTCCCTGCCTTGTCCTAACCTCCCCCACATCACATCACCTGTGCCCAGGCAAGCCCTCCCACCTCTCTGAGTCTTGGTTTCCTCCCCCTGAAACTGGAAACCATATCCTCACCCCCAGGTCTGCGCGCGGTATTCAACGAGAAGTTATAAGAGAATGCTAAGACATAGTAGGAGGTCCCTCCTCCTTGTCATCAGAATCCTTCAGAAAAGTTTGGTCTGGCCTTTAAAGATCTGCCAATGATCCTAGAAGTTGCCCGTGTTTTTAAACATTTGGTAGCTGTGAGTGTTAATTTTACGTGTCAGCTGGACGGGGCCACAGGATGCCCAGATATTTGGACACACATTCTGGGCATGTCTGTGAGGGTGTTTCAGGAGGAGATCAACACTGGTAAAGTAGATTACCCTCCCCAGTGCAGGTGGGCCAAGTCCAGGGAAGGGAAGCCCGGGCAGAAGGAAGGCTGACTTCCTCTGAGGAAGAGGGAAGTCCCCTCCCTGACCACCTGACCGCTCTTGGGTGGAAATGCCTGTTCTTCTGGTTCTACACGGTTTGCGGCCTTCGGATTCCACCCGGGACACCAGTAGCCTCCATAATCACACAAGCCAATCCTTTATAATCTCTTTCCCTCCGTCCCTCCCTCCGTCTGTGTCATGGACAGAGGATTGCACACTTAACACAAAAGCCCCTCCCAAAGAACTTTGGGGTGGAGAATTTGCAACACCATGGCGTTTTCCCTATCAGGCACCGCATGAGGAAAGGGTGGGAGACTGTGCTGTCCTATAGCCTAGAGTCCAACGGAGAGCCCTTAGGGGACCTCTCAGAGATCATTGACCCAGGGAGCTCTGCATCCGGGAGCCGGGAGATGTGTGGGTGGTAAGTACAGCCAGACTCTGGCAGCTGAGCAAACGGGGGGCCACTGTGGGAGCCAGCCGTGCCTCCACCAAAGAGGGTGCAGACGTGTCTCCTCTTAGGTAAAGCATCCCCCAGAGTGGACCCAGAGACACGGAGGTGAGGGCAACTGTCTACACGAGGGGCGATCTCAGGGAGCGTGTGCAGGAAAGGGAGGAAGGCGCCGGTTAAAGGGCATGGGTTGGGGTCAGACTCACTCTGCAAGTGCCTGTGGGTCTGGGGGCCCACAGAGAGACTGTGAGGAACGCACTTCAACTGGCCACCTGAGGAATGAGAAAGCAGGGGCCTTTGTCGTCTGGCCGCCACGGAACAGAGTCACAGGTGTTACTAAGATGATGAGGACCCAAAAGACAGGGTAGAGGTGCTATGTGTTAGCTGCAGCACCTTTCCAAACGACCCGCCCACTGCAGAGGGCCCCCAGCAGAGGAGAGGCGAGGTCAGCAGAGGAGGATGGAGGGAGGTTCATGAGTGAGCCCATGCACATGGGCCTTCCCAGTGGGAAGTCTGAGGAACCCCACAAGTCCAGGGGTCAATGAGGGCCACAGACAGAGCCAGGGAGCACCAAGTCCATATCTCAGCCATACCCACCGGTGAGCTTCCCAACCCTCCCCTCCTCCCATTGATCTCAGCTCTAACTCTGGAGGGCCGTGAGGTGGAGTGGAGCCGACGACGAAAGAACAGCAGGGAAATCGGAAAGGTTGGTTAAATGTGTAGCAACATGGATGGACCTTGAGGGTGTGATGCTGAGCAAAATAAGTCAGGCAGAGAAGGACAATTACCATATGTTTGCACGTATAGGAGGATTAGGAGGAACTTAACGGAGGACTGTGGGGGAGAAGAAGGGGGAAATAGTCGGGGAGGGGGAGGGAGGTAAATCATGAGAGACTCTTGAATGCTGAGAACAAACTTAGGGTTGATGAGGGTGGGGGGAGAGGAGGAGGGATGGGCATGGAGGAGGGCACTTGTGGGCATGAGCACCAGGTGTTATATGGAAACCAACTCGACAATAAACTATTTAAAAAAAAAAAAGGAACGGTTGGTTAAATCTCACCACCCCCCACAGGGAGGAGAAGAACCTCCCATTCTGAATAGTTTGGTTTTGGGCTGCCAAATTAGATTGGACATTTTACTTATTTTTAAGTTTATTTATTTATTTTTGAGAGAGACAGAGAGAGTGCGCAAGTGAGGGAGGGGGAGAGAGATGGAGGGAAAGAGAGAATCCCAAGCGGGCTCCTCGCTGTCAACACAGAGCCTGACATGGGGCTCAATCTCACCAACCCGGAGATCATAACCTGAGTCGAAATCATGACTCAGACACTTAACAGACTGAGCCACCCAGTGTCTAGATTGGACATTTTAAATACTGAACCAATATTGTTTGGGGATCTAAAATTGCATAGAACACCTTCATACTGTATGTCAAAGATTTAAGGAGCTGTTGGCTTGCTCGAGATTTCATCCAAGAGCGAGGCTGAAGGGCATGAGGCCCCATCGAACAGTGATGGAAAGGATAAAGATAGTACGGGGCCTTCCTGTTCAAAGTAATAGTTACACATCTTGGCAGGAGGTGGGGAAGACAGAAATGTCCCACTTCCCAAACCCAAGCAGGCACTGAACAAAAGTCAGGTAGCCACAATTCTATGAAAAGAATGAATAGAAGAATTGCAGCAATAAAGAAAGCTGGTTTACCTGGCCATCTTCCCGTCTCAGAAATCATGGTCACTTATCCAGGCTCCTATCTAACTAGAAATGTCTTTCCTCTAATAAACACGGTGCCTGCAACACTCCTTCTTTCAATATATTACCCAGAATTTAAATATTCATTTTCCACGCCATTGGGTATTCTTCCCTTTATTTTTTATCAAACGAAGTCCACCCTTTTGCAGGGGGTCCTTTAGTTAACTAGTGGTACAAGATCAATAATAGAACCGCTGTCCCTCACACATGACGGGAGTGCATTCCTCACTTGCATTGGGGCAGCAGCGTCCCATGGAGGGAAGGTGAGTGTGTGCACCTGGGCTGGGTGGCTGGCCATTCTCCCAGTAGGGCTCTGTACACATGCCCATGGCACCAGCTGCCATCAAGGCCCCCGGTCTCCTGCCTTGGCTCAAGACGCCACCACCTCCCCCTGATCTCTACCTCTCTGATGGTTTGACCCCCTCGCTGTTCCCAAGAATGACCCCTCTTCCTCTTCCCACCCTTAAAGGTTGGTTTTTCTGAGTCATTTGTCAGCGGGTGCTCCTTTTCTCCCTCTGCCGGCTCTCACTGGATTTGAACCAAATCTTTACCACCAAACTTGACCTCTTTCCTGAACTTCAGATTCACCTATTTATCTAACCCAATAGCTTTCAACCATGACTGCACAGAAGAACACCCAAGTTGCCTCCCAAAAGTACCAATACCTTGGCCCTATGCCTGTCCACCAGGATCAGGAATGTATGGGATGGGGTCCGGAGATTTATACTTTTTGACGGGTCTCCCAGATGTTTGAATGTGTACCCAGGGGTTAGATCCTGGGTGCTGGAGAGGATCTGATGGCTATTCACAAGAAATGCTTCACCTTTCTGCCATGTTATCTTTCCTGAGTACCTGAGTCTCTCACAGATCCTGCCTCATTTTGTGGTGCTGGAGGTCCATCCGGTCTTACATCTCCCCAATCCAGTTCCCATGACCCGCTAAAGGGGTCATTCCTGCAGACAGATTTGGAGCACCTGTCCCACCTACGTAAGACACCCTGCTTCTCGTCACCTGCCGGATAAGCCCAAACTCCCTAGCGGAGCATCTGAGGCTCCCTTCGCTTTCTCAGTTTTGTCTGTTGTCACATCCTGTTTCAACTGATGTTCCAGGCACACGTGTTTTTGTTGAATGCTGAAGTCCTAACATATTGAAGTCCCAAAACCTCAAATTCCTATCATCTCAAAATCCAGGAACTCTGGACTTGGCTTTTGACAAATCCAATGTGACTGAAAATCCCAATGGTCCAATCTGGTATCACTGACCAATAGCCGCTTGGTGGTTTGAAACAACAGCCATTTTATTTGCTCTCAGTTCCGTAGGCCAGCAGTGTGGACGGGGATCTTCTGGGTAATTCTTCTGCTGGTCTGTTATGAAGTCATCTAACAGTTCAACTGGGGTGACGGTGTGTGGCGACACCCACACGCCCAGTGGTGGAGCTCTCCAGTTGGCTAGCCGAGGCTGCTTAACATGGCGACCCCCTCCACAGCAGTGAGAGCGAGAACCGCAAAGCACCCACGGCCCAGACACAGAACTCCTACAGCATCACTTCTGCCGTGTTTCATCAGTGAAAGCAAGTGACGGGGCCATCCCAGACTCAGGGGGTAAGGGGAGCTGCAAAGAGTTAGTGCCCATTATTTACCTGCACCCACAATTCATTGCAAGACATAGAGCAGATTCAAGTGAGGGCTGGGCAAAGGGCTGGGGGAGTCAGTGCATCAGAGCTGTGTGATTTCTGTCTTGTGTCCCTTTAGCAATTTTTTGAACCAAGTCTGTACTCCTAGTCCCCATGTTAGTGGGGCAGTAGGTAAGTCAAATGCTGTATATTTGGGATTATCTAAAAATATTTCTACTTTAAGTATTCGTTCTGTAGAACAGACTTTCCCAAAGAGAAGGAAAGACAATAATGATAAATTTCTTGTAAAAACATGTTATGCTAAAGGGATATGTTATGTTGAAGGTGATTCTATGTTTGTATGTGTGTGTAAATATATGTATGCATATACTCACATATACACACGTGTATTTGTTTTAAGTATATGTAGTCATTACCACCTCATGCTTTTGTGTCTCTCCCCCAACGCTACTTCTTCCTCCATTTTTTCCTTGTCTTCTTCTTCATCATCATCGTCACTATCACCACCATCCGCATAGCTAACGTAAAATGAGCATCTATTATGTGCCAGGCACTGAGCTAAAAGCTTTACTCCTATTATTTCATTTAATCTTCCCAATTTAATCCTCCCATTTAATACTTGGGAAGATTGAGGCACATGACAGACTTCTCTTCCTGCAAACTATCTGTAATTGCATTGTGTTTATTGGCTTGCTGATTGGTTATTAAGGTTAGGTCGGTACTTATATCAATGTCAAAAGAAGGGAAATTATAACTGGACAAAAATATGCAGAAAGGTTCCTCTCAGGGGATAAAAATGGACAAGCCACTCAAACAGGCCACACCCCGGCCCTACGCACAGCAGCAAGAAGAAAGGTGTACACTTTGGGCCTAAAAAGGAAAGTTATGTGCTCTGTTCAATAATTTAATTGGGGTAATCATACATTCCTGAAGCCTGGCCTTGCTAAATCCAGTCTGCCCATGTGATGTTGAGTAACATGTAAATAATGTACAAAGAAGCGATTCATGCTAACTGTGGCCAGAACAAGGACTCTGTTCTTTGCCTCCTCCAGGGAGCACACCATGACCAGGCACCCCTTCCTCTTGCATTAGCTTATTTCCCCATGCATGCCAGTTTTGTTGCCACTATTCAGGAGGAACACCCCTGAGGATATAAATCATATTACCCCATCGCCCCTGAGCTGACCGTGATCACCCCAAAGGGACTCAGTGGAGAGAGATAACTGAGAAGCCACAGCTGTGGGGTCTAGATGAGGATGAGATACACAGCTACGAGCATGTTGACCCCAGAAGGCTCCGCTGACCCCAGCCCCTGCACCTGGGGAAGGGGGCTCTGGCCCTCACGGCACCGTTTCTAAGGCACTTTCGTGCTCCATGGACCTAGGTCCTTGTTAATTTTCTATAATTACCTGTCTGTTTTCTTTGAGGCCACTCTCTTCTCTCTCATGTAGCTGTGACTCTCCTTTCTCCTTCTCTTTCCTTTAGTTTAATTTTTTTTAAGTAGGCTCCATGCCCAACATGGGGGTCCAACTCAACCCTGAGATTAAGAGTCACGTGCTCTACTGACTGAGCTAGCCAAACACCACTATATTTTTTAGGTTTATTTATCTATTTTGAGAGAGAGAAAGTGGGGAAGGGACAGAGAGAGAAAGAATCCCAAGTAGGCTCCACTGTGTCAATGCAGAGCCTGACATGGGGCTTGATCCATGAACCATGAGATCATGACCTGAGCCAAAATCAAGAGTCAGACACTCAACTGACTGAGCCACCCAGGCGCCCTCTATTTTTATTTTTAAATAAAAGCATTCAGCCTCTGCTCTGTGGAACTTTCCTAAGGCAAACAACTTTTTGACCCAAAGAGCTACAATTTCTCAAGAAAGAAAGACATGACTACTTGTAATAGGTAAATGCTATTTACCTATTGTAGAGAGAATTGGCCATTAATTCTGCCCTGTAGGAGTGGAGAAAGCCTCACGGTGGCAGTGACTTATGCTACAAACCTAAGAAAGGAGTGTACCAAATGGAAAAAACGAAGGAGCAACAGAAGGAGCTGGGGAAAGTATGGGCAGCGAGGCGAAGAACAGAGGGCAGAGCTGAAAATAACGCGCAGACGGAAGCCTGTGTGTAGACGAACAAATACGGTGTCTGGAATTTCACAACCAGGTGCGTGAGGCTCAGGAATGGAGCCAAATGACGAAGGTACAAGACAAACCACCTGCAGATGGAGAAATACGAACAGAAATCCGATTCCAACAAACTTTGCCCTCGAAGTGGAGGACACAGACAATGATCTTCCATCTGCATTTCTCCAGAAATTATGTGTGTCTGGAAAAGAAAGTAACTGAATCCTTAACACATTTAGGCTGAGCCTCGATTAAGAAGTCGCTCATGTCCCCTTACTTATCCTCTATGAAACAAAGTCAAAAAAGTGTTCAATCTCTAACACGAGTCCTCCACATAAAGGAATATGGGAATGGAGTTGAACCTCACACGGAATTGTTTTTAAAAGAGCAATTTCTGCCCATATAGTCGGGCAATTGCACACCCCTAGTTGTGCAAACTCTAGCTGGAGTTTGCTTTCAAAGATGCCTGGGAGGCAGGGCCGCTGGCAGGAGCCGGAATAGTCAGTGACCAGGTGGGAAGAGGCACCTCTCATGGGGATGAGTGATTGGATACATCTTAGCAGTAATTTTTTAATCATGTCATGTCCCTGTAAAAAACAAACAAACAAACAAACAAACTGATCACAGGGTGCCTGAGTGGCTCAACTGGTTACATATCCAACTCTTGATTTCAGCTCAGGTCATGATCCCAGGGTCACGGGATCAAGCCCTGTATTGGGCTACACACTGAGCATGGAGCCTGCTTGGGATTCTCTCTCTCTCTCCCTCTGCCCCTCCCCCATGCTCTCTCTAACAAACAATCACATGTTTCTAAAAGACAAATACCAGCATTTACAAAATGAAAACAACTCTGAGGATGCAAAACTATGGCCAGTTATGCCACAGCCCCAAGTGGGTGCAATGACCAGCTGTCAGGGTCAGGCCCTTGAGAAAAGGCCATCAGAATGGAGCCAGTGACCGACCCTAACTAGGGCAGCACCACGGGGTGTGACAGAGCAATGCTGATTGCTTGAGCTGGCGTTGATTTGGGCATCGCTGGTCTGGCTCAGCGTCCTAACCACCCCATGACCACAAGTCAGATACGAATAAAAACTCAGCCACAACCTCCTCTCTCCTAAAGGCAGTTGTATTATCTTATGGATATTGGAGAACTTACATTTCAATGAAGGTGGGACTAAGATAGAATATGGCAGAAGCAGTGTGAGCAAAAAGAGAAATGATCCTGTTAAACACAGATCAGCTGCAAGGAGAGTGCAAGATCACTGCCGGGGACAGTGAGAAGGCAGGATAGCCTCGCATGTGGATGAGTGGGCCGTGCCCGGCACGCCAGAGGCCAGCGGCCAGCAGCCAGAGGCTCCAAGAACACAACATGGGGGTGTGAGCCTCGCCTGAAGTCACCACACTGCCCCTAACCCTGCAATATGCTCTGCATCCCCAAGCAGCTTGCTCTCCACCAGAGGCAGCCCGACGCTCTCTCTGCCCCCTGCATGCTGCTGTCTGACTCCAGGAGGGAGCCACACTCCTCTCCCACCTGCTGGCAATTTCCTGAAATTCAGGGCGCACCTGGCCATCAGCAGGGTGCTAATGCCCATGCTCCACTTTACTTCCTCTCATCTGGAAACCCAAATGTGGCACAAAAATGACTCCAAGTCAGGCTAACCATTCCATATCACATACTTCTCCCTTTAAATTATCTGTGGCTCTACGGGTTGCTCTGGGTTGTATGCAAGAACAGAAGGCTACGGAACACATGGTAAATATTTCATGATGTCAATGCTACAGCAGTTTTGAATGAGATCTCCCACCAAACTCCAGAAATAACTTCACTTTCTAGAGAGTGCTATTGTCATCTGGATCGGGGAATGTTTTGATGTCCTAAATGCTCACTGTTTCAGTCACTCATGGGTAGTCTTATAACTGGATGGATCTCAGCCAAAGAACAACCCTCTGGCCACAACACTGACCCTTCAGATTAGTAGCTGTATGTTCTAGAAACAGGCAGCAAGACTGGGAGATGAGAGGGTCGCCTGTACCTTCCCAGATGCACCAGTGGGCTCCCAGACCAGACAAGGTAGGCTCCGGGTCTTATCTGGCCAAACAATTAGCCTGACCAATCTTGTTTACTATGTCTTGACCAGCAAGTCAGCGGAATTAGCTACTTTGAGAAGGATGGGTACAGCTGAGGGCTCCAGTCGGGGGGTGGGGGGAGGAGGGAGGTGAGGACTGGGAGGGATTGATTGGTTTGAATCTATCAGTTCTATTACCTTGAATCTGGAAATAAAATTTCACAAAACGGGAAATCAAAAGACAATAATGACCTTCACTGTTACATTCTAACGTAAGAGGAAAATTAAACCATCTACATAGACCCAGGAAAAGGATAATTGGGTAAGAAAGGAACATCTTCAAGAAATAGCTGAAGAGACTGTGAATCAGTAACTATCAGCCCTCGTCAAAGAGGCAATAACATTTTGGTGTCATCGGAGAAGCAGTAGGCTCAGGGAGCCGGGGTATGGAAAGACCCCAAATCCACATGGTGGCTGAGGTATGGTGTACACAGCAGTCCTCAAAGTGTGGTCCCCGGACCAGCAGTATCAGCCTCACCTGGGAACTTGTTGAGAAAGCAGTTTCTTGAGTCTTCAGCCCCACCCCACCCCCCAGACCCACTGAGTGAGAAACTCTGGATGGGACCCGGCCACCTGGGTCTTAACAGTCCCTCCCGGTGACTTGCCAGCATCTCAAGTCCAAGGACCCCCTGCGCACTGAGCATGCACCTATGTTCCTAGCAAGGGCTACTTTGGGGAGAAACAGCTACTGGGTTTTAATGGCCATTCCCACTGGGCCACACTAACAACAGCCCACAAAGAAAGCAGAAAAGGTGCTGCAAGGAAAAAACGGTCTTTGTGTTCTTTGAGTTGCAAGCCTTCGTCCAGGAGAAATCTCAGACCAGCTGCTTCGTCCCCACTGTAGAAACGCCTTGCTTGTTCCCTAGAAACAGAGACTAGGGTGGTCACGTGCGACCAAGGGAGAAGTGAAGGGACAGGTAGATCTGGTCCTTGGCCCCGCAGGCCATCTCTGCAGAGCCCCTGCCTTCCCCTACTGTCCCCACCGTCCTCCAGGAAGGGGCTTCCTCCATGGAGAACCTTCCCCAGGAGCCCTGCACGCACCAGGCAGGGGCCTGAGGACCAGCCGGCCACGTTGGCTGAGCTGGCACAGAACAGGCTGGGGCTGCTCGCTGGAGACAGAGGCGCCTAGGAACGGAAGGGGAGCTAGAGATGGTGCGAGCAAGAGACGGGCTGGTGCTGGGGCTGTGCCGGACTGGGGGCTGCGGGCTGTGCCCACTGGGGACCCGCCTGGAGAGACTTTGGGCACGAGCGGCCACTCTTGAGGCCCAGGATCAAAGCATGTGTCCATGTAGCCGAGATAGGGAGGGCCAGCGGCCTCAGGAGAGGCAGCCCTTCTGTCCTCAGAGCCAGCAGACAGCCAAGCCCGGAGGGGCTGGGACAGGAGCGCTGGGCTGACATTTCCTCCCTGACACACCCGGGGGTTCAAGGGAAGGCGGAGGGCTCCAGAAGCTATGATGCAAGTGCACGCGTCTCAGATGCCCCTCCAGGGACAACCTGCCCCAAGGGGCTCGTGAGTGGCTGGCCTTTGGCTGCTGCACCTTTGGGACGCACAGCAAGTATCACTTGAGGCCAGCTCTCCCCCGTTGCCCCAGCAACACTGAGCTTTGCGGGAGCTTCAGACCTGGCCTTCCTGCCCTGGGCAGGCCCCCTCTTCAGGCCACCTCTGCTCTGGGGTTCCCTGTCACCAGGCCACAGAGGCTGCCTCGAAGGGGCAGTTCTCCTGGTGCCTCCATCCCTTCGTGGGTGTGGTCCCCATGCAGGTCCGGGGCACCCCCCCACCACCACTCTGCGCCTCGCCCTGACTTCCCAGTAAACCTCTTGCATTTCCTATGCCGCCTCTGTGGCCACTTCCCGGAAGACTGAAGGGGCGCACCTGGTGAGGAGGAGGAGCCGGAGCCATCGTACATCCAACAGGAAGGTCCTCATAGACACACAGGCCAGCGGGGCCAGGACCCAGGGCCACCTCCTCCTACTGGGAACCAGTACCACGGCCACACGCAGTACTTAGGCACCAGCCACTCCAAATGCCTTATGTGCCGTCACTCTCTTAATTTGCTTGGCATGTCCAGTGAAGGACGGATGTGCGATCTCCATGTTATGGGTGAGAAAACTGGCATAGGAAGAGAAGAGCCACCTTCCCAATGTCAGGCGGCTACCAAGTTGCAGCGGGCACTGCACACCCCGCCTCTCACTCTGGCACTTCCACCTGCAGGCAAAGATCATCTCTCGGCAATCTGTTGCCGGCAGTGCCAGGACGTCACCGGGAGCCAATGAGCCATGAATAAATAAACGAAAACTTAGGCATAGCAAGTGCACTGGGTCCCACACCAGGGGCAGCGGTAGCCGTGTGGTGAGATATCCTTTGGCCCATAGTGTCCCGCAAATTGAAAAAATAATTTTTCATATGTGTATATGTAACATTTTTTTAAATGTATATTAGGGGCACCTGGGAGGCTCAGTTGGTTAAGCGTCCAACTTCAGCTCAGGTCATGATCTCATGGTTTGTGAGTTCTAGCCCCACATGGAGGAAGCACAAGCCCCGCTTCTCTCTCTCTCTCTCTGCCCCTCACTGACTTGCGCCCTCTCTCTCACACACTGAAATGAAATGAAATGAAATGAAGTGAAATGAAATGAAGTGAAATGAAATGAAATGAAATGAAATGAAATGAAATGAAGTGAAATGAAATGAAATGAAATGTATATAGAGGGGTGCATGGGTAGCTCAGTCAGGTTAAGCATCTGACTCTTGATTTTCGCTCAGGTCATGATCACAGTTAGTGAATTCGAGCCCCTGCTTTGGGCTCTGCACTGACAATGTGGAGCCTGCTTGGGATCCTACTCCCTCCTCCTCTCCCTCAAAATAAATAAATAAAACTTAAGTAAAAATAAAAATAAAAAGTATTCAGAAACCACCGCGGGGGCGCCTGACTGGCTCAGTCATGTTGAGCATCCAACTTCAGCTCAGGTCATGATCTCATGGTTTGTGAGTTCAAGCCCCACGTCGGGCTCTGTGCTGACAGCTCAGGCCTAGAGCCTGTTTCAGATTCTGTGTCTCCCTCTCTCTCTGTCCCTCCCCTCCTGGCACTCTGTCTGTCTGTCTGTCTCTCTCCCTCTTTCTCTTTTGCATGCAAAAACATAAACATTAAAAAAAAAGAAACCATTGTAATGAACTAAAATTAATTGGTAAGATGTTGAGTGACTGTTATTTGCTGTGTGCTCTTCCTCTTTCTACCACGTCAGATATGAGGAACCATCAGTGAGATTCCATGACACTTTGCCACATTAACAAAGAGTGATTTTGGAACATGAGACAGAAAGAAGAGAGAGGAGAAACGCTGCAGAGAAAGAAGGGTTTCGGAGGAGGAGAAGCAGGAGAGAGGGCACAGAGAACCAGGTTTGGGCCAAAAACCATCACAAGGATTTGTTGCCCACCTTACATAGTATCCCACTTCCTCTGTTTTTACCCCAACAGGGCTCACAGAAGAAAATTTTAATTTGATTCATCTAAGGACCGCCATCCTGATTGGCCACAGTGGAATTCGAACTTGAATTGTACCAGAAAATGTTTGAGAACCACATTCCGCGTTAAGAACGGTTAAGATCTTACTCCAGTCATTTGGGGACGTAACGAATGAATCAGCAAGAAAGGAGGCTCACACAAAACCCACCAAGAAAACCCAGGCAGAAGCAGAAATGCAATTTGCTTCCTGCATTACCAGCAATAAACAATCTTTTATATCATAATGTAAGATCTAAAAATAGTTCACTTTAAATTTTGAGCCCTTTTACATAATGAAAGGAGTCTGTGCATAAAAGCCTGTTATTCATTTATTCTCTACATTAAAGCCTTCAACAGCACGAGCCCAATTAACAAAAAAGACCAGTGGGAAATTATACACAATACTTTTTGTTTATTACGGAGAAATTTTCATTCATATCTTACCGAAAGGAAATTTGTACCGACTTACATAACTCATCCATGACATTATTCCCTTCGAATATAGGGTTCTCACAAATGACCTTGTGGAAAGAAATGACAATGGAAAAAGAGTGATTTTTTTAGAAAGATTGCGCCCCTGTGTCATTAAGAGGTGTGGGCAGCATTTCCACTGCCATGGTCAAGCTTTGGCCGGGTGGCCATAGCTGTGGCTTGGAAGAGATACCAAGATCATGACTTGGGAATTCTGGATTTTAATCCTGGTTTAAGAGAGATTGTTTCCACAGAATGTCTTATTAATTCTGGGCACGTTATGCAAATTACCTGTAACCCCCTCCCCATGGCGCCATCGTACAAGTGAGTGAATGGGGATTATTGACCTGCGGGTTAGGGTTATTTTACCAATTTACTATGACAACCTCCAGCCCAGAATTCCTCTTCTGCCGAACAAAATGACCAATAAGATCATTTTTAAGAGACCCTAAGCCCCTGCTACCATATGACTACTTCCCAAGAAGTCTGAGGACATTCCCAGGATGGCTTAGTGACTAAAGAGAAACAGCAGGGATCACATTTGCCCTTCAGTATTCAAGAATGGGGATTGCTGTTCTTCCCAATCTCCAGTATCCACAGCATAGGATAATCCGTGACTTTGCTAAGGCCCATGTTTGGATGCCAGTTGGGAAGCCGACATGTTGGAGAAAATCATTTGACTGGGGACTGAGCCTGCTGACCGCCTGGCCTCCCCATTTGCAAAAACCCATGTGGCCCTCTGCTTCCAGTCACAGCCAGTAGCTCTTATGAATTGATTGAACCCTTCCTCTTCCTAGAGGAATAAATGACCACACACGCCAGCCACCGGCGAGTGCTGGTATTGGAACTGAAGAGGAAGAACGGCAGCCTCAGGATGCAATCGCTCCTTCTCAGGGTATGGACACAGCACGTACTGTGGAGTGAGATGACAATTCAGCCAGGCATGGGTCTCTGGCAAACCCACCATATGCTTTTCCATGGGCGAAACTAAGTGTTATCATTGCATCTGAGAACTAGAGTACATATTCAGATCTCCAGGCGTATCTTTTTTTTTTTTTAATGTTTTATTTATTTCTAGGAGAGAGAGACAGCGTGAGCAGGGGAGGGTCAGAGAGAGAGGGAGTCACAGACTGAAAGAGGCTCCAGGCTCCGAGCCGGCAGTCAGCACAGAGCGGGGCTCGAACCCACAAACCGCGAGATCATGACCTAAGCAAAAGTCGGAAAGTCGGACGCTTAACCGACTAAGCCACCCAGGCACCCCTCCAGGCGTATCTTTTAAGAACATCAAGGGTCTTTCATATCAATTCCCCTATCCTTAATATGACTAATATTGCCAGAAATGAGAATGTGATTTTTTTATGTTTATTTATTTATTTTGAGAGAGAGAGAGAGAGCACAAACAGGGGAAGAGCAGAGAATGCAAGAGAGGGAGGGAGAGAGGGGGAATCCCAAGTAGGCTCCATACTGTCAAGGCGGAGCCCAATGCGGGGCTTGAGCTCATGAACGATGAGATCCTGACCTGAGCCGAAATCAAGAATCAGACACTTCACCGACTGAGCCACCCAGGCCCTCCGAGAATGTGATTTTTCAATAAGTGTCTTGATCATGCAGATGGGAAATGACTGCAGTACTAATATGAATGACTGGCTAATTGGGGCCACCTTTACGACTATGTGGTGTTTCCAGTTGGTCTTTTTAATATCAACAATGGCTAACCAGGCCCCCTCCTCATGTTCTAGCAATGCCTGGATACAATGTAAGTTTCACATGGCACACACAGGGACACGGAGCGGTCGCAGAAGCCTAAAAAGGTACAGAGAGGGGTAAAGTGGACACACTCCTTGGAGCCAGAACACAGGGCTTTTCAGTGACCCGCGGTCTCATGTCTGTGACGGAGCCGCTAAGACGACCCCCACTGCCCCCGGTAACGGTCTACAGTAAACCATTGCCCAGAGCAAACCACACTATTTTAGGTGTTTGATTTCCAACATAAACATATATTATTATTAATCAATATACATTAATATATTGCTATATTAGAATACTAATATATACCATATTACTATAGTAACTAGATTGTGTGTGATAGCATATATGTATATATAATGGATAAAGATGATCATGCATAAAGGTAAGATAAATTACTAGAATTGCATATGTATAATTAATAAATAAATGTACACATAAATATATGTGTATTAACGCGCATGTTCGAAGTTATTTCCAAATAGTAGTATACAATCAAACAGGCTAGATTATCTCCCTTGAGCTGGACACTGTACTTTCTTCAGTTAATGTTAAGATTCTGCTGATGATATGTCCCCATATCCATCAATCAACTACAAACACAAGATATTCCGCACTTCAACTCAAGTGTAGCCAGGCCCCCCTGAACTCGTATCTGGAAAAATATTTGAACAAAACATCAGGATTCCCATTCATCTGTATTTGAAATTATTTTGTTGGTTTCTGCCCACTATTTTTGCCTGTGAGGATTAATACCTACATTTTTTCTCAACTTTGCTAAAAAAAGGAAAAATCCGGGGTCCCTGGGGGGCTCAGTCAGTTAAGTGTCTGACTTCGGCTCAGGTCATGATCTCAGGGTTGGTGAGTTCGAGCCCCGCGTCGGGCTCTGTGCTGGCAGGTCAGAGCCTGGAGCTGCTTTGAATTCTGTGTCTCCTTCTCTCTCTGCCCCTCCCCCCCTGTGCATGCTGTCTCTCTCTCTCTCTCTCTCCCAAAATTAAATAAACATTAAACATTTTTTAAATAAAATAAAATTAAGAATAAAGGAAAAAGCCCATAAAAAACTGCTAGAAGGAAATATACAAAACGTCAACAGAGGTTCTTCCAAGGTGGTGGGGTTTTGGTGAGTCAGCACTCTTTCAAATATTCTGCAATGGCCATGTATTTCGACGGTGACCTAAAAAATATAAACATTTGTAAAGCAAATGTTTCAATTTACATTCTCTTTACTGTCCCTCCAGACCCAATGCCAATGGGAAACGCTCTGAGTTCATGGTTTTGTTTTTTTTTTAATATAATTTATTGTCAAGCTGGCTAACATATAGTGTGTATTGTGCACTCTTGGTTTGGGTGGTAGACTCTCGCGGTTCATGGCTTCCATACAACACCCAGTGCTCATCCCAACAAGTGCCCTCTTCCATGCCCATCACCCATTTCCCCTTCTCCCCCACCCCCCCCATCCACCCTCAGTTTGTTCTCTGTACTTAAGAGTCTTGTGCACTGTTGGTGGGAATGCAAACTGGTACAGCCACTCTGGAAAACAGTATGGAGACTTCCTGAAAAAATTAAAAATAGATCTACCCTACACCCAGCAATGGCACTACTGGGAATTTACCCAAAGGATACAGGAGTGCTGAATCTGAGTTTATGTTTTAAGGCACAGTACAGGATTTGATTTATACCTTTGACTTGGTTTTAATTACTTATTTCCATCAAAATTTCACAATTTCAAATAACAGTAATGCATAACTAGGTGCAACGACATTTAACCAAAGTGGACATGGGTTAAGCGGAAGGCAGGACATGGTTTGCATGTCCTATGCTGCCTCCGGCTAAGCTCGCAGGGGGACAGGGGGGAGGGGGGGAAAGGAATCCAGTCCCCTTCTCTGGTTTGCATGGAGCAAATCCATTTACCTCCTGGGGACGGACACTCCTCTTTCAATGTATTTGCAAATCAGCTGTTAGCCAACTCTTGTATGAGTTCTTGGCTTTCTGATTAATGGCTAATCAGCTTCAAAAAGAATGGTCAGCTAAACCCAGATTTTTTTTTTTACCTATTATCGGCTCACAGCAGCCTGATCCAAGCTGCTGTGTTTTTTTCCCTCCAAGATATCACAATGTTATCTGCGTAATCATTATGCACAGCTCTGAGTAGAACAAAATAGTAACCGCAATTACAATTTGTTTATAAATGACTCAAGGTGTGACTGAGGAGATCAGCCAGTGCAAAGGGGACAAATGTCAGCTGTTCCCCCCACCACCCAAGAGCCAGCCGGCCAGCCATGTTCATCACTACTCTCCTGGATGGAACGAAGAGAAATCCGAATGCGGCTGCTCAGACCAGGTCAGCAGGGCGACCAGGGCGCCATCCCTGTAAGTGGGTAGGATACCTCTTCAGAGCCAAGGGAAACACAAGGCATCCTATCAGAAACAAACAAACAAACAAGACTTGAGAGTATTAATAAGCAGAAAGCGGGATGTGAATTGTTCAATTCCCAGGATTAGAATGTGCAAGATAAAACTGGAGGCACTGTGGTGATTCCTAAATTCAGCAAGTGCTGAATCAGGGAATGGACATCAATGCCATCTGAAGAGATGGCAGCAAAGTGTGCTGGGACTGGGGTGGGGGGCCCGGGGGGTGTCTCCAGCAGCCGGGGACAGATGACCACAGCAACAGTAGCCAGGCGGAGTCAGTAGTTGAGAAGAAAATAAGATCATGTGGGGATTCGAAATTGGTACGAGAAATATGTTATTGCGCTGCAAAAGATGAAAGCATTCACAGCATGGATTATAAATGCACAGCTATTATCAATGATTCTGCACAAAGTGTGCTATTATCTAGATTATTAAACGAGCGGCTTCGATGCAGCCATTATGAAATGATTGTACAGAAGGGATATTGCGGGATTAGAGACTAATTAGACAGGATACAGAAAGCCTGGTGGGTATCCGAAGGTGGTAAATGGATCTAGAGAAGGGGTTTGGATTCAGAGTGAAGCCTCATGTTTGGTCCTGTGCTTGACTGTAAAAGTGCGTAATGAAGGCCACATTTTCTTTTTTTTCTTTTTTTTTTTTTAAAGACTTTTTATTTATTTTTTATTTTTTTAAATGTTTTATTTATTTCTAGGAGAGAGAAAGACAGCATGAGCAGGGGAGGGTCAGAGAGAGAGGGAGTCACAGACTGAAACAGGCTCCAGGCTCTGGGCCGGCAGTCAGCACAGAGCCTGACGCAGGGCCCGAACCCACGAACCGCAGATCATGACCTAAGCGAAAGTCAGACGCTTAACCGACTATGCCACCCAGGCGCCCCTGAAGGCCACATTTTCAGGTGCACATACAGCGCCCACTTACCACCTTGTGCAATCATAGTAGATACGTTGTGGGCATTCCTAAAAATTGTGTGCAAGTCATTCTTTTTGAGAAATTGAATTATCCTTTAAATGTACCAGGGGAGCTAATGCATATGCGGATGTTTAGAAAGCATTTTACGACACAGGGGCACCTGGGTGGCTCAGTCGGTTGGGCGCCCGACTTCGGCTCAGGTCATGATCTCACAGTTCGTGGGTTCCAGCCCCGTGTCGGGCTCTGTGCTGACAGCTCAGAGCCTGGAGTCTGTTTCAGATCCTGTATCTCCGTCTCTCTCTGACCCTCCCCTGTTCATGTTGTGTGTGTGTGTCTCTCTCTCAGAAATAAATAAAACATTAAAAAATTTTTTTTCAAAAGAAAAAATTTTACCGCACAAAAATAGCGATGATAACAAGGTCTGCATAGCTCGTCTGTGGCCATAGCTGTACTTTGATTTTCTTTAGCTTAACATGTAAAATGACAATGCTAGTAGAGTAAATCATGATCATCTGTTTTGTAAATGAAGAATCGCTGTGTACCATGACGCTTTTCCTTCGTGTTCCGGGATTTGCGTGTCTGGGCCATGCAACGTGGACTCACTGCTGTGTCCAGGATGAGCCGGCCTAGAAACACGTTTACTGCAGCTGTGGTAGCTGAGCGGAAACAGGGATGTGGGGACGCCAGGAAGAAGCAGAGAGCACATCACGCAGCTGGGTGACTGACTGTACACAAGAGATGGAGACGCCTGGCATCAGAAACCAACCAAAGTGCCAAAGTGAGCTCAGATGACTAAAAGACACTGCTGTCCTTGCAAAAAAAAAAAAGGTAGTTAGGAAGGAAGGCCTGCTTAGGGAATCCAGACAGTGGGAAAGGGGACCATGACCAATTCTGTCTCCTTGGAAGAGACAACGTGTTGGAATCATTGAAATCGACATCTTTCCCCAAGGGTTTACACATCCACCTTGTGCTGTTTACACCTGTAAGGAAGTTTCCAAGGGCCTGAGGCTCAGCAAAGGCTCTAAGGAGACTCCGTTTCTAGATCCAGAAGGATGGGCAGCGGGGCCAGGATGTCCCCACCAGCCTGACAGTCAGCTACCTGCAAGAGGAGAGAACCAGGTTCAGCATAAGCCAGGACCTCCTCTTTGATGCTGACTGGCCATGCACAGGGAGCTGGGGACACGTTCCCCACCAGGAAACTCCACTCCGACTGAGTGGCAAGCCCACATCTGGCCAAAGTGCCACTCAGCACCCGAACACACTCTCTAACTTCCCTATGTCGCTGCTAGAAACGAGCTTAAAGGAAACAAGAAATCCAGTTCAAAATAAAACACTTTCAGAAAACTTACTCATTAAAAAAACAGTATTGAAAACTCTTAGTATAGGTAATTTTGGTAGATACGCAAATGCACACAACTTTGGGAACTATATCAAAGCTAAGCGTTAGAGAAAAATGTATAGCCCTAAGAATTCTATTGGACAAATGAGATCTATATTTGCAGGGTGGCATTAATCTACAAAAGAACACTTAAAGGTATGGGAAGAGAAATTCTATTCTGTTGTTACAAGAGATAGAATGCTCTTTGCCATCAAGAATACGCTGGGCCTTTGGGGTGCCTGGGTGCCTCAGTCAGTTAAGCATCGAACTTTGGCTCGAGTCATGATCTCATGGTTTGTGTGTTTGAGCCCCATGTCAGGCTCTGTGCTGACCGCTCAGAGCCTGGAGCCTGCTTCCAATTCTGTGTCTCCCTCTCTCTCTGCCCCTTCCCACTTGTACTCTGTCTCTCTCTCAAAAATAAATAAACATTTAAAAAAAATTTTAAAGAATATGCTGGCCTTTCAACAAACAAACAAACAAACAAGCCGTGTGGAACTCGAAAGTGTTTCTCAGACACAAAAATCACATAACCACTCTCAATATGGATAATTTGCCACTGCTTTTCAAGCCCCTTCTGTACATTCTTATCCAAATTCATCTAAAAGCACGGCCATATGAGTGCTTGGGGGCTGGGTAAGAAGCCAACAATATGCCTGATTCCTGCACCACCTCTTCTTTAGACATATGTCACCCATGTGTGGCTGTCACCATGGCATTCCTCATATATTTTCCACAGTAGGGATGACACACTACCAGAATCACTAGATCACTTACATGTTAATTGCAATTACACAGCAAAGCATAATGTGCTGCCAAAATATTCACAGGATAATTGCCCTGTGATGACAGGATAATTCTTCCTATTCTCCCAAAACAGAATGTAGATGCCCCGTCTAATTACTTTGCAATCTTCTAGGCAAAAAATTTCACTAGGCCCCAGCCAAGCAGGTACCTTTCCACACGCAACCCCACTCCAAGTGCCTTTCATCACGTCAGAGGAAGTGTGCGAGCTCGCCAGGGATTTGATTGGGGCTCTTGACCTCAGCACCACCGACATATGGACCCAGACGATTTTTTGCCGTGTATGTGTGTGGAGGGGCGGTGGGGAGGGACTTCTCTGTGCCCTGCGGAATGTTGAGCAGCGTCCCTGGTTTCTACTCACTAGATGACAACAGCACTCACCCACCCACCATTCTGACAACAAAAATGTTTCCGGATGTTACCAAATGTGCAACCCCCACCCCCCACCCCCCACCCCCCACTGGGAGCCACTGGATTAGATGTATTTGCCCAGCTGGGAAGAAGGTCCTGTTCACAGCCACTGACGAAGGACACACATGGGACGTGGAGCCACCCCGTCTCCATGGTCCTCCTCCGCAGGCCTCCCCTACCTCTCCAGGCCCCCGGCACCTGCTGCGCTCACCTCGCTCAAAGCCCCAACTCCCAGGGGCCACCCAGGCCTTTCCCTTCCAGAAGTCCCAGCTCCGAAGGAACTCCGCTGCCCCTTTGTTTACCTCCCCTCCACCCACCACCGGATCCACACATACACTGTCAGAGCATTTATTTCACCCCCCATCACTGAGCTCAGACCAGAGTGAGGAGAAGAGCACTTGGACTGAAAACTAAAATATAAAACAGTAATATCCTCGATACTCGCAAGGGTGTTTGATGAGATGTTAGGTGGTGTGCACAAGTGAATGAGGAAATAATGTAAGGTCAGAAGGCTGTTTTCAGTATTTCCTGTATAAGACTAGCCTTGCTGAGCCCTTCCAAAACACTGGGGGCGAGAGTGGGGGTGGGGAGGAGACAGAAAATCCTTCAGATTCTAAGGACAGTCCATCCCCAAATAAAGAGAAGAGTTTGCGTTAATTCTCAACCCTGAATGTATTGGGCTTAGGCTGTCTCTGATTCATTTGAGCGATTGATTAGGAAAGTTCCAAAAGGTTCTCAGTAATTCATTGTAAATTACTCTAAGATATGACCTCTAAGAGAAGACACAATTGCCCTGGAGCGTGGGTCAGCAAACAATTCATGGAAAGGGCCAGAGAGCAAAATATTTCAGCCATTGTGGGCGATAGAGCAACCCTGACTCAACTCCGCCTTTGTAAGTTGCCATAGACAAAATGTACAATTGTGTTCCAATAAAACTTTATTTTCAAAATCAGGGTAGAGGCCCAATTTGATCCAAGCTCCATAGTATGCCAGCCGCTGACTTAGAGGATCCCCCTTGTTCATGCAAACAGTATTTACTGAGAATCAAAATGAGCCAGGCACCGGAAGGCACACTGGGGATATGGGACAAATACTGTGACCCAGCCCTTAAGAAGCTTGTGCTTTAATGAGGACAGAACAGAGCAGCAGAACCAGGAGAGAGTGAGAGCGGTACCGTGGAAACCCAGAACCTCAGATTCTCCCCTGGGGGTGGGAGTGGAGGGCGTTCCCGAAAAAAAAGCCTTCACTGGGGACGCCTGGGTGGCTCAGTCAGTTAAGCGTCCGACCTCAGCTCAGGTCGTGATCTCACAGTTTGTGAGTTCCAGCCCCACGTCGGGCTCTGTGCTGACAGCTCAGAGCCTGGAGCCTGCTTCAGATTCTGCGTCTCCCTTCCTCTGTGTCCCTCTCCCGCTCTGTCTCTCTCTCTCAAAAATAAACATTTTTTTTAAAAGCCTTCACTGAAGAGGATGCCTGAAGTGCCGATCCACTGGAAAATAATGTTGTTTTGGGCAGAGGCTCTATGCCCTATTGACAGGCCTGGGGGAGCCCAGCCTGTCTCCCTCCAGTGGGGGATTCCCAAGACAATCGTGTCCGGAAGTTATCCATCCCTCTTCCAGAGATCTTGTGCTCATAGACAGAGGAGTCTTCAGTTCTAAAATGCCTCATCCTTAATGACTTGAGCCACGTGTCTTTGACCCGTCTTTGCAGTGCATCAAAGCAAAGGAAGCAGATTTAGCATCTCTCCTTTGTCACCAAAGTAAAGGAAGTGGATTTAGTTGACAAGAGTCCTTTCCCTCCTCTTTTGTCTCCAAACACCTGACCCTTAAGTTACCCAGAGACATCTTCAAGTTCTCTCATATGACACGCACACTGTTTATTTTAATTTAGGGACTCGTTCGGAGAACCCTGGAGTTGCAATCCAGATTGCAGATGCATCTAATTTCATGAGATTTTGCAAGTTCTCATGACTGGTTGGGCGTCAGACTGCGGAGCTATGACTGGACAATATTTTAATTCTAGAATTTACTCTAGGGCCATCGCTTCCCGTCCAACTTGTGAGGGAGAGAACATGGGACGCTATTGTCTTCCTGTTTCTAACCACGAGGCTAGTAGCACTGGATGCAGAAAGTTCAGAGAAAGAATGAAAATATCCATTCCTGGAGGACAATGGGAAACCTCACAATGGCTCCATGGCCAGACAGTTCAGGCCCCTTTGATAATCACAATACACACGAATCTCTGATTTCTAAAATTCCACCCAAGACAAAATCATCCAAGGGACACACATGAAGAAAATTAACACATTCATTTTAGTAACAAAAACATTAGGGAAGGACAGAAACCAACAGCTTAAATTAGTTTAAGAACAGCAGGGGTGACAGACGGCCACCCCGTGGCAGCCTTCTCGGGGTTGCCTTGGAGAAGTCCCAACCTGATGAATAGAGGAAAATGCTGTAAATCTCCAATGAGATGAAGGGGAGGGACTTTCACCTGTCACCCTGAAGCCTGACTCAGCCCCAGAGACCCCATAGGCCTTCTGTTTGTGAAAGGCGCTGAGAGATGGGGTCAGTGCTTGGGCCTCTGGGGCTCAGGGCAGAGTGCAGAGCTGAGACCGCTCCCTTCCCTTTTCATGGCCTCCATTCTACTGAAATGGCTCCCTTTACTGTGAGCAGTGTCAAAGCGGAAGTCGCAGTTGGGGCCAGCTGTGCCTGAAGCCTGACTGGCCTCTGATATGATGGATGCTGGAGGCTCTTCCCTCTCTGACCAGCCTGTCCTCATCTCCAAAAAGAGGAGTCGCCTCAATGCCTTCACAAAGATTAGTGCACCGGGTGCGTGGGCACCGAAAGCACGGATCTCAGACCTAGTAAATTCTCAGAAAGTACATAGTAGTTGCCTGCTGCGGCTGTGACAAGTGACTGTAGACAAGTTTCTAGACAAGACAAGTTTCTAGAATCAGCCCACATTCCTCAGTTTGTGGCCCCCTCCTCTGACTCCGACCTCTGCTTCAACTGTTATGTCTTCTTTTCTGACCTTGACCCTCCCACTTGCCTCCTAAAAAGATCCTATGTCCCCCCACCCAGACAATCCCGGATAATCTCCCCATCTCAGAATCCTTAATCACATCTGCAACGTCCCTTTTGTCACTTAAATTAACCATCACAGGTGTTGGGGATTAGGACGCAGACATTTTTGAGAGGCCATTGATCTGCCTACCACACACACAAGGCAAGGCAGGTCTAGGATGAAAATTGTGTATCAAAGACAAAAGTATAGGACACTTGGAAATGGAAGCTGACTAAAAGTCCTACAGGCCTGGAGAGGGAGGAGGTCAAGGCTGCCGACCTTGGCAGTAGAGAGCACTTGAAAGAGGAGTGCCAGCTTGGAGCCCAGAGATGCAGCTTGTAGTATGGCTCCTCTGTGACTCTGACTGAGTGAGTCTCAGGTCACCTACCTTGCTGAGTTTGCTTCTGCTCACTTCTCAAGCTTCTCCTCCCCCGCCATGAGACCTATTTCTGTTCACACCTTCTCTGGGACTCACTTTTCCTTCTGAGCTCACCTCCTCACTCTGTACATTGTCAAGACCTTCCTTCTCCATGGAGCAACTTCCCTAACCACAAATGCGCCGTAATACCCTTCCCTTTGAAAGATTTCCCTTGGCCCCATGCTCACCTCTAGCTACCCCTTCTGCCACTCCTCTTCTTCATAGCAAAATTTCCCAAAAGGGGATGGGTGCTGGCTGTCTCTACCACCTCGCCTCTCATTCCTTGCTCCTACTCTACTTAGGTTTTAGTTCCCAAACGTATCCCTGGATCCCCATTGTCAGAAATGACAGTGACCTCCATCTTCGCAGGACTAGTGGGCAGCTCACTCATCCTCCTTGACCTCCCAGTGCATTGGACATAGCGGATCATCCCTTTCCTGTTGAATGTTTCCTTCCCTTGTCTCCCTTGACTTCAGACCCTCCTAGTTCCCTTCCTGTCTTGCCTGCCAGCCTCTCCTCAGCCTCATTCACTGATACCCCCTCTTCCTCCTCTTGCCCGTGTGTTTGTGTTGATGTGCACACTCCAGCGTCAACTCTCATCCCTTCTCTTCCTACAGCTATGTCCTTGCTGAGCTTATCCAGTCTTGCTGCTCTTAATGCCCCCTGCATGCTGATAATTCCCCGATTTATATTCCTGGTTCATATCTCCTCCCCGCCCTCCAATTCCAGACTCTTATGTCCAGCTGCCTGCTCAATATGTCCACTTGGATGTCAACCAGTCATCACAAACACAACATGTCCAAGAATGAACCCTGACTCATCAGCTCCAACGCTGTTGCACCCAAAGCCTTCCCACTTCAGCAAATCCAATCTTCGGGCGGCTCAAGCCAAAATCCCAGCTGCCATCTTTGCTTCTTCATTCTCTGCCCCTTTCCACCCAACTCAGCATTGAGTGTATATACAAAACATTCCAGGAGCCTCTTTGTACTTTGTACAGCCCCTCTACGCACACTCCAACCTACGTCGCCGTCATCCTTCCCACAGAATGCTCTACAGACTGGCACCCGGTGTCCTCTTGATCTTCCTTTGGTCTGGTTTTAACACAGGAGCCAAGGAGTAGAACTTTCCTTTTAAATAAACAAAACTCAGACCTTGTCTGGCCTGGGCACAAGATCTTCTCATGCCTTCCTATCCCACGCAAAAACAAACAAACAAAAAACAACAAATAAAACCCCCAGCTCCCTGCAGCGTCCGTGAGGCCACACATGATGATATTCAGCATCTCTCGGGCCTCGTTTCTGCCACACACGTTCTGGCGCGTTTCTCTCCAGCCTCCCCTCTCCTCAAGCAAAAGCCACCCCTGCCTTGGCACTTTCAGATCCCACCTCAGAGACTGGTTCCTTCAGACCTCCACAAGGTTCTTGCTTTGACTTCATGTCTCTGCTTAAATATCATTTTCTTATAGGAAACTTCCCACGGCCACTGTGTCCAGCACTACCTCTTTTCTCCATCCCTTCCCCCACTCCCTTGCAGAACACGGCACTGCCCATCTTTTTTGTTGACCTGTTTATTTTCTGTCTCTCTACTAAAATGGAAGCACTGTTAGGACCAGCATCTTATGAGGCTCATTTTTTGTTATAGCTCCATGACCAAGGATGGTGCCCGGCACATAGAAGGGAGTTAGCACATCCGTAGAACATTTGCAGAATGGCCGCGTGTGTTCTCCTAAAACATCTGCTTTTGTCATCACAGTGCCCTTGTTTTATTCTAACCGCTGTTGCCACACTATCTCCCTAAATGGGCTGCGTGGTCCTCAAGGTCAAAGGCATGACTTCTTTATCCCCAGCACCTAGGCAGTCCTTCTACATTGCATGTCTGGATAGCCGGATGGACAGATGGATTTATCAGATTAGGTGAATATGAATTATGCCCATGGCTGGCGCATGCTGTGACAGGTAAAAGGATTTGCTTTCGAAGATTAATTCATCAGTCTCCTCGATAAGCCATACAAATGCCATCCAAGCTGGTCATACAGACAGGAGCAAGCAAAATGATTTTTGAAAAAATCTGTAGGCTGACACTTCCCATCTTCCTCTAGGTTGTAATTAGCCTGGGTTTAGTTTTACTTTTCAAAGCTTCGTATCGGTGCCCTGGCCAGTCTCTCCCACTTGTGCCTTAGATGAGAAGAGCCAACATCCCCTGGGAGCCTCTCCACACACCACCCTCTTCTTCACGGCAGAAAACACAAAGGGTCCAAATGCAGCAAATTCTCTCCCATGGCTAATGAGAGGCAGAGACGAATGTAGCCATTGTCTTTGGGCTCACAACCTGATTTCCGTCACATCTCAACAGACTGTCAAAGACCCCGGCCCCGGCATTCTTTCACATGGATTTCTTAATAATTGAGGACTACCTCACAAAATTTTAGCAATCTCATCTTTTTATATTTTAATTTTTTGGTCTAAGCAAGAAAAAAATAATTCATTAAACCAGATAGGTTATTGGAAGAAGGGGAAGGGACATTATGAAGAAGGCATTTTAAAATATAGATATTTTTAAAGTACGGTTGAGAAAATGAGCATCCAAACCATTCTTATCAGAATTATAGTATTTTCCATTTAGAGAAGAAAGACAAGTTAATTGCATAGTTACCACGAAATAAACTGCGTGCTAATTACACAGAAACGCCTTTAGAAGCTGTAGTAATTACACTGAACTACAGCATTCTAAAATAGACCAAGAGTTACCAAGTTCACATACAATGAAAAGATGTTTAACCTGCACTCCAGCTACTTGATGTGAATACAGCACCGTCAGTGACTTCTGATGCCAGTGTTTGAAGATAATGATTTTTAAATGCAGACGTATTTCTAGAAATGGTCCCTGGCACAATATTTCTTTTCAAAAAAAAAGGGGGGAGAAAACGCTCAGTTAACTACTTGCCAGGCAGCAAGAAGGTTGACAGTAATTTCCTGCCAAAAAGAGGTGACGATCTTCAAAGAAAAATATTAAGAGTTTCAATTTAGAAAGGAGATGTTGGTCGTTGGCTCACATTTGCATACCGTATGTGGAATTTGAAAGGAGGATGTGTCAGAATAGAAATGGCTACGTGGAGAAGTGAATGGTACAATGTATTTCGCAGAGAACAAGCAATTTTCTTGGGGATTGAAAGGTCCCTCGTGTAACCCAGCCCCCAAAAGCCTCGAAACAATCGCAAGGCTTTTGCACCTCTGTCTTACCCAGCCCAAGTTATTCAGCTGGAAAAAGGAAACAGGGATGGTATATGGGAGGTGGGCATTGCCAGGTCCTAAGAAACTTGGTAGAGTCAGAAGATTGTGGAATGAGCTCCTGGGATCCTGGGTTCTGAGCACTGGGTGTCTTGAAGGAACTTACTAAGTTCCCTGGGCTTGGCTTGATGAAAAGTCTCTCTCAGGACTTCCTTACTGAAAACTTAGGAATTAGGGTTCCAGAAGAAGAAATGGAGAGTTCCCAAGCATGCTCAGAGTTTCTCTGCCCAGCGCCCAGCCTCCTGCCCCCCTCTCCCACCTAACAGACGGGGTTCGCATGCGATCTACAGACGGCTGCTGGCCCCTTGCCCTGCGTCCCCATCACCAGGGGCAGGAGGCAGCCCCAGGCAGGGATCGTATCAGGGCTGGGATCCGAATTGGCCGCCAAAGCCTTTGTGAATTTAATTTCACGGACCTTGTTCTGTTAGGGGATGCCAGGCCAGATGACAGCCACGAGAGCAAGGAACAGGGTTGGATAAGGGCGAAGCCAGACGAAGGGGAGGGAAGTTTCTAACTGCACGTGATTCAGACCTTGTTTGTGCTCAGTTCTTGCTCAGCGAGGCCAGCCCCAAAGGCAAAATGCATTTAATCCCAAACTCGTTCTGTTAAACCCTGACCCAAGCTGCCTCTTACACACACACACAGACACACACACAGACACGAGCGCGCGCGTGCGCACCCCGAGTAATTGTTTCCAAGGCTGTGGGTGTCTCCACTGGTTTGTGAAATTCTCAAGGCAGAGAAGTATCTTCAGGCCCCTCTTTGCATTTCAATCAACGTTTGTCAAGTGAGTAAATGCAGATCCCAGCAGAGGTGGGCCACGGAGAACCCGGAGAACCCGGAATGTTGTTGCCTTCAGCCAAAAAGACTTGGCATGATCTCTAAAAGGAAAAACAGCTACAAAGTGTTTTATTTTAACATATGACGATCAAAAGAAAACAAAGCTGTTAGGATTCGTTTGATTTCGAAAAAAGACACATTTAGAGTTGTAATCACTGAGAGTCCCACGGTGACGGGCAGTAACTAGAACTCAGGATTCCACGATCCTCCCTCAAAACCACGTGACCACGTTGCTTGGGACTCGATCAGGATTGAGATCACACGGTTGTTTCAAATGCGACGTGTCTGAAGTCGACCGAGCTGGAATGTTTGAACAACCTGTATTTTTAGAGAGACAGATGGTTCTGTGTCTACGACAGACAAAACGAACTTGACTTTCCTCTTCTTGTTCTAGAGTGGCTGTTAATTAAAATTATTAATATGAAGCTTCTTCAAATCTCCCGTCAGGGAAATATTTCATGGCCGTTGCTACGGACTGAATCTTGTGCTTCCCCCTCAAATTTGTATGTTGAAACCCGAATCCCATGTAAAGGTACTTGGAGGCTGGCCTCTGAGAGGTCACGAGGCCAGGACGGTGGAATTCTCATGAATGCCATTCATGCCTGTGTCAGGAGAGGCCAGAGAGCTGGCCACCTCCCTCCCTGCCAGGTGAGGACCCAGGAGGAAGCCGCCATCTGTAAACCAGGAGGAGCCTCCCACCAGGATCCCAGAACCGTGAGATAAGTCTATGTTGTTTACAAGCTAGCCACCTGATGGTCTTTTGTTAGAAGAGCCCAAGCCAACTGAGACAGCCATGCTCTTGAACGTGGACATAAGTCAGTCAGCACATCACCTACTCTGGAAACACATGTGCTAAACCTTAGCACGAACATAGCATCGAGGCTCTGCCACCCGGGAAATCATCTTGGAGTCCTACCCAGAAGCACCCCCTGCCTTTGCCAGGGCTGAGCCTCTTGGCCTTTGGGAAGGCCCTGGTCACTCACTCACACCCACCCAGGCCAGATAGACACCAGAACAAGAGGCAGCCAGAGTTGAAGGACATCTGGACAGATAATGACTGTGTCCAAGCAGAATCCTGCCAGGCAGATCCCACCAGAAGGCAAGTTCCCATCCCAGGCCTAGAAAGCCCCACACACAGGGACTCTACTGCAAGAATCCAAATTTCAAAAGAGTTGTACATAACTCATCCTGATGCCATTCAGTTCCCAAGGGCGTCTCCAGTGCCATTGACTTTGCAAGCCTCACGCATCCCCGTGGGGCGTCCTATCGTCCGTCACCTCCATCCCCAAAGGGCCGGGCGCACAGCATGGCGGGTTCTGAAGGCCACTTCCTGGGCTCAGCTCACTGCCAGGCAGCTTCGCCAGATCCCCTGATCACTCCATGCCTCTGTTTTCCCATCTGGAAAATGGAGATGATAACAGAACCTCCCTCTCAGGTTTGATAGAGAAGTAACAGGAAAACTGGTTAGCAGCTCTGGAATGTGGTGAGTCCTCTGAGATGCTTGGCCCTCAGGTGTATGAATCGAGACCGGAGAGTCTGTCTCAGGAAACGTGGCTCAGGTAGAAAACCACTGGGTCTCCTGTCTGCTGAGCCTGAGTCCTGTGGGTAATTCCCCCTCAACACTAGGCAATTCAGATCACTGCTCAAGAGGGTTTTTTATGTCTCCCCTTTAGTAAGTAGATTTATGTGGTAATAACTCATTTTTTACAAAGAGAATCACACTTTCAACAGCAAACCACTGGGCACTATACCCACATACAACACAACGCCCATGTATGCACAGTTAGTATCCACATACTTGCCTGTCTGTAGTTGCTAATATAAATAAAGCTAATGTCAATTACAGAACACTTGAAAAATAAAGTATAAAAACAGGGGCGCCAGGGTGGCTCAGTCGGTTAAGCGTCTGACTCTTGGTTTTGGCTCAGCTCATGATCTCATGGTTCATGAGACCAAGCCCCAAGTCAGGCTCTGTGCTGATGGCAGAGAGACTGCCTGGGATTCTCTCTTCCTGTTTCTCTGTCCCTCCCCCTTTGAACTCGCTCTTTGTCTCTCTCTCAAAACAAATAAACAAACATTTACAAAAAAAAAAAAGAAAAGTATAAAAATCATCAAGAGTTACTCAGAATCCTGTAATCTCAACGCCAGGCATGGTCATAGCTGATATCTGGGACGCAGCTTTTCCGTTCTGGGAGTTTCTTTCCCAGGCGCACATACATTTGTGGATATGTGAACTCCATACGTATGACTTAGCACGACCCTCTTCTTTCCAGCGCTGGGCTGCTCCTGATGCCACATGAAGGAGCGGCTAGGTTTAGAGGTCAGCGTCTTCTGGTGCTGTGGCTTCGTCTTCGGGATTTTGCGGTCCGAATCACAGAACCTGCCCATCAGAAATGCCACCCGCACTGTCAGCAGTGGGGTCCGTCTCGAAGAACAGTCCCAGGACCAGACTCCCTGAGCAGCCCTGATGCTGAGTGAAACAAGCCAGTCCCAGAAGGACAAATACAGCCCAAGGACAAATGCCCCTGTGCGTGCTACCCAAGGTGGTCAAACTCACAGAAGCAGAGAGGAGACAGTGGTCACCGGGGGAAGGACAATGAGGAGCTGCTGATGGATGTGCAGTGTCAGTTGTGCAAGAAAACGTTCCGGAGATGTGCCGTACGACACCACCCATCCAGGAGCACTTAAATGTTTGTTCAGAGGGCAGATCTCATGGTATGTGTGCATGCATTTATCATAATAAAGTAAGTAAATAAATGAACAAAAATACAAAAGGGTTCCCTGAATTCTGCACACGGGCTGCAGGTGCTCGGGGACCTGTGCCGGGCAGGCTGGCGCCCTGTCGGTGCCATGACTGGGGACAGGGGAGGTGAGCTGGCCACCTGACAGTGTCAGCCACCACGGTAGGAGGGTCACCACCCCCACATCTCGTGGACGCTCTTCCAGAAGCAGACTCCATCCCTGAGTCTGCCCAGGACTCTGTGCCCCTGGGTCATCCCACTTTCTGTTGCTTGGTAACTAAAGCACCTAATTATTCCACTAGGAGGTCAGAGAAATGTCAGCAACCCCATTACACAGACCCAAGATGGTCAGACATAAGGCAATAATTTGCATAGAGAACTTCATTTTCCAGGGAGGGATGAGAAAGGAAGAGAACTTCAAAGTCCGGGGAATATTTGCTAACATCAAAACAAGATGGCCTGGAAAATAAAATACAATTCAAAACAGGGTGATAAAAAGCAGCTCAGAGGTTTTCAATGCTTGCTTTCTGTTTTGTTTTGTTGTCTTTAACCCTGAAAATGCCCACAGATAAGGAGCAGAGAATAGTCAAGGGGAAAAAGCACTTTTTCATCTGTAAGATATCAAGTTTTTTCTAGTAAAGGCTTATTAAGGGTTGTGGCTTTGGGGGGGATGCTTGGATTTTTTTGTAGCTTTGTGTTGAGTTTTCTTCTCATCTAATTCTAGGTGATCAGACCTTAAAAATAATTGAGTTGTCTTTTTAACTTCCTTTGTTGACAATGCCCATCCATTCGTATCTATCCGTGGCTGTAATTACCAGGGTTCTACGTTCTAAAGAATTCTCCCGCGTACCTTGGGTGATTTGCTAAAGATGTCCCAGCTGCCTGTGGACGGTGGAACACAGCTGCCCATATAGACCCTCCGTGCTGACGGCCTGGCCATCCGTTATTCACAGCTGAGTTCGCTTTGGGAAGGAAGAGACTGAAGTCTTGATTTCTTTGTCTTCTCTAAGTAATGTAGTGAGTGGCCGTGGGTTCCACGGAGAGACATTTAGCAGCTGTGATGCCCAGCACTCATCGACATGCTCCACTCCATTCCAGACACAAGAGGCGCCCACCCCATTTCTTCCTTTTCTCTAACCCACGTTAAATTTCACACCCAGGTTAGCAACCCAGCATGAGTCTTTCTCCCTGACTTGGGGAGCACTAGACACCCAAGAACTTTCTGTCCAGTGTAAAATACCCACATAATGCTGCTCACCACCCCTGGGGCCTAAAAGGCCTGGAATCAAAGAACGATGCCCACCCCCTTCCCCGGAAGAAAGGGGAGACTTGCTCCTCCTTGAAGGTTTCCCTCACCAGTGAAACTGGCAGAAAAAGTTAACTTGGAACGACTAAGTCGTTGCTTGGCTCAGTGTCCCTTCCGTAGAGCGGGGCTTCCGCTCGGTAGGTGCTGACTTGGTCTCAGGCACCTGTCAGCCATCTCCGTCCTCGGGTTCAGTGCCGGATGTGCTGGGAAACCGGTGCCACTGGCCCCTCTGCTGGCCGTGAGGGGTAAATGACCCGGTGGAATCAGCCACCCAGACCCTGGCGAAAGTTGGGCCTATTTCCTACGGAGCCATTATACTTAAGCCTCTCGTTTATTCTGCGCGCCCGTCACAGCCCAGAACTATGCCCGATGACCAACAGAGGGCAGGAAACAATCGATGGGGACGCGTATGTGAAAAATGACACTCACAGGATAGTGTGATGGTTATGTGACATGAGCGTGTGCTGGGCCGCTGAGCTGCACATCTAAAAATGGTTAAAATGGTACATGTCCTGTTATGTGTGTTTTACCACAGAAAAAAAAAGACGCAAAGGAGAAACAGCACCAGTGAGAATAAGTGAAATGAATAGCACGTTCCGCGCCTCCAAGTCTAACGTGCAGCCCTGATCTACCGGAACATTCCTCTGCCGCTGTCGGCTGGGTGATGCACTCACCACACAGGGGTCACAGCTGCCACCCAGGGGGTGGCCCCTGGCCGGGGAGGGAACGAGGCAGAGGAAAGGAGGCCAGACCCCAGAGGGGCTGGGGCGGACACGGGGGCTCAGGTCCCTCGGTCCTGCCCTCCCAGTCTGCCCCGTCACCCCCTCCAGAGTATAAGAGACTCCTGGCGTCCCCAAGAAGGAAGCTACGAGGGCCATTGAGGAGCCCTCCATACCCAACGCCGTGGTCTTCACAGTTCCGAGGGCGGTAAGGAGTTCCAGGGAAAGGGCCCAGGTGCTGCGGACAGCGTGAGAAAGAAGCCACGGCAGGTGCAGGTGACCCCCCCGAAGAGTCCCCTCGAGAAGTTTCCCCCGTGACCACTGCAAGCCAGGAGGCCAAGCCCCAAACAGAAAACAAACCTGCATCTGGGGTATGTCCAGCGTCACTACCGCCTCTCCTGCCGTCTGTCTGGAGGGCAGGAGGCTTGGGGAGAGGAGGGGAGGCGGGGGAAGAGACGTACAGGCACCAAAGGGACCCGATAACAGCGAGAGAGGCTCCGCAGGGGGCCGGGTGGCTGTGCCCTCCAGCTGAGGTCCCAGCGGGGAGAGCCCGGCTGGGCTTGTCCAAGCAGAAGGTGGGCCTGTGGGCTACGGTCAGCGGGGAGGCCAGTCTCAGTGTTGAAAGGGCATCGCTTGTGTGTGCATGTGTAGGGGTGTGTGTGCACCTGTGTGTGCACCTGTGCATTGTGTCTGCATGCGTGTGGATGTGCACACTGTGAGGGGCATTGAGTGTGCCTGTGTGTACATGTGCATGTGTGGGCACGTGTGTGTACGTGTGCATGTGTGAGTGTGGGTGTGCACAAGTGAGTGTGTGGATGTATGCATGTGGGCATGTGCACACCTCCTGTGTGTGTGTGTCTGTGTGTGAGTACATACATGCATGTGTACCTGTGTGTGAATGTGCATGCATGTTGCACATGTGGGCATGGGTGTGCACCTGTGCATTGTGTGTGCCTGTGTGGGAATGCACAAATGTGGGTGGGATGTGTGTGTGCATGTGCACTGTGTGTGCACATGTGTGTGCATGTGCATTGTGTGTGTGGGTGCTCACATGCATACATGTGTGGGTGTACGCATGTGGCATGTGCACACCTGTGTGTGCATCTGTGTGTGCATAAATACATGCATGTGTGCCTGTGTGTATGAATGTGCATCCATGTGGCACGTGTGGGTGTGCATCTGTGTGTGTGTGTGCATGCAGTAAGCAAGCCATTGGGTTTTTTAGCTGTTATTACATATCAAAGAAAATAATTTACCAAACCATCTCTCAAGTTTATTTTTTCACTGCAGCCCTTGTTCGAAACTCTAAATTTAACACATAGCCCCAAATATGGTATCATTTATTTTTTTAAAGAGGTGTAGTTTTCTTCATCCAGGAAAATACAGGGGATCGTGAGAAATTCGGTAACGTCCTGGTGAATTCACATCTTCTACGGAAATTTGTATTTGTCGTCTGCTAAGGACACAGCCTGCAGCAGCCAGAAAACTTAGGCCAAAGACACGTATTACCCAGAAGCTGTGGGTCAAGCGGGAATGTCGGGAGGGGCCCCAGCGCCACAGAGCCTGTGCTCCGGGCTCCCCTGCGAGTGGCTGCCTGGAAACGGGATTTCTAGCAGCTACGGGGACAGTAGGACGTCCCCGAGCCTTCTCACGGGTGGACGCCCGCAGACCCGCCCGGTCCTGATTACCGACACAGGCGCCACCCCGAGCACGTGCAGGCTGCCCCATCTTGCACGTTCCCCCCCTGCCCCGCAGACTACAGACCCTTCAGAGCCTTTATAGCGACAGAGAGGCCTCACTGTCTCAAGTTCACAGTCATGTTCTCTGCACCTAATTTAGAAGAACATACCTCACATAAATATGTCTCAAATTTAATTTACGAAGCGTATGTTTCTAGAGAGCATTGAAGAACTCTATTCTTATCAATATCCTCTCCTTCGAGAAACATCTACAGAGAATGAACCAAACCCGGGCACCCACTCTGCACCTGTTCAAGGCTGCTGGGGCTATTACTGCCCATCAGTCCTGGGAAAGAGGGAGCCGTCATAGTGATCCGCCTCCTGTCAGCCCTTGTTCCGGACTGTCCTGGGGGTGTGGGTGACCAGTGTTAGCCGCTCCGTCCAGGTAACAGGAAGGGTCCCTCCAGGGGCCCCTCACAGAGTGTACAGAGTTTCACCAGCTAACTGCTATCTAGAGCGAGGTACCTATATAGCATCACCGATGTAAAGCTATCATTACACTTTTTAAGTTTTTAAAATTTATTTTATATATTTTATATATAAATTTATTTTTACATATAGTATTTCATGTATATTTGTAAATATATATTATTTAATTTTTAATGCTTTTTTTTGAGAGAAAAAGGGAGAGACAGAGCGTGAATGGGGGAGGGGCAGAGAGAGAGGGAGACCCAGAATTCAAAGCAGGTTCCAGGCTCTGAGCTGTCAGCACAGAGCCTGAAGCAGGGCTTGAACTCATGGACTGCAGGATCATGACCTGAACCAAAGTTGGATGCTTAACCAACTGAGCCACCCTGGTGCCCCTTATTTATAAATATTTTAAATGTTTATTTTAGAAATCATAAAAAGTTTTGGGGCACCTGGTTGGTGGACTTTGGTTTAGGCCATGATCTCATGGTTCATGAGCTTGAGCCCCGCATTGGGCTCTTTGCTGTCAGCATGGAGCCTGCTTGGGATCCTGTCTCCCACTCTCTCTTCCTCTCCAGCCCTCACCTCTCAGAAATAAATAAACATTTTTAAAAGTCATAAAAAGTTTTTAATGATTCCTGAGATATATTTTGAGAACGTACTTCAGCCTTCCATCCCTGCAACAAACACTTTGAGCACCTGCTCTCTGTGCAAGGAGAGAAGATAGAGTCCCTGACCTCACGGAGACAGCGAGAAAAAAAAGTCATAAGCATATGGTGCGGTCGTAAATATTTTGGGGGGAAATAAAGGGGAAAATGGAGCACTGGATGGGGGACCTCAGTTCTAAAGTGACATTTGTGGAAAGACATAAAGGCGTGAGTGCCTGAGCCACGAGTTGTCATCTGATCTTCCTTTCCATACATCTTTCAGTTCTTGGGGACACGTACGTCTGTATCTCATGTGTTTGTAATTTTCCGTCACGTATTGAAAGAGGAGGGAGCACAGCAATAAATGATGCACAGACCCGCCCTCAGGGGCGTGGGATGCAGCGTGAGGACGACAGCGAACAGGTGACTGCATCCCGGTGTGGGTACCCGCCATGCCAGGGAGCGCCCCAGGTGCGCCGTGGGTGTGTAACCCAGAGCAGGTGTGTTCTAGACGCTGGGAATGCTGCAGCGATCACCGCGGACAGAAATCCCTGTCCTCACGGGGCACGCATCTTACTGAGGAAGGAATATCTGTCCCTGTCCCTGGAGTTATGTCCCCTTCTGTACCTTCTATATTTGTATCTCTATTTGTCTACCCGTCTGTGTGTCTATCTATCTTTAACAGCCATAGTCTTCAAAATTTTTAATTTATCAAGAGGAATAAGAACATATCTGTAGAGGAACATATCTATAACTCAAAATAGAAATACAGTTGCTCAAAAGAAAATTAAAAATGAAATGAGAAGGGGGAACCTGGGTGGCTCAGTCGGTAAGCATCTGATTTTGGCTCAGGTGATGATCTCACGGTTCTTGAGTTCGAGTCCTGCATTGGATGAGCCCTGCTTCTCTCTCTTTCTCTCTCTCTCTCTGCCCCTCGCTAACTTTCGCTCTCTCTCTCCAAAAGAAAAAAAAATGCAATGAATGCACAAAGGGAGAAAAACATACTCAGTGAGGACCCTCAGAAAAGACATTATAAAATACAATCAGTAGAAAGGAATGGAATAATGCAAGACTATGTTTGGAAATGGTGGAGGCTCATCAGTCTTCAGCCCAGGCACGTGGGGTCAGGTGCACGAATGGGGTGAGGGAGGCTGGGAAGGTGGGTTGGGGCTGCAGCCCTCACTGGCCCCAAAATACAACATCAATGACAAATATTTATTTTTTAGTGTATTTGTTTATTTTGAGAGAGGGAGGGAGAGAATCCCAAGCAGGCTCCACATTGTCAGCACAGAGCCAGACACAGAGCTCGAACCCACGAACCGGGAGATTGTGACCTGAGCCAAAATAAGAATCTGATGTTTAACTGACGGGGCCAGCCGGGTGCCCCAATGACAAATATTTATAGCAGACAATGCCATGACAGTGGCGGCCACTCCAAAAACTTGAGATAGATTTGCTTAATTTTCTAAATGAAAAATAAGAAACTTGAGGATTCTCAAAAACTTACTCTTTCTGCAAAAAAAGAAAGAAAGAAAAATCCAGCCTACTTATGAAGAAACAGAAAGTACAAGTTATGGGTGCCTGGGTGGCTCAGTCAGTTAAGTGTCTGACTTCAGCTCAGGTCATGATCTCACAGTCCATGGGTTCGAGCCCTGCATCGGGCTCTGTGCTGACAGCTCAGAGCCTGGAGCCTGCTTTGGATTCTGTGTCTCCTCTCTCTGGAGCCTGCTTTGGATTCTGTGTCTCCTCTCTCTGCCCCTCCCCTGCTCATGCTCTGTCTCTCTCAAAATTAAATAAACATTTAAAAAAATTTTTTAAAGACAGCATGAGTTGTTACTAAACTGTGTTTCAAAAGTCAACTTAAAACACCATGTTTGCTGAAAAAGTACAAAATGTTCTCTTTTGTCCAGAATTAGACAATTTATCAAATCAGCAATTGATTTGTCAATATCAATTTAACAGTGACCATAATGGGAGGGGGGAGGGGGGAGGAACATCCTAAGAACACCAAATCATACAGGCACCATCTCTTCTTAAAACAGCCCTGGAAGTTATTATGCATCTCACTCAGCAGCGCTTAGCAGAGTGGGCCTTCCAGAAATGTTTGTTGTAAATGCAGTCATCCAATTAGAAATGTTATAGCAATCTTTGAGACAAGTGTAAAAAGACTGAGAAATTTTGAAGAAAGCAGAAAATTTTAGAAACCATCTGGAAATCTTAAATAGACGACAGTAATTATTCAGCTGTTTAGAAACAAGCCCTTAACAAGAAAACTTCAAGCTGATCTCTCATTTTCTGCTAAAATAATTGTTTGTTTTCAAATCTTACAGCTTAGGGTTTTGTAATGTCGCTGACGGCCTCCTGTGGACAGATTCTGCACGTGCAGGCTCGGGGCCTCCTTCGAGACCCTTGTCCTCCGGCAAATCCCCCCACAAACTGCCCTGCGTCCCTCCTTGCATGACCTCCCCCTGCGACCTCCTGCTTCTCCTTCTAGAGACAGAAGCTGCCTCCATGCCTGGAGGCCAGGCCCCAGCACAGGCCCTCGGAGCGCTCTGTGACCAGGACAGGTAAAGTGAAGATGTCCCAGCTCGGTAGCCGATGTGACCGGACCATGGTCCATTTCCCTTCTGGTACCTTCGCCCGTGCTTGAGTCAGGAGGAAGCCCTCTCAAAGGCGGTTGAATAAGCACGAGCAGGTGAGCCAACGCCCCGCTTGGCTCGCACGCCTTCCCAGGCTCCTGGGAGCGAGCCACACGTGCAGCTCAGCTGTCCCATGCCCAGACGCCAGGCCCCCGCGCCCGGCCTCTTCCGGAGCCCATGCTTTCTTCAGGGCAGGAAATCCATCTCTCACTGACCTTCTCTGAGCTGTTATGCGTGGATCGCCAGCGGCTCCCAGATCGGACTTCAACCAAGGCCTGAGCTGTGTGCTGCCCCAGCCCCGTCCCTGGGAGCTGTGCTCAACACCCCCCTCCGCCCCCCGCCAAGTCCTTTCCCACCACCCAGGCCCTGGCACCACCTGAATGACACTTGACCCTTCTCCTTTTACTATGCTAATGCTCCACTTATGGCCATGCCGGGAGCAGTGCACCCTTTTTGCTCTAGAAAGTCACCCCTTCGCCTCTAGGTCCAGCTCCTGGCCCCCCATTATCATGCGCCCAGTACCATCCGCTAATCCTCCGTGCCCCCCTTCCGTCCTCGGATCCATGCCAATCTCTGTACTGTCTTTACTGATGCCAACAGCCCCATGGTCCGTAGAAGGGCCGCACCAGGATAGAAAGCCGCCAGGTCGCACGCACGGCTCTTAAAAATCTAAATTAACCCGGGGCGTCTGGGTGGCTCAGCCGGTTAAGCGCCTGACTCTTGATTTTGGCTCAGGGCATGTTCTCATGGTTCATGGGATTGAGCTCCACGTTGGGCTCCGTGCAGAGCCTTCTTGGGATCCTCTGTCTCCCTCGCTCTGTCCCTCCCCATTCTCATGCTCTCGCTCTCAAAATAAATAAACTTTTAAAAAATAGGAAAAAAAAACCCCTAAACTAACCCATATTCCTTTAATCCTCCGTCTGTCCCCGTGTGGATGGGCCGGTGGTCTGGGCAGTCAGAACAGACACCACAGACTGGGGGCCTGCACACGGGGTTTGTTTCTTCCCAGTGCTGGAGGCTGGACGTCCAAGGTCAAGGTGTGGGCAGGGCTGGTTCCTCCTGAGGCCTCTCTCCTGGGCACGTAGATGCCATCCTCCCCGTGCCCTCACCTGGCCGTCCTGTGAGCTGTGATCTCCTTCTCTTCTCATAAGGATGCCAGTCAGGTAGGATTAGGGTCCATTCTAATGACTTCATTTTAACTGCTCACCTCCTTAAAGGCCTTGGCTCTAAATACAGTCACATCCTGAGGTACCAGGGATCAGAGCTTCAACATATGAGTTTTGGAGGACACAATCCAGCCAATGACAACCCTTTAGCACATTATAATAAAAAAGTTAAGGTGGGGGAAGGGCTAAATGGGTGATGGGCATTAAGGAGGGCACTTGTTGGGATGAGCACTGGGAGTTGTGTGTAAGTGATGAATCACCGAATTCTACTCCTGAAACCATTAGTACTCTATATGTTAACTAACCTGATTTAAATAAAACTTTAAAAATGAATAAATAAAAACATCCGTCCCCGCAAAAACAAATAAATAAAAATAAATTTTATCTCAGAGTAACCGAACAGTTGATTAACAGAAATTAGAATTTTTAATGTTTTTTTTTAATGTTTATTTATTTCTAGGAGAGAGAGAGAGAGAGACAGCGTGAGCAGGGGAGGGTCAGAGAGAGAGGGAGTCACAGACTGAAACAGGCTCCAGGCTCTGAGCTGGCAGTCAGCACAGAGCCCGACGCGGGGCTCGAACCCACGAACCGCGAGATCATGACCTAAGCGAAAGTTGGACACTTAACCGACTAAGCCACCCAGGTGCCCCAGAAATTAGAATTTTTAAAAGTAGTGTGGCGGGCGCTTGGGTGGCTCAGTTGGCTAAGGGTCTGACTCTTGATTTCGGCTCAGGTCATGATCTCACAGTTTGTGAGTTCCAGCCCCGCATCAGGCTCCGTGCTGAGAGGCTCTGTGCATGGCTGTGATTCTCTCTCCTCTCTCTCTGCCCCTCTTCTGCTCACACACTCTCTCTCAAAAACAAATAAATAAACTTTTAAAAGTAGCGAGGCAATTAGATGCAAAAAGAATGATGAAAATCACCATTTCAAATTAATAATGATTTAGCAACGGTCCTCAACTTCTAGTAACATCACAGAGAGATGGCTTGCTTTACACGTGCATCAATGCAAATACACACTACTTGTGTCTTCTTTAAAAAAAATCAAACCCAAATCTGACTTGTCTGAACTTGTGAGTCTAATTGACAACTTCTAAGGGATAAAGGGAACATTTAGATGTTGATACAAGGAAACTATAAAACAAATGTATCATGAAACAAAGGAAGACTGGATATTTGAAAATATTTTGGAAAGATTGTGAATGTTTAGATAGTGTGATAAAGTACTATGATTATATCAAAAGTAATCCCTCTATTTTGAATATGCACACTGAAAGATTTATTTAAGAAATGATAAAATACCTGGGATTTTCTTTAATCTGGGAGATGAGAGTCACTAAAGTTATATACAAAACGAATTGGCATTGGTTGATAATCGTTGAAGCTGGCTTATATGTACAAGGGAATTCATTAAAATTTCCTCAAATTATGGGGCGTCTGGGTGGCTTAGTCGGTTAAGTGTCCGACTTTCGCTTAGGTCATGATCTCGCGGTTCGTGGGTTTGAGCCCCGTGTCGGGCTCTGTGCTGACTGCCAGCTCAGAGCCTGGAGCCTGTTTCAGTCTGTGACTCTCTCTCTCTCTGACCCTCCCCTGCTCACGCTGTCTCTCTCTCTTAGAAATAAATAAAACATTAAAAAAATAAAATAAAATTTCCTCAAATTAAAAAAAAAAAAAATATATATATATATAATGCCATTCCCTTCAAAATGGGCCCCTGGACAGCGGGATTAGAAGTACTCAAAGTCACAGGTTAGGTGTGGCCCAATCTTCCAGAGTCCATTTGACTTCAGACTGTGTTATGCCTAGAAAAAAGTTGAAATCAACATATTTTGGAGAAGAACTCCAATCTTCAATAAAATTTTTCTCTCTAAGCACAGGCTTTCAAGACAAAATCTGCACTGGCCTCACACCACGCTCGCTGGACCCTGGACCCACTGAAGGCATACATTCTCCTTTCTCTGTTGCCAAATTATGCTGCTGGAGAAGTCTCAAGAGTGCTGAGTCTTTCCCCAAAAGAGCACTCATTACAGCTGTCTCACTTCTTAGCGCATGTTATTCTGATCAGCAAAATAAAGGTTTCCGAGCTCCCTGGAGCGTTAATGCTGGCCAAGCCTTGTTGGGCGGCAAACGTGCTGAATTTTTTATACTCAGGCAGAGTTCATGTCTTAAATCCTATCCCCAGGGTGCAGTTCATTTATCTGAATTGATTGGTGCTTCTAAATTTTCTGAAGAGCTCCATGTAAGAGGGAGGTTGGAGATGGAAATAAGGCATGCCAACTCTGGCTGAGAGGGACACACTTCTGTAGACATTTGTGATGGACTGGGACAAGGGTCCCTCACATGGAGGCGTCCCCAATTAAATTTTGTTACAGTCGTACCTATGCCTTAAAAAATTAGCTTGAGTGGGGAGCTCCTGGGTGGCTCGGTCGGTTAAGCATCCGACTTTGGCTCAGGTCATGATCTCGCGGTTTGTGGGTTTGAGCCCCGCGTCGGGCTCTGTGGTGACAGCTCAGATCCTGGAGCCTGCTTTGGATTCTGTGTCTCCCTCTCTCTGCCCCTCTCCTGCTCATGCTGTCTCTCTCTCTCTCAGAAATTAAAAAAAAAATAAAAACATGTAAAAAATTTAAAAAAATTAGCTTGAGTGAATACGGACAAATTTCTGAAAATTTTTCAATTTAATCATCTCAATAAATGCTATGCTATGTTCCTGGTATAAATTAGCACAATGTGGTATACCAAATATAGTGAATATAGTAAATATAGCAATTAACAAATTCAATATAGTAGCTATACCAAGTATTCCTAAATTAATACATATGTTTGGTGCAATCCTAATCAACATTCCAGCTGGATTTTTTTTGTAATTTCAATACAAGAGCTCTAACATTTGTATGAAGACACAAAGATTCCATGAATTGCTAAAATGCTTCTGGAAAATGAAGAACAAGGTAAGGCTCAGGACAGACTTAACTTGAGCAAGCCAGTGTAGTAAAAGTAAGATGGTTCTGGTATAGATTTGAACGAATGAATCAATGGGACACTTGAAGGAGCTCAGAGATGGTCCCGTGTCAGCTTTCTGTATAATAAAGGCACCAGCACAAAGCAATGGGGGAGAAAGAAGGAACTCTGGCAGATGACTTGCAAGAAACTGAATTGCCCTGAGACAATAAAGCTGTATTCCTAGGTGATCCCATATAAAAATGTCACCTCCAGACAGTTTAAAGCCCTTAAAGTGAAAGACAATTGCCAAGATGCAAGAATATATATCTTCATGCCTCAAAGTTAGTGCAAGACTTTTTAGACAGGTACTAAAAAGAATAAAACATGAAATAATGTGTTCATGGATCAAATTGACATCAAAATGAAAGCTTCTTTTTTTAGTATTTATTTATTTATTTATTTATTTATTTATTTATTTATTTAGAGAGATGGAGAGGGGAGGAGCAGAGAGAGAGAGGGAAAGAGAGAAAACCCCAAGCAGGCTCCACACTGTCAGCTCAAAGCCTGATGCAGGGCTCAAACCTACAAACCACGAGATCATGACCTGAGCTGAAATCAAGAGTTGGACGCTTTAATGGCACCAAAAGCTTCTTTTTAGTGATGAACACCACAAAATTCCCATGGAGAAGACAAGCTAAGAGGAGACACTTGCTACATCAAAACTCAATAATACATCCATGTCTAAAATACATAAGGACTCTTATAAATCAATAAAAAAGCCCTATAGGAAATTGAAACACTATAGAAAAAAAATGAATAAGCAATTACAGATGGATATATACAAATGGGCATCAAAATCACTAGTGATCAAAATAACACAAATAAACCACAATGAGAGACCACGGTACAGACATCGATTGAACACAAATATACCCAGAATTGGAAAAGATGTGGGGGGATGGGAACCCCTGTCCCACCCTGCTTGTGGGTGTATCCACAGGATACATGAGGATCCAAGAACATAGAGCAGACACACTGAATGGCTATCAGGGAGAGAGGAAGAAGAAGGGGAGCTGGTGTAAGGTGGGAGGAGGTAAATACAAGTGAGCCCCCCGCCCCAGGGATGAGAGTGCGCCATGATCTTCTGTATCATGACCCCCAACTCTGCCTTAGAGGAAGAGAAGAACAACATGCATATTACCCTGTGGGAATTACACACGGATTCATAATCATCAATGACACAAAAGCTTTCTTAGTTATGAATGTCAGAAACAGCTGGTTCCCCACCAAATCCCTATGGGCCTTCCCAGGCACATGGAAGTCTCCAGTCTCCAGCCTGTTTTGCTGTTTGGTTGGGACCATCTGACTAGGCTCTGATCAGTTAATAAAGGTGCAATGTCACTTCCACCTGGGCCCTGGAGCATCCCCTATAATCACCCAAATTCTTCTCTCCCAGCCATGACATCAAATGTGAAGGACCCTGAGAGCCACCTGATGATAGAAACCTGTATTCTTCAATTAGCCTTTGGAGGAAAGCCACCCAGGAAAGCCATGGGACCCCATCAGACTCATATGTGTTAAGTCCCTGGGATGTGGAGGTTATTTGTTTTAACAATAATTTGCTTATTCAGAATAGAATAGTATTCTATCAAGCCCACATTCACCCTCTCTGTTGAAAATAAATGACAAAGTCATATACGCATACCTGGTAGCAGGTAGGTTTGAAATCATGAGACTCAGATTCAGAAGTGAAGAAATTGAGGAGAAACCATAATGATGGTTCAGTTCATAGGAAACAACTTAGAAATGTTCCTTTCTGGGGCGCCTGGGTGGTTCAGTCGGTTGAGCGTCCGACTGCAGCTCAGGTCATGATCTCACAGTCCATGAGTTTGAGCCCCACGTCAGGCTCTGTGTTGACAACTCAGAGCCTGGAGACTGTTTTGGATTCTGTGTCTCCCTCTTTTCTCTGACCCTCCCCTGCTCACGCTCTGTCTCTGTCTCTTTCAAAAGTAAATAAACATTTAAAAAAACGAAAGAAAGAAAGAAAGAAATGTTCCTTTCTTCACTCCGCAGCAACAGGCCAGCACACCGGATGTCCTCGGGGATGGAAGGAGCCCATGCCTCGGAGTCTGAACACGACACAAAAGCATTTGCTAAAACAGCCTTCCTCCACCATTCCTCACTCCCTCCAAAGAAGGAGAATTCCCAAAGAAACATCAGAAGTGGGAGATACTTGAAATTTACTTTTTCATGCCAAAAATGTATTTCTTTTAATAGAATAGGCAATCATTTACAAAATGAAATGCGTTAAGAAATGAACATGGAACTACTTCCAAATACTTGAGAGAAATCAGAGGTTGAGGCTTGGGCGTGGTGCATATTAATCCCGCCCCCTCCTCTTCAAATTCCCACAAATAAAGAAGCCTCCCTTGAACTTCAAAGGGCAATGGAGAATTTCCAGACAATATTGCAAGACGGGCTGGGAAAACCTTTATGTTATAAGCCTACGGGGCACTCTTCAACAATCCATACCTTCCCCCTCCTCATCTCACCAACCAAGGGCCCCCTTCCCATCATTCCCACAGCCAAGCAGTGCCCAGTCCCAGCTAGCATCTCTGTCTACCTCCTGAGGTACAGTAGCTCTGCCCGCTCCACTCAATCCTAGACTACGGGGGAGTCCAGGCGCTGGAGACTCCACGTCCAACCTGAGGCATGTATCCAAACTTCCACCAACATGCAGGTATCTCCCTACAGAGACTCCTATACCACCCCCTGCAGCACCTAATTCATCTTCCTGTTATTGTGCATGTGTTTTAAAAAGTTGATCAGCTACCGGGGCGCCTGGATGGCTTAGTCGGTTAAGCATCCGACTTTTGCTTAGGTCATGATCTCGCTGTTCGTGGGTTCGAGCCCCGCGTCGGGCTCTGTGCTGACTGCCAGCTCAGAGCCTGGAGCCTGTTTCAGTCTGTGACTCCCTCTCTCTCTGACCCTCCCCTGCTCACGCTGTCTCTCTCTCTCTCTCCTAGAAATAAATAAAAAACATTAAAAAAGGGCGCCTGGGTGGCTTAGTCGGTTAAGCATCCGACTTTCGCTTGGGTCGTGATCTCGCGGTTCGTGGGTTCGAGCCCCGTGTCGGGCTCTGTGCTGACTGCCAGCTCAGAGCCTGGAGCCTGTTTCAGTCTGTGCCTCCCTCTCTCTCTGACCCTCCCCTACTCACACTGTCTCTCTCTCTCTCCTAGAAATAAATAAAACATAAAAAAAAATTAAAAAAAAGAAAACACGTTAAAAAAAAAAAAAAGTTGATCAGCTACCAAACCCTCTTCGGAAGCTGTGCTCTGTAAGAAAACTTCTCTCCTATGCTGTGTAGCTTCAGGAGTTTTCTTTCCCTTGGTTACTAGTATGAAAGTCCCATAGGTAATGATCATATATTTATTTGTTCCCCATTCTGGGTGTGGCTTTCCCTTCGGGCACCACGGGTGGCTTCTCTGGCAAGAGCGACGAAGGTCTAAAGATAGAATCTGGTGAGTCACTGTGGCACCGTAACTTTTCAATACTTGAGGACCTCAGAAGGGCTACATGACAATGGCATCCTTACCTCTTGCAGATCATTTTGAGAGCAACATCAAATGACCTTTGAGTCTCAAAGGATGGCGAAGCAGGGCGGGTCAGGCTTTTGGTGACTGGTTGCTAAACCAATGCCACCCAGGCATGCTAAAACAAGACATACAGAATAAGAGACTTTTTGTGGCCATTTTTAAAAAACTATAACTTACCAAACAAGCCCACTGAGGAAGTATAACATTGAGTCTCACAAAAGTACCATTTTGTAGGTCAAAATGGTCAAATATTAGCAATTCAATACGATTCAACACATTATTTGTCTTATGACAATTTTATGTCTCGCCGCATCCTGGCATCTACCCCATCCTTTGTATATGGTAGACTCTCCATTTTTGTTTTATAGAAAAACTAAATGGCCAAATATGTGAAATAAAAAAAGAAAAAATTACTGCCCAAGTCCCTTGACTTCTTATTGGAGTATTTATTTCCTGTGGCTATTATAACAAATTACTAAAACCTTAGTGGCTTTAAACAGCAGAAACGTCTTTTCTCACAGTTCTATTTTTTTATTTTTTTAATGTTTATTTATTTTTGAGAGAGAGAGAAAGAGAGAGAGAGAGAGAGAGCATGAATGGGGGAGGGTCAGAGAGAGAGGGAGACTCAGAACCCAAACCAGGCTCCAGGCTCTGAGCTGTCAGCACAGAGCCTGACGTGCGGCTGGAACTCATGAACCATGAGTTCATGACCTGAGCTGAAGCTGGATGCTTAACCAACTTAGCCACATAGACGCCCCTGTGTTCTCACAGTTCTAGAAGTCAGAAGTCTGGACTCGAAATCACCGGACTGAAACCAAGGTGTGGCCAGGGTCGTGTGTCTTCTGAAGTAACTAGAGTAAAATCTATTTCTTGCCACTTCCAGTTTCTGGTGGCCACAGGCATGCCTTGGCTGGTGGTCACATCACTCTTATTTCTGCCTCTGTGGTCACATAGGCCTCTCCTCTTCCCTCTGTGTCAAATCTCCCTCGGCCTCTTTCTTATAAGGACTTGTTATTACACTGAAGGCTCACCCAGGTAGTCCAGGAGAATCTCAAAGCCCTTTGTTAAATCACATATGCAAAATCTGCATAAGGTAACAGTCACAGGCTCCAGAGATTAGGAGGTGGACATCTCCAGGGACCATTGAGCAGTCCACAGGAATCAGAATGGAAGTTTCCAAGGGCACAGGTGGGACCATTTTTGGAAGCTGTAGGCAGAGTCTGACAGGCTGGAAGAGAAAGCCTGCCGTGGCAGGAGACTGCAGGCTCAGAGACAGGGTTCTGGAGAGCTCTGAGGACTCCTGCTCGTCCTGTGAAACCACGCGCCCTGGCTCATGTCTTCAGTGCTCATACCATGAGCCCAAGAAGTCCAAGGAGAATCAAGCAATGGTCTGGTTTTCTTGATGGTTTTGTGGACTCTTATTACGCAATTTTCCCACCACCTTTGTTGTATATAAAGCCAAAGAATGTAAGTGGAAAACAAGAATTATCATTAATCTTTATTATTTGAGGAACAACATGTCGAGGTTTGGTTCCCAGACCACCCAATGCAAAGGACACGTGGTGGAACGGGAAAAAAGTCCGATGACTTTTTGGTTATGTGGTTATGAGTCTTCGTTTTGCTGACTGACGTTCTTGTAACTACCTTTATTTCCCGAAGCAACTGTTCACACGTCAGCCCTCTCATGCTCCCTCGCACCTATAATGGCCACCATTCATAAGTTCCACCATGTGCCAAGAACAGCTATCCAAAGAGGACTCAAGAGGTTCTTATGAAGTCTGGACACCTAACAGAGCATCTTGCATCTGAAGATGTGTGTGCCTCCTGGCTTTCATCCTGGCAGGAACATCACATCTCCAACCATGTAGCTCCAACATCCTCAGTACAAAAACACAGGACTCATGTCTAGCTCTGAAAAACTCCTAGCACCCATCCACCCACTCAATGTCCATGAAGATGTACAAAGGATGTGAACAAGGTCTGGCTGCATATGAGGTAGCAGTCGCTGTAATGAAGAACAGGTACTTTTTGCCAAGGGAGACAATAATTTGTAAGGCTTTTCACTTTCAGTAGGGCATGGAAATTCAAGGGATAGTGAAATCAGAACCACTTGAGTGCTGAAAGGCAAGAGACAGTCCGTCTTTAAAGTGCAAACCTCCAAGGGGCAGTCTTCAGGGGTAGCCATGAGATGCATCCAGTACACCCGGGTGCAGAGAAGAGGGAGGTGAGGTTAAATGGGAACATATGGTGGAAGATTAAACAACATCCCTTTAATCCCCAACTGACCAGTTACCCCTGCTGTAATTACATGCCATCAGATTCAAAGGCCACCAGATGTTCAAGGCCTAAACCGGGAATTACCCACTTGGCCACTATCTTAGGGAATGAGCTCTCTGACTGGAAAGGCAGAGCTGCATTTAAATTAAACAAGAGAGAAGCATTTTTAGATTTGTTCACAAAGAGCAGGAGAATGGAGGTAAACCAAAGCATTAACCATTTTCTTCCCAACAGAGGACCACAATATCTAGGCTGGTGAGCACAAGTTAAGGTCTAGAAAAGACACCTGTTAGAACCTAGCCAGCAAATTCTCACTGCTCTTTGAGCTCAGAGGATTTCCACTCTGTCCGTTATTTTGGGGGACAAAATCTTTCTCATGGGTTATTTTCCCTTGATGGCCCAATAAATAAGTCATTTCTTCCGTAGAGGTAAAAACAAAAAGCGAAATTTCTTCTCTCGTTTGTTTAAAGAGAAGAATAATATAAGATACAGAAAATAAAGAGAGACTTTCTTACTTGTGTTTCATTGATGTTCATGATTGTGTCCAGGAGATGACTTATTCTAGGTTGTGAGGAGAGGAGATATCTTCCCAAAACTAAGAGTGATTAATTGAGTTAGATAGATCTCTGTGTTCCTCTTGATCTCAAAGTTTCACGGAATCATGAATCTGCTTAAAGTTTTATCTATATAGTTGAAGGTCTAATTCTGATTAATTTGGTGTGTAATTTCATTAACTAAATGGTCTTTCCAGTAAATACAGCCTAGATCCTCAACATTGCCTGCTCCTGACCCAGGCTCTTCTCATGTTTCCTTCTAGAGTACCAGGAACCCGACATAAAACAATGACACCTGTCAATGTGAGCATAGAGCCTGTCTTTTACTGACAATATGTTATTAAAAATATTTCCCATATTCCTATTAGAACAAGCTACAAAATCATGAGGCTCAAAACTGTTTGAGGGTACAACCCTGGCCTGTGGAATTTTGATAAGGACCCAAGTGATCCTGACATATGGCCGGGCTTAAGAATCAATGATCTAATCCAATGTTACTTTAAAAAAAAACAAGTATTATGGTCTTTGATTTGTAGTCTGAATGACCTCAGTTGACTAAGCTTATGTCCGCAGGATAGCCCAGTGGTTAAAAATGAGACCAACTCAGGAGCACCTGGGTGGCTCAGTCAGGTAAGCATCTGACTCTTGGTTTTGGCTTAGGTCATGACCTCACAGCTCCTTGGTTCAAGCCCCAAGTCCACCATCAGTGCGGAGCCTTCTTGGGATTCTCTCTCTCCCTCTCCCCGACTCCTGCTTTCTCTCTCAAAAAACAAAAAAACAAAAAAAGTGAGCCCAGCTCAGAAGCCAAAGAACTGGACTTGAATCTGACTACTACTTGTCAGCTCATAACCATAACCTAGTTGCTTAACTTTCTTCTCTTCATAGGAACTTCTTGGATTACTAAACTAAGTGAGATAAGAATTATAAAGCACTTCTTACTTCCTGTTAAACAGTGAGAGTTCAATAACTGGTAGTTGTTACCATTCTTAGCTTTAAAGTAATAATTACCTGATCCTAATTTCAATGCCTACATTGGTTATTCAGGGTTTTGTTCTTACCAGAGACATTTTATAAAATTCAGGGGTGAAGTAGTAGATTAGGTCTTGCCTGGGGTTAATGTCTCCACACGTTACCTAGCTGGCTTTGCTAATACCCCCAGCCCTCCTCACCTTCAGGTGGGACCATCCTTCCCTCCTACCCAGTATGTCCTAGTGATGACTTGTCTACGTGTGTTTAAGCCACAACCTCCCCCTAGCTTTCACTATAAGGGCATGACCCCATTTAAGCTCCAACCTCAGGAACCACCATGATCTCCAATTTGGAAAATGGACCTGAATCTGACCCACACCCACCAAGTCTCAATTCAGTCCACATAGCCCTGGTTCCTCTCCCTGATCATGTATATCTCAAATTAGAAGGACTGGGAACCTTTGTACATTCACGTCCGTAGAAGCATTATTCACAGTAGCTAAAGGTAGAAACAAGTCAAGCATCCATTGAGGAGGAATGGATAGATGAAGTGCGACAGATCCATCAGTGGGATATTATTCAGTCTTAAAAAGGAGGGAAAGGGGCGCCTGGGTGGCTCAGTCGGTTAAGCGTCCGACTTTCGCTCAGGTCATGATCTCGCAGTTCGTGGGTTCGAGCCCCGCGTCGGGCTCTGTGCCGACTGCCAGCTCAGAGCCTGGAGCCTGTTTCAGTCTGTGACTCCCTCTCTCTCTGACCCTCCCCTGCTCACGCTGTCTCTCTCTCTCTCTCCTAGAAATAAATAAAAAAAATTAAAAAAAAAAAAAAGGAGGGAAATTCTGACACACGCTACAGCATGGATTAATTTTGAAGACATTATGCTAAGTAAAATAAGCCATTCACAAAAAGACAAATACTGTAAGATTCTACGTACATGGGGTATCTAGCATAGTCAAATTCGTAGAAGCAGAAACCAAAATTGTAGTTTCCAGATCCTGGGGAAGGGGAGAAGGGGATTTAGTATTTAATGGGGACAGAGTTTCAGTTTTGAAGGAAGAAGTGCCCTGGAGATGGATGAGGGAGATGCTTGTACAACAGTGTGAGTGCTGAACGCCACTGAGCTATGCACTTGAAATGGTGAAGATGCCAATTTTATGTTATAATATTTTACCACAATTATATATATATATATATATATACCACAAAAATATTTACCACAAAATATATATATTTTTCTAATCTGGGGAACCATTGGAAGTACTCCCTTTAAAGTTAAGGATGTATTAGGGGCACCTGGGTGGCTCAATTGGTTAAGTGTCCAACTTTTGGTTTCAGTTCAGGTCATGATTTCATGGTTATGTAAGTTTGAGCCCTGGTTTGGGCTCTGTGCTGATGGTACAGATTCTACTTGGGATTCTCTGCCTTCCTCTCTGCCCCTCCCCAGCTTGGGCTGTCTCTGTCTCTCTCAAAATAAATAAATAAACATAAAAAAATTAGGGATGTGACAATAACCACTGTTATTTACCCGTGACCTAGGAATATTGATCAATGCAACTAGAGAAACAAAAAGATCAATATTGCAAATGAGGAGGCATAATTATGATTATTGTTGAATACTATTTTGCATCTAGAAAAGACAAAAGAATAAACTAAAGAAAAAATCAAAATATTAAAGAGAAGTTCATAAAAGTCCATAAAGTTGACCTGCAAAATTAATAGCTTTCCTATATATATATATGTATTACTAAATATATCAAAAAAGGAAAAATCCTATTTATAATTGTTACCTAAAAAGATGACACGCCTAGACATAAACATTATAAGTAACATGCTGAAGTAATGTGAAAAAAATTTTTGAATTTTAAGGATCATAAAAATGATTTTAGGGACTTGAAAAAGAAAACAAAAAAAAACATGCTTCGGATAAAATGATTGAATGCTAAAAAGATGTCAGTCTCCTTAAATTAATCTATAAATGTGATACAGTATCAATTACAATGCTAAAAAGATTTTTTTTTAACTTGATAATGACTCGGAGCGCCCGGGTGACTTAGTCAGTTAAGAGTCCGACTTCAGCTCAGGTCACGATCTCACGGTTCTTGGTTCAAGCCCCACATCAAGATCAGTGCTGACAGCTCAGAACCTGAAGCCTGCGTCCAATTCCGTGTCTCCCTCTCTGCTCCTTCCCCACTCGTGCTCTGTCTCTGTCTCTCAAAAATAAAAAAAATTTAAAAAAAATTTTTTTAAACTTGATAACGATTAAAGCTTATCTGGATGAATAAATATGCAAGAAGAGCTGAAAAGCTTTCAGTAAAAGGGCAGTGGTGACACCTTTGTGTTCTGGAGGCACCTCACTTGTCTGATTTCACCACCAAAAGGGAATTTGCATCAGGGTGGTTTGTACCTTAGTCTCACCAGCATCTGACTTAAATGAAGTTTAGGTGAGACTTTGAACTTTCAAGTCGATGCTATCATAAGTAGAGACTTTGGCGGGCTGTTGGAAGGGATGAATGTATTCTGCATATGAGAAAGATGTGAATTTTGGGGATCAGAAGTAGAATGCTATGAACTGAACTGTGTTCCCCCCCAACAAATTCATATATTGAAACCCTAATCCCCAGTGTGACTGTATTTGGAGAAAGGGCCTGTCAAGAGGTGATAAAGGTTAAATGAGATCATCATGGTGATGCCATAATCTGGTAGGGGTGATGCCCTTACAAGAAGAGGAAGAAACACCAAAGCGCTTCCTCTCTCAGCCATGTGAGGACACAGTGAGAAGACCATCAACTGCAAGCCAGGAGGAGATCTCTCACGAGGAACTGAAACCAGTCAACACCTTGAATTTGGATTTCTCAGGTCCAGAATTGCTAGAAAATGGATTTCTGTTGTTTAAACTACCCAGTCCATGGTATTTTGTTGTGATGGCCTGAGCTGAGTGGTAGTGACTTTGTTCAAGAGCCACTGGATGATGGCGGGGTCCATGGGGAAAGAGGCTGACTGGTGTTCACCAAATGGGTCTTCCTATCCACTTGGTTATTGAAATCCTCTTCTGCTGAGCTCACCCTTTGGTAAACATTCACATGTTCTCATAGCTTTTGCCCATTCAGGGGGATTTATCCAGACATCTCTTCCCCAAATTTCCTTCTTACCAGTTTTCCAGTCATATTCCTTCCAAGTCTCTGACCACCCAGCCAAACCATTGGCCCCAGTCAGTAAATAAGTATATTCCTTCTTCCAAAGTGAACGAGCAAATATATTGCTCTAAGTTCTGCCCATCTGGAGGATTTCCCTTCATCACTATCCTTCAGGGATGTCCCATAAAGAGGCTACAGTGCTGGGGCTTCCCACCTTCTGATGGTGCCTGCATATTGTGCAGAACAATCTGGAAACCAACCCCAAGTTTTCTCTTCCTCTGTCAACTGATTGCAGAACCCCTCCCCACAAGGCCACAAATGCAGACTGGGGGAGAGAAAGCAGTGTAGCAGGATTGGGCACCATGGACACTCGGGCCACTGCTTCATGTAGCTTAGTGCTCTTCCAGGGCCTGCTCGGCCCCACCTAACACATACATTCACCACTTTTGTTTGACGATGCAGTGCTATTGTACACCGAACTCTGTGACTTGTTGGGGGGGGGGTCATGTTGCATGGTAACCTGATGGCTCACCATTAACCATTTCTATCTCTCCTAAGGCTTAGTAGCAGTCCAGAAGCTGTTTCTCAAAGGGAGAGTAGTTATCTGTAGAGGATGGCAGAACTCCGCTCCAAAATCCTAAGGTTCTGCACAGATTCACACACAGGAATCCAACAAAGTCTACAAACAGCTTCCGGATCTGCTATTGACAATTCAAGTGACGCTGAATCTGCTGGATCACACGGGCCAAGAGCCAGAAGCGCCTTCACAGCATCCAGGACCTGCTGCAGAACGTTCTCTTGTTCTGGGCCCTCCTCAAAACCAGAAGCACTTTGGGGCACTTGGTAAATGGGGCTAGAATAGCATCCCCAAATGAGGAATAATGTTGCCTCCAGAATCCAAAGAGGCCCCCCAGGAACTGTGCCTCTTGTTTGGTTATAAGAGGGGCCAGATACAACAAGGCAGCCGTCACCTAGAAGGAATATCTCGGTATGATCTACACCACTGGGTCCCTAGAAATTTTACTGGGGTAGAAGTTCTATGAATTTTTATCAGATTTATTTCCCACCCTCAAACACACAAATGTCTATCAGTAAGTCTAGAGTAGTTGCTCCCTCTTGCTCACTAGATCCAATCAGCATGATGTCATCAGTGAAATGACCAGTGTGATGCCTTATGGAAGGGAAGATGCTCAAGATCCCCGAGAACTAAATCTTGACGTAGTGCTGGAGAGCTGGTAGACCCCAGAGGTGGATCAGTGAAGGTGTATTGCTGGCCTTGCTAGTTTCTGGTAGGTCTTCTCAATAGATAAGAAGAAAAGAAGCGTTTTCCAGATCAATAGCTGTATACCCAATACCAGGGGGTGTGTTAATTTCTCATGCAATGACGCCACATCTGGTACAGCAGAAGCAATTGGAGTGTCCACCTGGCCAAGTTTATGGCCATCCACTGCCACTTCTAGGACCTATCTGTCTTCTGCACAGACCACATAGGCCAGCTGAATGAGGATGTCATGAGAATCATCACCCCTTGTATCCTCCATGTCCTAAGTGGTGGAACTAACTTCCCTTCCTCCCCAGGTCAGGGGACCGATGAGGGGATCCTGCCAGGTGCTGAGTATATCTGTTCCAATTATGCATTCCAGAACCGGAGGGAAAAATAAAGGATAGGTTCAGGGGCCCACTGAGCCCACTGTGAGATGGATCCAAGCTAAAACTCCATTGATTGCCTGACCTCCACAAGCCCCTACTCTAACTAGTGGACCAGTGGTCTCCTGGAATCAGTGTCAGTTCAGAGCCAGTGTCCAGTAGTCCCTGAAAGATCTGATTATTTCCTTTTCCCTGATGCACAGTTATCAAGTTAAAGGCTATAGATCTCTTTGGGGAAGGCTAGAAGAAAGATGAATGACATACATTTTGGGATCTATAAATTGCTTAAGTTTAGGAATTGATTTAGGGGCTGTCTCTGTTTTTATGATTCAAGTTAGGCTTATTTTCACTTAACCTAGAACATTTCTGCTAATGTAGATTAAGTAAGATTGAGTAGGCTTTGTATTTCAGTGTTGGAAGCCCCATGATCAATGGCATAGGCCCGTGAGAGTTGAACCATTCTGATCACTACTTTGACTCAGCTGTCCACTATGGTCTCTGCCCACCTTGCCTTTGGCAGCTGAGAGCCACCCTTTGGCCTCTGCCACTCTGGGACCCAATTACTCCCACTGCATTTAGGCTTCCCAATCCTGTGACTGCCGTTCTCACTGTGAGGTCTGGGCTGCACAGAAGAGCAGTCACAGAGTTTTTCAAGGTTGCTTGGCCCCCTTCATGAATTTATTTCTCACAGGTGTGACAAAAAGTGTGTCCCCCAGGGCAGATGAGTAGGCCTTAAATGACAAATCCACCCCAACACTCCAATCTTCCTAAGCCTTTGGATCCCTTCCTCTACATCACACCAAGGTAGGTCAAGCATTTCTGACTTGCTCACTGTGGGCCACCGTTTGGTCCAGTTCAGCCAACCAACCAACCAAACTGGTTTGAAAGGCATAGCCCATTGTAACTCCCTAAGCTGCAAGATTAAATGCAGAATCCCTAGCGGCTGCATGGCTCAACTGGATAAGCATCCAACTCTTCATTTTGGCTCAGATCATGATCTCATGGTTCGTGAAATTCAGCCACCCACTGAGCATGGGGCCTGGTTGGGATTCTCTCTCTCTTTCTCTCTCTCTCTGCCCCTTCCCCATTCATGTGTGCATGCACATTCACTTTCTCTCTAAATAAATATATAGTAAAGGGGCGCCTGGACGGCTCAGTTGGTTAGACATCTGACTTCAGTTCAGGTCATGATCTTGCAGTTTGTGAGTTCCAGACCTGTGTTGGGCTCTCTGCTGACAGCTCAGAGCCTGGAGCTGCTTTAGATTCTGTATCTCCCTCTCTCTCCACCCCTCCCTGGCTCTCGCTCTCTCTCAAAAATAAATAAACATTAAAATATTTTTAAAATAAAATAATTAATTAAAAAATTAACATTATAAATTCAGAATCTCTGCTTGGCAAGCCCACATCAATAAATTTGACCTGATCTGACTTGACATTCTCTTCACCAGTAGACACAGCAATGATGCCATTACACTGGGAGTTAAGACTGCTACCTGGCCACATTGGGCTCCTAATGCCTCCAAGTCAATGGGAAAAAGAAAGTTGCTGTGGTACTAGGGTAATTGACTCTGCCTTCCAAGGGGAGATTGGACTATGTGTCCACAATGGAGGGAAGGAAGAGTGTGTCAGGAATATAGGGGATGCCTGAGGGCATTGTATTACTAAGCCTTGTGATTAAGGTCAGTGGAAAACCACAACAACCCAACCTAACAGGATCACTAATGGCCCAGATCTCCAGGAATGGTTTGGGTCACCCCACCAGGTGAAGAACAACAATCAGCTTAGGGGCTTGTTGATGGAAAGGAATAGAGAATGGTAGTGGAATAAGGTAGTTATAAATACCAGCTAAGACTATGTGACCAGTTATGAACATGAGGACTGTATTAATCATGAAGATTTCCTCTTTATTTTGTTATTAACATATTTGAGTGTGTGTTTATATTTATGTTAGGAGATTAAGTACAGTTTAAGGAGGTACACATAGGGGTACCTGGGTGGCTCAGTCGGTTAAGTGTCTGACTCTTGATTTCGACCCAGGTTACAATCTCATGGTTCATGGGATTGAGCTCCGTGTCAGGCTCTGGGCTGACAGGTCAGAGCCTGGAGCCTCTTTCAGATTCTTTGTCTCCCTCTCTCTCTGACCCTACCCTGCTCACTCTCTCTTTCTCTCAGTCTCTCTCTCTCTCTCAAAATAAATAAATAAACTCTTTTCTAAAAAAGTTGACAAGGGGCGGACTTTTGATGATTAATTTTATAGGTCAATTTGACTGGACCACGGGGAACCTAGATATTTCCTCAGGCGCTATCCTGGGTGCGTGAGAGTGTTTCTGTATGAGACTTGCATTCACTTGGTGGAATGCGGAGTAGAGCCAAGAGCCCTCCCCAGTGTGCATGTGCCTCATCAGCTGAAGGCCTAAATCAAAGGAGAGGCTGAGGAAGGAACCCCTCCTGTTGGACTGCCTTGGAGCTGGGACAGCCAGGTTTTCCCTACTTCTACTCAGGAAACACTGGCTCTTCCTGGGTCTCCAGCCTGCCTGCTTTTGGACTGGAACCATACCACGGCCCTCTGGGGTCGCTAGGTTGCCACCTGCAGTTCTCGGGACCTTTCAGTCTCTATAATCGTGTGAGCCAATGCCAATAATTACTTGATTTTTTTTTAATGTTTTATTTATTTCTAGGAGAGAGAGAGAGAGACAGTGTGAGCAGGGGAGGGTCAGAGAGAGAGGGAGTCACAGACTCTGAAACAGGCTCCAGGCTCTGAGCTGGCAGTCAGCACAGAGCCCGACGCGGGGCTCGAACCCACGAACCGCGAGATCATGACCTAAGCGAAAGTCGGACGCTTAACCGACTAAGCCACCCAGGCGCCCCATTAATTACTTGCTTTTTTAAAAACATCCTATTGGTTATAGTTGTCTGGAGAATCCTGACTAATGCAGGCGCCTCTGAGAAAGGAAGAGTAAAGGAGAGAGTCTTATTAGTCAGCTTGTATGCCTGGGAGCTAGACTCAGGACTCAGCACGGTGAGAATGCTACCTCTCCCCTTCCCCCTGTACTGGTTTCCTGTATCCGCTGGGCTCCCCTGGGCTCCCCCTGCAATCTCTCTTCCCATGGCAGAGAGTTATTGCCACAATCCCAGAACAACATTCTTCTAGTCCATGAACCAAAAGGAAGAGAAAGCCATTCAACCCTAGTCTGCCTTCTACCTTGGATCTAGAAAATTCCCAGGACTCTGAGTGCATCAGGCTCAGTGAAGAGCTCTGGGCCTTGCAGTAATCCTCGCACGGTGCCGGTGACAGTGGGTGACCAGCTCTGCTTGGGCAATGTGGCCATCCTGACTAACAGCACAGCAAGTACCTGTAACATGATACAATAATACAATTAATCATAAGGGAGCGTGTTTCTCCCAAGGCAGGAATGTTGGCCAGACATCAATAACACATGGCTCTGGATTCAGCCTCCTCACTGAACTCCCACCTCTCTGCCCACCTCACCAGTTCTGCACATCTGCAGCGTCACATAGGAAATCCAATTCTTGTTTCAGATGCCAGTCCAGTGCCCCGACCCAGTAAGCTATGTGTTCCCTGGAATGGGGGTAAAAATTCTAACAAGAATAAAAGAATTCAAGTTGTCTTCTTGGGTGGTTCCAACCAAGGGAAGAAAGACCCTTGGGTTACCCCCAAATCCAAAGATGAGTAAAGCTCAGACCCTGAGAAGTAGAGTTGCATATTCTCTTCTACTGGAAAAAAACAGCATCCTCATCTCTGGCCTGAAGTTTCCTTAATGCTTTGGGCACAGTTATCTCCTATGACTGGAAAACTTCCTGTGCTTTCCTGTGGGAGTCGTTTCCATGACATGACTCATCACAAGCAACCCCAGTTGTGTGCCTACACCATGTTTCCCTATCTGCAGGTCTGTGTTGAATTTCTACAACTTCTCTCTAGACCTGATCAAAGGTCCAAGGTAGGAAAGGTGTTCCTAAGTGAGAGCCAGTATAATTTGCAGGCAGCAGGAAGAAGTGAGGGTGTACATTGGGTCTGCAGAGCAGCAGGCAGACCAGGGAGGCTGGAGCTCAGAGCACAGCCTCACTTTCTTTGTGAGGTACCAGTTGGACTTAGCCAGGGCTTCCGTGAGTTGCCAGTGACCCCTGGCAATTTCACAGAGAAGTCTGGTTTCATAGGTGCTCCTAGTCATCACCTGGGCTGTGGTCTCTGCTGCCAATCTGATCCTCCCTGAGGGAGGCTCCTGCACCCAGCTCTGCAGCTGGAACCCACGCAACCTCGCGGTCCTTCCTTGGGCCCCACTGGGATAGATGAGGACCACACGTGACTCTCTGGGGACCCACATGTAGCATCTACGGACATGCCCACTTCCAAAAACAGTGTGTGATGTGGAAAGACCTTGAAGCTTCTCTGCAAATTGATCAAGAGTTTCAGATGGGTGCCCTGGTGTCTTTCTCTTCCTCTGTTGATGTTCAATCGTTTTCGCTTACACATGTAACTTCCAGACGTTTATGACAAAATAAACAAACAAACAACCTCACGTACATGCCTTCTTATGTAGTAATTTTCTTGACATCAGCTAGACCATTCATTTCTTATTTTTACTTCTTTGAGATGCTGAGTCCCTTACGATGAGAGGCAGTGGGTGCTATCAACCAGCCAACACTTCACTGCAGATACAGAACATACATCCAGCAAAGATCTCTGGAACAATCACAAAATCCTTTCTTTCAGCTCTTTAAAAACCACCCAGGTAAATGTACGGGAGATGGTTGACACGTGGGCCTATCTGAAGCCAGAAAACCAAAGACAAGGAAATCCCCTTCATGTCTGGCTTTGCTGCTGCAACCCAGGTGAGGACAGAAAGCAGCCTTGATTTGTTTTCACCCAGGAATGCATGGAGCCATTGCAGGTCCCCACTGTCTCTCCGTGCCTTTCTGCTGAGGAGTTGGGGAGCTGGATTGCTTCCGGCTCATAAGGACGGGACCCTTCAGAGGCAGCGTGTTAATGAGCTGGAGGGGATCTGGCTCAGGGATGTAACCTGGCCCCTCCCCACAGGGTTAGAAGAACCATCAGCATCAAATTCCACAGTCGTGCCAACCTTGAGAATAGAAACTGGGGCCACGGACCAAGCCTGGCCCCCTGCATGAGAAGGGGGTGGGAATCCTTATCAGGGTGCTGCATGGCCAAGAGAAAACAGTGTTGCTTCAGGCACAGGTTACTACCCCATTGCTCCAAACCCACCTTGTTCAATAAGACCAGGACTCACTATCTTATACAAAATCACTGTTTTTATAGTAAGTGTTTTCAAATGTTACTTAAAAATCATCAGGAATGCATTAGCTCTCTACATATGGATCCAATAAATATGATGTATAGCAGATCATCTACTTCACACAATGAATATTGCATACAATCACCAAGTCTAACCAACACTCCAGATCACATTGTGATATGGTCACACCACTGGTCCTAACAGGTCTGCAGGTATAGAAAAAAACACACTAATTAGCAGATTCATATACTTCCTAAGAGCAGAAAACATGGAGCCAAATTTGTCATTCTAAGATCAACATAAAAGATGATACTTTTCGGGAAATAAGTCGAAATGGGATTATAGAGCATCTCTTCCTTGTTTTCCCAGAAGAAAGGATTTTTTTAAAAAAAATATTTTTCCAGAAGCATTGACATAGCTTTTGGCCATAAATCCAGGCTTCTTGGCCAGACTAATGAATACATAGTTACAGAAATCCTCCATATATAATCAGTCTAGTTGCCTTCAATGACACATCAATCAAAAGTTAGCTGATAATGGAAGCACCTTGGCCCGCAGAGACTTGCAGAATAATTTGTAAAGCTCTCTCTCTTCGCCTGTGTGCACACACCCTGTCTTTCTCTCCATGCACACACTGTGATTCTAAATGTGACAATCTGGGCAGAGAGTAACTTCAGTGAAATAAAATGGAATAACATAGTACTGCACTTAGAAATACTTCTTTAGAAAAGCAAACTAAGTGGCACAGAAGGGCATAAACATAAGCGAGATGGTGCGGAGGGAGGGGGCAGAGGCACCCTGCCCTCCCTGTAGATGCTTCCCCGTCAACAGCTAACGTGACCCAGGTACCAACTCCTTCTGTTTGACTATGTCATCCTTCATATCCATCAGTCTCCTGGAATCATATTCAGTCCCAGCTCACAGAAAAAGGTAGGGTTGGGTATCTGGTTTGGATCAGATCATGAAGACACGTCTGAAATATTACATGGTGAAGTGAGTGAATGTGAGCTGTGGCCACACGTGTCCCTGGCTGCAGACAAGAAGGTTAGCACGTTGAGAGAACCTATAGAAACAGCATCACATTTGCTCCGTTGTTCTCAAATAGTAGAATCGCGTCATGGGCATGAACAACTTTAGTCGAAGGTTGAAAGCGATCATTCTTATGAGAAAATGGCTGCAAAAACTTTATCTGGGAACTTAAGAAGGGAGAGATGACATCCAGTTTGGGGCAGTGACTCTCAATTGTGAGGAGAAACCCTACCACGAAGGCATGCCAGAATCATCTGGAAACAACTAGACAGCAACTGGCTAAACTATTTACCAAAGCCATGTCTCTGTCCTTCTAAACACACGGAGGGCTGTGTTTCCCAGCTTCTGCTTCTAATGGTGCTGTGCCACATAGCTCAGGTGCAGTAGACGTAAAATATGTCTGAGACCACTCAAATGAAGCATCAAAGAGGACATCATGGCGGCCCAGGGGAGCATTTGGGCTGAATCCTGAAAGATGGGTAGAATTTGGTATGGAAAACAGAAATCATGAAGACTCTTGGCAGAAGGAACAGTGTGGATAGAATCATGAAAATGAAGGGGATTAGGTAAAAGTAAACAATACAGCTTTTTTGGACTAGTGGTTCTCAAACTTTGTTCCTGTGGAACACTGCAGACCTCTGAGCTGGACTGAATGGACAGCTTTAAACTCAAATTTAACATTTCTTATAATTTAAAGGAAAAAATGAACTAATAAATTTTTTAAAGACTTTGCTCCCATTTATTTTTCTTTCTTGCCTTTTTTCACATTAATGGACAATATTGAGCAGACACTCTGCCTTGTGCTGGGTTCTGTGACTATTTGGTAGCATACAGATGTTATCCATGTCTTCATGGTAGTTAGAAACTAATGGGAAGCACAGACATTGAATGAATGCTTATAATCATGGTCATGTTCAAGCAGAAGAAGGGTGGGTTGATGGAGAGACCTATACATGATGTATCACTTCCCCCAGGGTTCTATAACCATACAGCAAACTGTCTCAGCTCTGGATGCTGGAAGTCAGGGTGTGGGTGGGGCTGCCTCCTTCTGAGGCTGTAAGGGAGAATCTGCTCCATGCTCTTCTCCAACTTCTGGTATTTTCCAACGTCTTTGGTGTCCCCTGGCTTATAGAACCATCACCCCAATTTCCGCCTGCATCTTTGTGTGGCATTCCCCCCTGTGGGTGCCTCTATGTCCACATGTCCCCTTTCTATAAGGACCCTGGTCTTTAAAAAAAAAAACAAAAAAACAAAAACTCCCACATTAGTCTGTAAGGTTCTTTTTTTTTTTTTAATGCTTACTTATTTATGAGAGAGAGAGGTTAAGCGGGGGAAGGACAGTAAGAGAGAGGGGACAGAGGATCCAAAGCGGGCTCCGTGCTGACAGCTTTAAGCTTGATGTGGGGCTCGACCTCATGAACTGTGAGATCATAAGCTGAGCTGAAATTGGACATTCGACTGACTGAGCCACCCAGGTACCTCCAAGGACCCGGCTCTTATTGGTGGAGTAGGGATTCATCCTACTCCAACGTGAGCTCATCCTGACTAATGCAATGGCCCTCTTTCTAAATAAGGTCACATTCTGTGGCAGAGGGGTAATGACTTCAATATGTGACTTATGAGGGGGACATAATTGAACTCATGGCATGTGGGGAACCCAATAGTCTGAGGGTGTCTCGGAAGACCGCTCTCAGAAAATGAGGTAGGAGAGACGAGGCAAAAGCATTCTAAGCAGAGAAAACGGCACATGCAAGGGGCGGTTCAACCGGAGAGGCCACACTGAGAGGGAAAGCAATTGTTACAGAGGAAATTGTGAATAGTCCTGGCAAGAGTTTGTCGGAGCCAGAATGAGGGAAGGTGGCACAGCCATTGGACAGACAGACACATCAGGCCTTGGCAATTTCTCCCTGGACACAGGAGAGACGCAGAGTCGTGCGTGAGGTCACAGGAGGATGGGACAGCTGAGGTGCCACAAAGACTCACCGAAAAGATGCGCACGCACCCACCGCCAGATATGCCGGAAGAAAAGCCTCAGGAGAGATGAAGCGGCTTGATGAAGTAGCCACGACTGTCCCCACCAGAGTCAGAGGCTTGTGTGACTACTGTCCCACAGCCTCTCGGATAAACAGGTTGTAGAATCGGCATCTGAAAGACTAAAGGGACTTCCCAAATCAGACCAGTATTCCGGGAAAGTTCAAAACTATGACGCATTGAGGCAAAAGTGATGTCCGAAAGGCAAAAGTGTGGCATGAGCACTTGTGAAAACTCCGATTGTTTTCCATATGGCCGTGGTGGTCAAGAACAAACTCAAGGAAGGATGGGCCGCTGTGACATAGAGCTCGCGCTAACCGTATGGGGAGCAGGGGATGGGTATGCGCTGTGTGGGTAACAGGTGACAGAGCAAAAACTACAATTAATCAGTACCAGCTTTCCTGCTGGGTTGAGCTGCAAGGAGAATCATATCTGCAACCAATGAAGACACAAGTAGACACAGCTGGTTGAGCTCGGCTCTGCCACTTCCTCTGACCTAAGGTAAGCCATTCTCCCATCTTTACGCTGGGGGCGATGATGGAATCTATGGGGAGGGTTTCAGGATTTGTGGGGAGGGTTTCAGGAGATGACGGGCTTTGGCAGAGCCCACTCGTGAGAGGAGCCCACTAAAGTTAGCTGTGGCTATGGCCAAACCAGAATAGCAGAATACACACGCCCGCGGAGCGAAAGCCCGGAGCGGGTTAGGGTTCAGTAAGAGAATCCGGACTCCTGAAATGGGCCACATCTCCAAGCTGACTGAGTGTCCACCTAGGATCCTGAGATTGGGGTGAGGTCACAGGGCATCGGTGTCAGTCGCCTTGTGGTAACAGGTACCACAGACCCAGGAGCTAAAGCAATAGACGTCGTTCTCTTACACTCAGGAGGCTGGACGTCCAAGGTCAGAGTGTGGGCAGGATTGGTTCCTCCTGAGACCACTTTCCTGGGTGTGTAGACGCCATCCTCTCCCTGTGTCCTCACCAGGTCGTCCTCTGAGTGTGTCTGTGTCCTGATCTCTTCTTATAAGCACACCGGTCAGATTGGAGCAGGGCCACCCTAGTGACCTTGTTTACTCTCCAAAGACCTCATCTCAAAATGCAGTCACATTCTGAGGTGCTGGGAGTCAGGACTCCAACATATGAATTTGGGGGACACAGTTCAGCCCATAAAGACCAGGGGCTACTTCTTTAGTGACTCCAGTGAGTCCCATGATGTCAGGAGACTGACCATGGCCAATGGGAGCTACGAACCAGCGAAGTCGGCTCCGATCACCATCCCAGTTACGGGAGGCACAGTCACACTGACTTTGAGAGAAGTTGGGAAAGAGCCCACATTCCCGGGAGTCAACATGAGTTCACGGGAACCACGCCAAAGCCCTTTTCTTACCTTCTTTTTCAGTTAAATTCTCAAGTGAGTAACTGTTTGTTGACTGCCCACCACGTGTCAAGCATTGTGCTCAAGCACAGCGCCGGCTTCAAGGAGGTCCCATGATATTCCCGCCAGGAAACCAGGCAGCTAGGCCAAGAAGTTAACTTACAAAGTGAGCCATCCAACAAAGGAAGGAAACGCGCGTCGCCGAGATTACACAGAGCAGAAGTAATTTGACCTGAGGCACTGGGAGGGGTGGCTGGTCAAAGGAAGCCAGGATCTGAAGAGAGAACTATTTCCCAGCAGAAGAAAGGACCCCAAGGTCCCCAGGCAGAAAGTGGGGGGTGGGGCTCAGGAAGGGGCCCCACAAGCAGGGAGGAAGCTCAGATGTGAGACGACACACGCTCAGAAAGCCATAACCTGCTTGTTTTTCTCCCTCAGATATAAAGAGTGGGTGACATGGAGGGGCACCAGGGCAAAGAGGAAGTCCAGGGTCCTATAAAAAGGGCCTTTGCTGTGCTGGCGCGCTGGAACCTTCTCTACTAGTAACGGAAAAAGAAGGAGCTGTTTAGAAATGAAGAGGGGACAGCACATTCATACTTCAACAGAGCACAGAATAAACTCTTTTTTTTTTCTTTTTTCATTTCTAGGAGAGAGAGAGAGAGAGAGAGACAGCGTGAGCAGGGGAGGGTCAGAGAGAGAGGGAGTCACAGACTGAAACAGGCTCCAGGCTCTGAGCCGGCAGTCAGCACAGAGCCCAATGCGGGGCTCGAACCCACGAACTGCGAGAACTGCGAGATCATGACCTAAGCGAAAGTCAGACACTTAACCGACTAAGCCACCCAGGCACCCCGAGCACAGAATAAACTCTTGCAGAACATGGCGGACACTCCGGCTCACACACAAAGGAGAAACAAGGACAGAGCCAAGTCACCAACACCGGACGACTTTGTGCAAGGACCCCTTGTCTGCACCCTCTGGCCTTGGTTTCCCTCTCTGTGTGTGTCAGCTCTGGCCCACTTGATTGCCCCCCACGCCCACTTTTGCAGGGGCTGGAAGAACAGCTGTCCGTGTTCCCTGGACTTGTGTCTTACAAGCCCACCACTCAATAAAATGAGCCTCCCTCCCCCATTCAAATGCGGAATATATCTGGAACGCGCTCTCACCATCTTAGTACCCGCTCGCCAGAGTCGGATGATGGGCTGTCCCACCGGAACCAAGAACAGCTGTGGGCGGGGATGAGCAGAAATAGGATGGGGACTGCTGGGGACATCCAGTGACGGATGCTCCCTGAGCAGGTGTGTGCCCAGGCATGATAAAGACAGGAGGAAAGGCAGCGGAGGTGAGGAAGGAGGAGTGAGAGAGATTTAAGGACCAGAATTAGCAATACCTGGGACTGAATGAACAAACTGCATAAAAGGGAAAAGGAGTTTGGGAGCTCAGGCTTCTGATGTGGAAGTTCCCGTGGATGGAGAAGTCACGTAGGAGGAATCAGGGGGCAAAGGTGAGAGCGGGTCACAGAGGAAGGTGACATGTGCCACTTGGGGGCACCTTGCATTTAAGTAACATCTGCTAGTCTCCAGATGGACGTTCAGGCCATATGGGTTTTACACTAGGACCAGAGCTAGAGCAGCTGTAAGGACAAGGGAGACAAAATAGTGTGGTGCACAGAGTGAGGGCATGGGGGGGGGGAGGGGGAGGACACCTGTTTCCATTCACCTGATCAATACAGGGGTTGTAAGTAGGCATATGTTTAACTACAGTCCTAGGAATCAATGGGGTTAAGACCTAGGAGGGCATGACAGGGAAGTACGCATCACAGAGCGATGGAACACTGGCAAGGTGCCTCTCAGTGCCAAACATGAGAGTGTTTGTTTGAGGGGCCTGAAGCCCTCAGCCCACTTGCCTGCCTTCCAGATCCTCAATTAATAGTCATTATCAAAATCACACTGTCTTCCTTTCTTAAAAGCCATGATGAAAGCATTCTTGCTTATGTTCTGGGAGACCTTCAGTACTTTGACCAGAGCATCTATTCTAGACAGAAGGAAAGCCTAGAGAAGTCAAATATTCCAGGAGCTTGAGATAACATTCGGGCCACTTCCTTTCAAATTATGATTGTTGGCTTCTGAGGTTGAAACTGAGGCCTGGATACAAAAGGTTGTTTGCTCCAAAATTCCATTGGCTTGGCTACATCCTGCTCATCTGTACCCTTGCACACTACAGAGACTTCTCGCTTTACAGAGAATGAAATCTGGAGTCTTTCAGCCTGGCATCCGCCGAGGTTTTTACCTTCTCTGTCCTGTCACAGCCTGGCCTGTTTGTAGATAACAGTGAAAAATACATTCAGCTCATCCCCGTGCCCGTAAAAGTCTCAACCCGTTACAGAATCAGCTCCAAGTCTAAAATCTCATCTAATCCTTGTCTGATGGAATGTCCAAATTTCATCATCTAAATCCAGTATTGGTGACACTCCAGGTGCAGTTCATGCCAGGGCACAATGCTCCTCTATCTGTTGATCTATGAAACTAGAAAACAAGTTATCTGCTCCTGTAGACGACGACGGGACAAGCAACGATACCAGCCATAGACGTTCAAAAGGGAGGCAATGGAGAGAAGAGAAGGCGTCATGGGTCCCAATCAATTTTGCAATCCATCCGGCAAATTCCATTGTGTGCAAAGCCTGAAGCCTTCATGGCTGTTGTTTCCACCAATGAGACCTCCTTCCCTTTTCATGAAAAGTTGCATGAGTAGTCTTTTTTTTTTTTTTTTTCTAGGAGAGAGAGAGACAGCGTGGACAGGGGAGGGTCAGAGAGAGAGGGAGTCACAGACTGAAACAGGCTCCAGGCTCTGAGCTGGCAGTCAGCACAGAGCCCGTCGCGGGGCTCGAACCCATGAACCTTGAGATCATGACCTAAGCGAAAGTCGGACGCTTAACCGACTAAGCCACCCAGGCACCCCTAGTTGCATGAGTAGTCTTAGCAGGCTGTCTTAGGCTTTTGCAGAACCAGCAAGCTCTACTTTCATACTCTGTCTCTGTTTTAGTCCAAACTGGCAGTGTTTTTACTCCAATAAAGTTCTCAAGCACTATGTGGGTCTCCCACTTCTATCACAGGGATTTATCCCATTAAACAAAAGGCTCATCCACAGGTCTCTCCTGAATAATCCAGTTTCTGCATCTATTGAGATGGCCTCGAGGCAATGCTCTCAAGGCTCCTAGACGTCCTCTGGTTTATGGAAGGAATCGATGAGTCACACTTTTAATCTCTTCAAGGAAACATTCATACGACTGAATAGTCGGATTTTTTTTTTTTTTTTTTTGGAAGACACTAGGAAAAGACTGTACAACCACACCCACAGCTTTTTCTCCAGAGCATGTTTCTCCTGACAGTAAATCTCTTAAGCTGAACATCTTTTGCCTCATGGATGGGATGAGAATGTCCAAAACCACTGAGGCCTGGTTCCTTTTTAATCATTTCTTCTCTCAGTTTGTCTTGTTCGTCTTGAATTTGCCGATACAGGAAGAAACCAGGCTGCACCTTTGACATCTTGTTTGTTGATCTCCTCAGTTAAATCTGCAAGTTCGTTCTTTACAAGTCCTTTTTTTTTTTAATGTTTATTTGTTTTTGAGAGAAAGAGAGAGCAGGGAAGAGGCAGAGAGAGAGAGAGAGAGAGACATAGGGCTCAAACTCATGACACCATGAGATCGTGACCTGAGCCAAAATCAAGAATCAGATGCTTAGCCAACTGAGCCACCCAGGCGCCCATCCTTTGTGCCAACTTTTCACCCAACAGTGGGACATGACTCTACCAAGCTTTTCACTACTATGCAGCAAGGCTCTCCTCCCCTCCAGTTTCTAATAATAGGCTCCTTGTATCTTTCGGAGTCCTCTGACCAGCAGCATCTCCAACATCCATATTTCTAACAACAGTCTGTGACGATTTATTTATTATTATTTTTTTAATTTTTAATGTTTTATTTATTTCTAGGAGAGAGAGAGAGAGACAGTGTGAACAGGGGAGGGTCGGAGAGAGAGGGAGTCACAGACCGAAACAGGCTCCAGGCTCCGAGCTGGCAGTCAGCACAGAGCCCGACGCGGGGCTTGAACCCACGAACCACGAGATCATGACCTAAGCGAAAGTCGGACGCTTAACCGACTAAGCCACCCAGGCGCCCCTATGACGATTTAGATTTATTCCATACCACGTTTCTCACCCCCTTGTCAGCCCTCACTGGCACTCTTAAATATCTATATTTCTATTAACAGTGTGTCATAATCCTCAAAATTCTTCAAGCCTCTCTGCCTATTGCCAATTCCAAAGCCATTTACAGTTCTAAAAAGTGATGATAATAATAATAATGTTTTTTGCATCAGCACCACATTCTTGGTGTCAAAGTCTATATTGATTTCCTACGCTGCTATTACCCATTAAGTTAAATTTAGGGACCTAACACAAGTATTTAGTTTTCAGTTCTGGAGGCCCGAAGTCCAAAATGGGTCCACTGAGCTAAATCAAGTTGTCTGCAGGGCTGAATTCCTTCTGGAATCTCTGAGGGAGAATCTGTTTTGTTGTCTCTTCCAACTTTTAGAGGCCATTAACCTTCCTTGGTTCATGACCCAGTTCCTTCACTTTCAAAGACGGCGAGCACATGACTCTGGTCTTAAAATCATTATCACCAAAAAAAAAAAAACCAAAAAGCAAAAAAACATTATCACATCTTCTTCTCCAACTCTGACTCCAACTATCTCTTCTGGTTTTAAATATTCTCGTCATTACATTGGGTCCACTTCAGTAATCCAGGATTTTTTTTTTATTTAAAATATTATTTATTCTTGAGAAGGAAAGGGGCAGAGAGAAAGGGAGACACAGAATCTGAAGCAGGCTCTAGGCTCTAAGCTGTCAGCACAGAGCCCGACGTGGGGCTTGAACTCACAAACCACAAGATTCTGACCTGAGCCAAAGTCAGACGCTTAACCGACTGAGCCACCCAGGTGCCCACATCAACCCCAATGATTTCAAAGGAAAATAAACATTAAGGAATTCAGCAGAGTTAAGGTTAGGGAGTCAAACACAAATATTCAGCTTTGAAAACACTGATGCATTCATAACCATTACCAAAGTTTTACATTTGTCAAGAAAGCTCTAATTTCTCTCTTATTTACCCCCAGGAAAGAAAGCACCACCTTCACAGGTAACAACATTCACAACAAGACAATTTGTGGAGCACGCAGCAGGCTCTGGGCTAAGCTATTTATATACACACTCCAGCTAATGAAGACCCAAATATCTCTGAATGATAGTATCAAACACAAAGTAAGAGATTCCCTAAGGGAAAGAAACTGATGTCCTGGGTGCCCCTTGTCTTAGATGTTATCTTACTTAAGGTAATCCTTCGCACAGCCGTATGAAATAACACCCTGTTGAGGGTGAATAAATGGATCCAGTGAAGGAAAGCAACCTCCTCAAGTTCCCACAGCCAGATGGGGACAAAGGTGGATTATAGACTTGAATACGGCCAACTTCCCGGGGCGCTGACGGTGCTCTACAGCCTGATGTTTTCAGAGAAGCATGCGAGATGGAGTTCGGTGCAGGACCCGGGGAGGGGGCTGTCGCTGCGTGGGGTGACTGGAGACAGATTCTCAGGGGGAGGGAAGAGAATCTGGAAAGTGCAGCGTGGAGGAAGGACACCCACGATGAACAATGTCCCAGAGGAGGAGGCCTTGAGGAGCGTCTGGGAGAACAGGGAGGAGTCTGTCTAGCTGGGCCACAGACCCGGGAAGAACGTGATGGAGGAACACACTGATCGCTTCCAATCCAGAAGACCTGAATGGAAGGCTAGACAACATGGCTACTTCCAGTAGAGCAAGAAAACCCACTAAAAATACCTGAGCAGTGCGCGGAGGTAACCAGAGGGGTGCTTCGTAAAGATTCGTGTGACAATAGCTAAAACATGGAAAGAGCCTAAGTGTCCATCAGCGGACGAATGGATCCAGAAGATGTGGTTTATCTCTACCATGGAATACTACACGGCAATGAGAAAAAATGAAATCTGGTCACGTGCAGCCGCGTGGATGGACCTTGAGGGTGTTATGCTGAGCGAAATAAGTCAGGCAGAGAAGGACACATACCATATGTTTGCACGTATAGGAGGATTAGGAGGAACTTACCGGAGGACCATGGGGGAGAAGAAGGGGAAAATGGTGGGGGAGAGGGAGAGAGCAAACCATGCGAGACTCTTGAATGCTGAGAACACACCAAGGGCTGATGGATGTGGGGGGGAGGAGGGATGGGCATGGAGGAGGGCACTTGTGGGGATGAGCACTGGGTGTTCTATGGAAACAAATTTGACAATAAACTCTTTGTAAAAAAAAAAATAATGAAAATCTGGGGTGCCTGGGTGGCTTAGTCGGTTAAGCGTCCGACTTCCGCTTAGGTCATGATCTCGCGGTTCGTGGGTTCGAGCCCCGCGTCGGGCTCTGTGCTGACTGCCAGCTCAGAGCCTGGAGCCTGTTTCAGTCTGTGACTCCCTCTCTCTGACCCTCCCCTGTTCATGCTGTCTCTCTCTCTCTCCTAGAAATAAATAAAACATTAAAAAAATAATAATAATGAAAATCTACTTTCAAAAAAAGAAAAAGATTCATGTGAGCGGGGTGCAGGGAGCAGGAGAGGAAGACACGGGGACCAGTGAGCCGCCAGGACCACATGCGGGGTCATGAGGGTCTGAATTGCAAGGATGGGAACGGAAACAAGCGGCCGGACGCCCCAGCTGATGTGAGAGGCGGCAGAATGAGGCTTGACGGGGTGTGACAGCTGAGGGAACGCGGGAAACGGGAGGAAGGGGAGGTACGTGTGTGTGACTCCAAGGCTCCCAGCCCCGCAAGGCACACGCAGCTCGGCCTCAGATTGCAGGCACGGGGCGGGGGTGCCGGCAGGAGAGCGGGGCTGAGGCGCAGGGAAGTCGGAACTCTAGGTGCCCGTTAAGAGCCCTGCAATGGCAGGTGCAAGTTCAAAGAGCGGACAGGGCTGCCGGAGGTGCCCGGTGCCGCGGACGGTCGAGGAAGACGCATCTGGTCAAGGGAACTCGTGTCAGTCTCGTGCTGAGGCCGAAGCAGGGTGCAAACGGTGCCCCTGCTTTGTGCCCAGGCCTCCTCATGTTCACCCCCTGATGCTCAGGTCCTTCCGGGAGGGAAAACCCAGGCTCAGGGCCCTCAGCCGCTCCCATAGCAGGTGCACAACGGACAGGGATGTGGGTCCGACCATGCCATGTGCTTCTCAGTCCGTGCCTGACTCGCCCTTGCCCTTCACAGCACCGCCGGGCCCTGTGGTCCTGAAGAAGAGTGTCACTCGCCACGGAAGGCCAGGTGTGGCACACAGCAGATGTCCCGTCCAGCGCTGTGCCTGCAACATAGGCGTGTGTTGAATGCACGGTTAGTTCCCTCCCCTTTAGCTTTCCTGCCACAAGGAGGCAGGGGACACAGGGGCAGTAGTGGCTGCAGGATGCACCCTGCAATAGCCTCGGGCACCAGGCACCCGAGATGGGCTGACAGTTTAACAGGAAGCGAAGGAGAGGGAAAGAGCTGAGCCCGTGGCTGCCCCTGACTCCCACAGCGACTCTGACGTCTGACCCTGTGGGATAAATCTCCCAGCGGATGCTCTGTCTCCACAGCTGCCAAATCCCAACGTGAAGGAAAGCTTAGATATGCTCGTCTCCCCCACATCGCCTGCTCCTCCTTCCCTTTCCACGTTCACCTTTCCTTCTTTCCCAATCCTTTCCCCTCCTGTCAAAAAGAAAAAGGAAAGCTCACAGTTTTCCGAGTAGCAGAAATCCTACATTAGCAGGATTTCTGACCTCAATGTCACAACACTCTAAACTAACACACACACCCCCAAAGTCTAGTCATTGGAAATCTTAAAGGCAGTTTGCTAAATAGCTCCTACATTAAAGGGGGAAATTGTCATGTGAACGTCAGCTATGAACACCTATAGGATGCCGCAAATTAGTAATTCAAGGAACAATTACAGCCTTCATTGGAAAACAATAGAGATTAAAAATAAATGAGGGGCGCCTGGGTGGCTTAGTCGGTTAAGCGTCCGACTTTCGCTTAGGTCATGATCTCGCGGTTCGTGGGTTCGGGCCCTGCGTCGGGCTCTGTGCTGACTGCCAGCTCGGAGCCTGGAGCCTGTTTCAGTCTGTGACTCCCTCTCTCTCTGACCCTCCCCTCTCACGCTGTCTCTCTCTCTCTCTCTCTCTCCTAGAAATAAATAAAACATTAAAAAAATTTTTTTTAAATAAATAAATAAATGAGCTAAGCGTTTAACACCAGAAGACAAAACAACCGAACATTAGTAAGCTGAAAGGAAAGGATTAATGAAGATAAGAGGAAAAAATAAATAGAAGCCCCCCACCTTGAAAAGTTAGCGGGTTGGTAAATAAAATCAAGAGCTAATTCTTTGCAAAGACCGGCGAAGTAGACTCCAGCAAGTCTGACTCACATAGTAACGTTAAGGATGAGAAAGGAAGAATAGTCTTTGGCGAGTTGGATGATTGTGCTATTGTCGCCCACACGCGGTACAAAAACCCAGAGAAATGCTGGATTCAACAGATCCAAAGGGACCTTGGAGACAGCCCTTTCCAGTGGACATTGAGGTTCCGCCTCAAGCTGTCTCCGACCTAGCCTGCGGACAGGTATGCGGGGCGCCGTTGGAGAGCCCCAGGGTACCGTGGCCAGCGTCCATCATTGGCCAAGTCATCATGTCCATCCATACCAAACTGCAGAACAAGGAGCGTGTCACTGGAGCCCTACGTAGGGCCAACGTCAAGCCCCCTGGCTGCCGGGAGATCCACATTTCCAAGAAGTGGGGCTTTACCAAGTGTAATGAGGATGAATTTGAAGACATGGGGACTGACAAGTGGCTCATCCCAGATGGCTGTGGGGTCAAGTACATCTCTAACCGTGGCCTCTTGGACAAATGGTGGGATCTGCACTGATGGGAGACGCGACACTACCCCTCCCTATTCGTGCCCACCAATAATTCCTACTTCTTGTCCAAAATATATATATATATACATATACATATGTATATATATACATATATGTAAGTTGGGCTGTTTTGTTTTAAATGCACAGCAATCTCAAAATAACGAAGGAGAAACCATCAAAGGCCAGAAATGAGGAGGAAATTGTAAGCCAGGGTACTAAGCATGAGCTGACCCTCCCCCGGCCACCAGGACCCAGGTACCAGCCCTGAGACTGGAGCCTGAGGACAAACGCAGGAGGAGCCAAGGGAGGTGGCCTGGGGACCTTGCAGGGTGAGGAGCAAAGCCTGAGCTCCCTCCACGAGGCTGGAGCCCTCAGGACCCCCCTGCTCGGGAAGATGGGATTTGAGATGCTCTGGCCACTTCTGAGGAGCAAGGAAGGGGACACCAGCCCGCACCCTGGGTGCCCCGTGACCCGTAACTCATGCTTCGACTTCATACACTTGTGGGATCCAAATTTACACCACCTCCGCGGTACGGAAACACACAAGAGGTGGGGGGAGGAACCACGAGGAGGGAGAGTCAGCTGTATACATTTGAACTTTAATTATTTACAATTAAATATAAAATTTAAAAATCCAATTCACCAGTAGCGGCAGCCACATTTCAAGTGCTCAGGAGCCACAGGTGGCTGATGGTTTACACAGCAAACAGCGCGGCTATGACGAGAGACCATAAGGCATGCCACCCCCCTCCCCACCACCACCCTTCCCCCCCTCCCCCCCACCGTGGGACGCGTGTGACACTCCTCGGGCACTCCTGGCTGCCCAAGAACAAAGGAAAGGGAAACACGACTGGTAACTGACAGAGATCACAGTCTCCATCAGTTTGCAACTGTTTCAATGATTTACAAGAAAAAAAAGTCAATCTCCAGAAACCTACAGACTCTGTTTCCTGAAGCCCTAACATCCCCTCCCGTCCATGGTGAGGTGGGGAACAAAGGCAAGAAGGAAATGTAAATAAAATTAAATTTCTTTATAACCTGAAGCCCGCTGACAAATATTTGAGGCAAAGAAAGTAAAACATCTCTCCAGGTGGTCCCTGCTCTCTCCGTGCTTGTGCTTTCCTAGAGGGAAAAATAACTTTAGCTCAACAATACAAGGTTTCCAGTACCTTCTGAGCCCTCTTTAGCATATACAAGTCCTTTTGGAAACTTGCCTTTGGAAGTTTGGAAGGGTCCTTTTGGAACCCTTGCCTTTACCTCCCACCCCGCCCCCAGCTCCGTAGCAGGTAACCAGTCACTCCCTCCTCACAACCCCGGCACAGCTCTTTCTGCCCAGGGGTCCTGTCCCCGTGCTTTAAGAAAATCACCATTAGCACCAAAGACAGCTCAAGAACTCTTTCTTGGCCATCAGCTCTGGCCCCCCACCATGACTCTGAACCTGCCTCAGATAGAGAAGATTTACGGGACTGCAGAAATGTTTGTCACACAGCTGTGGCCCAGAGGTCCTCATCAATGCGGTAAGACGGGGTGCGAGTAGAGAAGAAAATGCGTAAGGGTAAGATAAAAGAAGGTATCGTTGTTTCCATATAATATCTACCTAGGAAATCTACATACACCAATTTTAAAACTAGAAGGAACGAATAGCAAGGTTTAGTAAGGGGGCAGGATCCAAAATAAATATACACGGGGCGCCTGGGTGGCTTAGTCGGTTAAGCGTCCGACTTTCGCTTAGGTCATGATCTAGCAGTTAGTGGGTTCGAGCCCCGCGTCGGGCTCTGTGCTGACTGCCAGCTCAGAGCCTGGAGCCTGCTTCAGTCTGTGACTCCCTCTCTCTCTGACCCTCCCCTGCTCACGCTGTCTCTCTCTCTCTCCTAGAAATAAATAAAACATTAAAAAAAAATTAAAAAAAAACACACAAAAAAAAACAAAATAAATATACAAAAATAAGTATATCTGGGACTGCAAACTGGTGCAGGCACTCCGGAAAACAGTATGGAGGTTCCTCAAAAAATCAAAAATAGAACTCCCCTACGACCACACACACACACACACACACACACACACACACACACACACACACACAATGGAGTATTACTTAGCAATCAAAAAGAATGAAATCTTACCATTTGCACCAATGTGGATGGAACCGGAGGGTATTATGCCGAGCAGAATTAGTCAGTCAGAGCATGACAAATGTCATATGACCTCACTCATATGAGGACTTTAAGATACAAAACAGATGAACATAAGGGAAGGGAAGTAAAAATAATATAAAAACAGGGGACAAAACATAAGAGACTCTTAAATACAGAGAACAAATACGGGTGCTGGAGGGGCTGTGGGAGGGGGGCTGGGCTATATGGGTGCGGGGCATTAAGGAATCTACTCCTGAAATCATTGTTGCACCATATGCTAACTAACTTGGATATAAATTTAAAAATAAATAAATTTTTTAAAAAATAAATAAGTATATGTAGGGGTGCCTGGGTGGCTCGGTCAGCTGAGTGTCTGACTTCAGCTCAGGTCATGGTCTCACATCAGGCTCACAGCTGTCAGCACAGGGCATGCTTTGGATCCTCTGTCCCTCCCCAACTCGCTCTCACATGCGTGCTTCTCTCTCTCTCTCTCAAAATTAAATAAATATTAAAATAAAAAATAACTGGGGAGTCTGGGGAGCTCAGGCATTAAGTGTCAACTTCAGCTCAGGTCATGATCTCGTGGTTGGTGAATTCCAGCTCCGCGTCGGGCTCTGTGCTGACAGCTGGGAGCCTGGATCCTGCTTCGGATTCTGTGTCTCCCTCTCTCTCTGACCTTCCCCTGCTCACACTGTCTGTCTAGCTCTCTCAAAAATAAACATTAAAAAATTTTAATAATACATATGATATATGTAAATATAATATGTTAATTATTATAATAAATATAAATATAATAATAATAGACAATGAATCCCTGAGTGCAAGTTGTGACAAAATGAAGAGACCACAGACAACCGCAACCAAATGTACAAAAAAACCCAACAAAAGGGGCGCCTGGGTGGCTTAGTCGGTTAAGCGTCCGACTTTCGCTTGGGTCATGATCTCTCGGTTTGTGGGTTCGAGCCCCGCGTCGGGCTCTGTGCTGACTGCCAGCTCGGAGCCTGGAGCCTGTTTCAGTCTGTGACTCCCTCTCTCTCTGACCCTCCCCCTGCTCGTGCTCCTCTCTCTCCTAGAAATAAAGCATTAAAAAAAAAAAATTAAAAAAAAAAAAAACCCAACAATAAACTGAACAGCAATACACAAGCCACGGGAAGAAACCACACATCGCTCCTGAGGGCATAAAGGAAGCTGGGCGTAACTAGTGAGATGTGCATTCCTCAAGGGAAGACTTCACACCCAGTGTCTACTCGTGGCACTTCCCATGAACGAGCCCGTTCAGGGTAGCCCACTATCTTGCGTGCCAAGTCCGGTAACAGCCCCCACCCCGCGCAGGAGAAAGCCCAGACAGGCAGAGGCAGGGAGAGTGGAGGGTCACATGCTAAGAGGCAAAGCAGGGCTTTGAATTGAGGTTTGCAACTCACATCAGTAGGGAAAGAATGGACCATGCACTAAATGTGGGAGTGATTGGCAAATCACGTGGGTAAAATGAGTGAAATCTCTACTTCATATCGTCGGCAGATATCATACACGGACCGAAGATCTCCATATTTTCACAAATCATAAATGCATCAGAAGAAATAGGAAAATACATTTTTAAAAAATTTTTTAATGTTTTTATTTATTTCTAGAGAGAGAGAGAGAGACGGCGTGAGCAGGGGAGGGTCAGAGAGAGAGGGAGTCACAGACTGAAACAGGCTCCAGGCTCTGAGCTGGCAGTCAGCACAGAGCCCGACGCGGGGCTCGAACCCACGAACCGCGAGATCATGACCTAAGCGAAAGTCGGACGCTTAACCGACTAAGCCACCCAGGCGCCCCTTTTTTTCCTACAGTCTTAGAGTGCGGGAGATCTTTTGCAGCCGGGTACAACCCAGAAGTCCTAGAGGAAAGTAACAAAGTTGAGTATTTAAAAAAGCAAAATCCAGGGTGCCTGGGTGGCTCAGTCAGCTAAACGTCTGACTTCAGCTCAGGTCATGATCTCGAGGTTCATGAGTTCGAGCCCCGCGTTAGGCTCTGTGCTGAAGGCTTGGAGCCTGGAGCCTGCTTTGGATTGTGTCTCCCTCTCTCTCTGCCCTTCCCCCGCATGCCTCTGTCTCTGTCTCTCTCTCTCAAAAATAAATTTAAAAATTAAAAAACATAAAAAGGCGAAATCCTACCTGGCAAAGGACCCATGACCTAAGTGTGCGGTTGAGGAAAAGCAGGGGAGCAAAGGAGTCGGCCGCCAGGCACTGGGAGCACATCCACCTCCCAGCCAGGTTGAGGAAGGGACGCTCACGCCAGGCTGCGCAGCCGAACCGGGAGCAGAGGGGAGCAAAGACCCCCGGGTCTGCCGCCATCACGGCTCCTGTGTGCCTCTTGTCTACAGATACAGCCTGTAGCGAGAGGGATGCTGAGGCGCCCCTTCTTCTCCCACTTCCCAAGCAAACACCTTTGGCGAATTCTACCTGGTGTCATTCAAGGACGGACTTGGGGAGACAGACTTCCAACTCAGACAAGTCGACAAATGGCAGGCTGGAAAAAAAAGGTTGGCACGTCTTTACCCAAAGAACAAACAAACGCGTGATTCAAGCCACACTAAGATGAAATTTTTTTTTTGTCCGGGAGATTGACATAAAATTTAAAGGTTGAAAACATTACTCTTCGTGATGCTCTAAGGAAATTACCTTCCTCACGTATTACTTGTGAAAGTGTAGACAGACGTGAACATTTTAGAGGGGAAAAAATGCATCCGTTCCAAAATTTTAAACACGTCCGTGCTCCGCTACAGCGGCGCTGCTCGCATCCTAAGGAAACAGCAGCACAAATGAGCAAAGATAAGGTGCAGACGCCATTCTTGGCAGCTCTGATCGTAGCAGTGACCCTGATACTGACGATGGGAACGATCTGCATTTGTACCAGGAACAAAAATACAATGGCTTTCAAAATGATGTGTATGCAGTAATGTTGAAAGATTATAATATATTATGAATGAATGAAAATTGTCACGATGGATGAGTAAGTACAGAGGTAAGTGGCGAGGAGGAGGAGGGAGAGGAGGAGGAGGAGGAGCGAGGGAGAAAGAGAGAGGAAGATATGACGATGCTCTGGCCGTGGGGAGTGAAGACCCATGGGGGAGCTGGGAGATAAGAGAATAAGTGTAAGTGGTTTAGGATGTGGTGGAAAACTCACATTTCCCTTATATGTGAATCCGTTTGAATTCATTAGAATTGTCGGAGTTTGTTAGAACAATCGTGTATTGAATTTATAGATCTATATTTTTGTTATGTATCTAACTCAAAAAGTAATTGATTGTTCCATCAGAGCAAAGGAATGAAGGAAAATAGAAGCAGAGAAGTGGGGGAGAGGGAGGAGAAGTTGTCTCTAAAGCTCAGATACAAATGGGTGGCTTTCATGTAATGACCTACGTCCAAGGCAAATTTTTTGCAAAATACATTGGCCATAAGAAAACGCAAATCCACATTTATGTAAGAAAAACAACTATCACCTTTGAGTGAGAAAAACAACTACTTGAATGTAGAATTTCAGCATCTGTGTAAACACCTGTTATCAAAATCATGTCTGCTTCTCCCAGGGTATAGCATTGCTTTTCCAAAGTCATGAGAACTCAGCGTCCACCAAGGCAACAGAGTCCACAACTCCAAATCCTGATGCTTGGGTTTCATGGACAAGATTTTCCTACGTGTCTCGAGATGCTGGCGAGGATGTGGAGAAACGGGCACCCTCTTACACTGTTGGTGGGAATGTAAACTGGTACAGCCCCTCTGGAAAACAGTGTGGAGGTTCCTCAAAAAATTAACAACAGAACTCCCCTAGGACCCAGCAATAGCACTGCCAGGGATTTACCCAAGGGACACAGGAGTGCTGATGCACAGGGGCACATGGACCCCAATGTTCACAGCAGCACTCTCCACAATAGCCAAAACATGGAAAGAGCCTAAGTGTCCATCAATGGACGAATGGATCAAGAAGATGTGGTTTATCTATACCATGGAACACTCCATGGCAATGAGAAAGAATGACATGTGGCCTGTGTAGCAACATGGATGGACCTTGAGGGTGTGATGCTGAGTGAAATAAGTCAGGCAGAGAAGGACAAATATCATATGTTTGCATGTATAGGAGGATTAGGAGGAATTTAACAGAGGAACAAGGGGGAGAAGAAGGGGGGAAACGGTGGGGGAGAGGAGAGAGGTAAACCATGAGAGACTCTTGAATGCTGACAAAAACTGAGAACTGATGGATGTAGGGGCGAGGGGGGATGGGCATGGAGGAGGGCACTTGTGAGGAGGGCACTTGTGGGGATGAGCACTGGGTGTTATGTGGAAACTAATTTGACAATAAACTATTTGTAAAAAAAAAAGATTTTCCTACGTGTCTTTTGCTCTTTTACTGCTGGACTTGGAGCCACGATGTCCGCTCCCACACAACATTTGAGTCAGTGTCTATCTCTTGTGATGAATCACAAAGACCTTTAAATCATCGCTCTGCTCTTCAGTGATTTATTAACCTTACGTTAACTCTTGAGGAAACAGTCACACCAAGCAACACCTAGACGGTTCTATGGTTACAGGAAAACAACAGGTTACATATGAGCTGGATTTTCTCACTCTTTCACTGATGTTGATGGTGTTGATGAAGATGGTGATGACAGTAATGATGAAGAATATGGTGATGGTAGTGAGTGTGATGATGGTGATGGTGATGATAACGGTGATGGCGACCATGATGGTCATGATTATGATCATGGTGATGGTGTTGGTGATGATGGAGAGGAAGGTGATGCTGATGATGATGATGATAGCTAGCATCCACCATATGCTAATCCTGAGCCAGTCAGTGCTCCAAGAACCCTACGTATATGACTTCATTAAAGCCTCACAGCTACCCCATGGGGTCAAGATTATTACCTTCCCAGCTTGCAGATAAGGAACCTGCTGCCCACCGGTGACCTCAGTGGGAAGGGGCGGAGGGTCCTGGAGCCCCAGCAGCCTGGTTCCAGTGGCTGCAACCTGCCTCCTTACTCGTGGGAAAATCTGCTCAGCAGCCTGGGTACAAGCTGGGACTCATCCTGTTTCCTCCTGCCTTCTGTTATTCTGACCGCTAAGATACCCTGCATATCAAAGGGGCACTTGGCCCAGTGCCCTGCGCAAGCAAGTGGCAATCCTAGGAACCCCTGGGACTCCATGCACTTATGGGCTCCATCCCAGTGCTGCGCTGGTCTGCGGTTCCTGGGAAAGAAGGAAGCACCCAGAACAAGTCGGTATGAGGGACAATGTATCCCCATGCCCTGTACTCTAGACAGCACCGTTCTGAGATGAGTAGAAATTGTCCCACCTGAGAGATGAGGAAACTGAGCATGAAAAAAATATAAGAAATCTGTCTAAGATCACAGAACCAAACAGAAAGGTGGGGCCCTGTTACACAACGTCCTAAAAATGCTTACCTGTGTCCTTAAATCCCCTAAAAGTGACCCTGAGGTGCTCCCACAGGCCACAGCACCATCTGCAGGTGGCAAGGTCGGCCCTTCACTGGGACCGTGACGGTGTCTTCTCTGATGGCCCAGCCCCTTCCCAGTACTCAGGCTGCAGAGCCCCAAGCATCTCCCTGAGCAGTGGTGCCACACGCTTGATGTGAAGCAAGGTGACGTTTCCCGTGAGGGACAGGAAACCGCATCCAGCTACGACTTGAACCATTTCTTCAGGCGGCAGAGCGGCTGCAGGCCCTCTCTCGGACCCTGGAAGAGCGGCCCCCAGGCACAGTCCTGACGCGACCTTCACGTGCCCGCTGAGTGCTGTGTCCCACGGGTGCACTGACCTCCGTGGGTGCAGGCCCAGCATCATCACTCAGTAATAACATCGTCTATCTGGGGTTTTATTTCTTAAAACTGCTTGATTGAGCTATGACTGACTCACACATTTGTTACATACCTTACTGCTTGGAGATGAGCATATACCCACAAACCCATCACCATAATCAGCGCCATGAACCTGTGCATCACTTCCAAAAGTTTCCTCCGGCCCTCTTTGCTTTTGTGCGTAAGAACACTTAACCTAAGATAGGCCCCCTTGGCAAATGTGTATACTGCAGTGTGTGATACGCAATTACTCCCTGTAGCTACTATGCCGCACGGTGAATATCTAGGACCGGTAGAACTAAAACTTTATACCTTTAACTAAACAGCCCCTGTCCCCCCAGACTCTGGTAACTGCCCCTCTACTTTCAGCCTTAGGAAGGAAGGAAATATGTGCCGTATGTGACAAAATGGATGAGCCCGGAAGATGTTTATGGTGAGCAAAAGAAGCCAGACACAGAAGGACAAATATTCCATGATCCCACTTATATAAAGAATCTAAAACTGTCAAATTATCTACCTGTCTTTGTTTTTTTTAATGTTTATTTATTTTTGAGAGAAAGAGAGAGACAGAGTGCCAGCAGGGGAGGGGCAGAGAGAGAGGGAGAGACAGAATTGGATGCAGGCTCCAGGCTCCGAGCTGTCAGCGCAGAACCCGACGTGGGGCTCAAACTCAGGAATCATGAGATCATGACCTGAATCAAAGTCAGATGCTTAACCAACTGAGCCACCCAGGTGCCCCTCTACCTATCTTTAAATGAGCTAGATATGAGCTCCCCGCAGTATCTAACCCAACTTACATTTATTCATTCACTGAACAAATAAATACTTACTAAACACCAGTGACATACTAATTACCAAGGACAGAACAGTGAACAAAACAGGGGCACAGATTAGAGTTTATAGATTGGATGGGGGGTCTGGGGGAACAGGTGGAGAATCATTGTCAAGTGCATGCAAGGGTTACAATGAGCTAAGTGGGATCATGTCACTTGAGGGATTGGGAATCATTCCAAAGAGAAGGTAGAGTCGGTCCAGATGGATGGATGATAAGAGGTGGCTTGGTCAACAAGGGATAGAGGCAGAGAGAGGGCCAGGTTGCCCAGCAGGAGGAAAACTAAGGACTTAGCTTAGCAGTTAAAGAGACAAGAAAAAGAGAAAAAGAATGTCTACCACGCCCATGCACTGGGGGCAGTACAGCATGGTAGGGCTCAGAGTTCTAGAGGAAAGAGGAGCCACCAGAGAGGAAGGCACCCTACAGCATCGATGAGTACATGGGGAGCCTTTGAAAGGCTTAAGCAAATTGAGACATGGTCATGTCTGCATTATCGACAGATCGTGCTGGCTGTGGTTTGGAGTGCATTGGGAAGGCTCACAATTAGGAGCTATTGCATCATTCAGATCCAAGACGGCAGAACAGGGTAGTTGCTGAGTAAACGAAGAGAACTGGATGCTTCTCAAGAAACTTCTCAAAGCGGGGCGCCTGGGTGGCTTAGTCGGTTAAGCGTCCGGCTTCGGCTCAGGTCATGATCTCACAGTTTGTGGGTTTGAGCTCCGTGTCGGGCTCTGTGCTGACAGCTCAGAGCCTGGACCCTGTTTCAGAGTCTGTATCTCCCTCTCTCTCTGACCCTCCCCTTCTCACGCTGTCTCTCTCTCTCCTAGAAATAAATTTTAAAAATATTTAAAAAAAAAAAAAAAAAAGAAACCTTTCAAAGCAGGATGAGAAGGATTGGATGTAGGAAGCTAGGGAGAGAGAGAACATCAAGGAAAACACCCAGGCTTCTGGCTTGGGCAACTTGACCTAAGATGGTACTGTGCTCCCAGAGACAGAGATTCGAGAAGATAAAACAGCTTTAGGAAGCAGGGAATTCATTTTCATTTGCAACACGTTTGAGTCGGAGACACTGAGGAGCAACCACCCGGGGCTGTCCCGCGGGTGAGGGTGGCTCACTGGAGCAGGGGCTCAGGAGAGGTCTGGGATGGAGATGCCATCCGGGGAGCCACCAGGATGGGCTGTGATTGAAGCGACAGACACCCAGGGCGGCTCAGGGGTTTGAGGAAGAGAGGTCCTTGGACCGCCGCCAGGGGAGGGCTGGCGTTCGATGTCGCAGGGCTGGCGGGTGGAGCCCGGAGCACGGGAATGGCAACAGGGGAGAGGGAGACGGAGCGAGCAGGTGTGCAAGCGCCGGAGACCTGAGACGAGCCTCTCCCGAGGAGAGTGCGGCCACAGCGGCACAGGCGGGGGTGCCCGGTCACAGAGGGCTGGCAGCAGGGGGGCGGGGGGGGGATGGAAGCCTTGGGTGCAGGCGGCTTTTCCCCCCGTTTGGCTGTGAAGAACAGGGGAGGGTTCTGGGAATGACAACCTCTGAGAGCGGGCGTGGTGCAGGGAGAGAGAGAGAGAGACCACCGGGGGCAGGTTAGGAAGCCCGGGCATGAGTGAGGAGGGCAGGTGTCAGAGTGCAGAGGGAGCCGTGGGGAGCAGACCGGGGAGGGCTGGAGAAGTGGCGGAGGACTTGGGGAGCCCCTCACCCTGAGCACCAGGGCAGCGGCGGGCCCAACGCCGACCGGGGGGCCCACTCCCCCGCCTGGTGGTCCTGCCAGACACCCGGCCTCAGCAAGAAGCAGGTTGCAGCAGGGCGGGAGGGAGAGTGGACACGGGACAGTGGTACACAGAGTGCACACGGACGGGCTCCCGAGGGCCGTCGGGCAGGTGGGTGAGGGAGGAGGGCACCGAAGGCAGCCCAGAAACGCCCAGAGCAGTGAGCGCCCAGGAGCCTTCTGCGGCTCCTCCGCCAAGGGCACCCAATGGGATCAAGAAGGGCTCCTGCATTTCCACGGCGAAATCTTCACGGCCAGAGGATCAAAGCTCCCCCCAGCCCTCCAAGCCGGCAGCACAGCACACATTTTCTTTGAGGACTTCGGTTTCAGGATAAAGTCACCTGAGACTCTTGCACGTTGCTGGCGTCCGCTTCCTATGGCTGCCACCAAGGAGGTTCCTCAATCCAGGGGGCTGAAGGCCACAGAACTTTGCTCTGTCACAGCTCTGGAGCTCACGGGCCCAAGAGCAGAGCGTGGGTCCTCGCCGGTTGCTGGAGGGGAGCCTCTCTCCTGGCCTCGGGGGCTTCGGCAGAGTCCCGGGAGTCAGTGTCAGACCCAGAGGACGCCCGAGTTCTCTGAGTCGTTCATCCCTGCGTTGGCATGATCCACATCAAGCAGAAGTGTGCTGCCCTTGAACTTCTGACTGCAGGTGAGCTGAACAAGAGGGGCTCAGCCAGGCTGGAGTGGACCAGGGAGGCTCCTTCTGTGCAGTGACCCCGCATGACTTCCGAGGCACCGCCGGGGACGGCAATGTCACCCTTCCCCGCCGGTTTCATTACTGCTTCACCGCGAGTCCTTCTGGATTCGATCTCCTCACCAGTGAAATAGGAAACTAACGTCCCACTGATCTCGCTCCTCGAAGCTCAGGAGGCTCGGGCCTTGGAGCTGAGATCTGAGCCGTCAGGAGGAGCCTTCGTGGGGGCCTCAGGTAGTGAGCGTCAGACTCTTGATCTGGGCTCAGATCACGATCTCACAGTTCATGGGATCGAGCCCCACGTCAGGCTCTGCACCGATAGCACGGAGCCTGCTTGGGATTCTCTCTCTCTGTCTTCTCCCTTTCTTCCCCTCTCCCGTGCTCATGCTCATGCTCGCGTTCTCTCTCGCTCTCTGTCTCTCTCTGTTTCTCTCTGTCTCTCTCTCAAAATAAATAAACTTAGAAAGAAGGAGCCTTTGGAATAAATGCTTTGGGTCCAGCCTTGTCTGAGAAATGGCAGAAGAACTGGCATTTAGGAAAGAGCCTGACATGCAAAGGTCAGAGCAGACGTTCACTGGGTGTGTGATGTTCCAGAAGCAGCTACCAGGTGTGTGAGTGTGGCTTTCTCAGAGAGAGAGCAGGACAGGGGCCACCAGCTGGGGACACAGCTTTCTTGTTTGATGATCACTGACACCCAGCTCAAACTCAAGTCTCTGATTCCCAGCTGGGGTAATGTGGCCTTCCAGCCTCCACCACCAGTTAGCGTGACATCTAACAGGTGTCCCTGCCCACAATTCTCCGGCCTGCAAATGCTGATTCATCTTCCAAACATCCACTTTGTAGATGGAGTCATTCCCTCCACTAGAAAATCTTCAGCATCTTGACATGGTATTCACAGCTCTGCAACCCAAGGGCGGTCTAATGTTTCAACTTTGTCTCCCACAACCTGTGCACAAGGATCCTTCCCTGTAGCCAACTAGCTAACTCAGACCTGCCAAATGCTGTTGTGCAGGTTTCACACTGCACATCTTGGGTGCACACGTGGTGGACTGCACAAGGCTTGCACTGATACCTGTTCACTATTGCGTCCCCTCCCATCGCTACCCACTTCCACCCACAACCACCAATGATGCTTTGTGCCTTTCTTGTTCTAGGCTGGAGTTGTTGGATTTTTTGTGTTGGGGCCGCATGGATATTTTTTTTAATTTACAGTAAAAAATATATAATATAACAAATTCCTCCATAGTCTCCTTGCTGAGAATTAAACAATATTTATCATATTTAAGTTTTTTTATTTTTTTCATTTTTTTAATATTTTTGAGAGAGAGAGAGAGCATGCGCAGGGGAGGGGCAGAGAGAGAGGGAGACACAGAATCTGAAACAGGCTCCAGGCTCTGAGCTGTCAGCACAGAGCCCGAGGTGGGGCTCAAACTTGTGAACCGCACACGAGCTCATGACCTAGCCCAAGTCGATGGTTAACCGACTGAGCCACCCAGATGCCCCTCATATTTGCTTTAATATTTAGTAAGAAGAACAAAATATACCAAGTGGAACTGAAGTCTACTCTTTACCAACTCTGACTCCATTCTTTCGCTCCCCTTCCCAAAAGCAAGTGCTGCTGTAAATTGTGTGTGCATTTTTCCAACAGGTCTTTTGATGCCTTCCAATTATGTGCCTGCATACACAATATTGGATCAGTCTGGGATCCGTTGCACACAGCAGACACCCCTCCAGCAAGGTGAAGCAAGAAATAAATGTATAAGCGTAGTAGGCTGTTCTCACCAGATTCAGGATGCAAGCTTGGAAGAACAAATCACATCCTGAGCCGCCCTACTGAGGGGGCGCATGGCTCCACCACAAGGAACAAATCCTAACTTGGGCCCTGCCCGCACTAGACCCTCTGAAAACGCTGTCCCAGAGCCTAGACCCATGTGCCACCACCCTGCCCACAAGAGGCGGGATGCAGGCAGGTTCTGATGCAGCATCTGCAGCAGATGGTGACCTGAAGGTGGTGACTCCGAAGGGTTGACTCCGAGTGCAACAGGATGCCTCGGGAGGAAGAGCCATGACTTCAGGGGCTTCTGTTCCATAAATCCTATTAAAAATAGGGGTGCCTGAGTGGCTTAGTCGGTTAAGCGTCCGACTTTCGCTTAGGTCATGATCTCGCGGTTCGTGGGTTCGAGGCCCGCGTCGGGCTCTGTGCTGACTGCCAGCTCAGAGCCTGGAGCCTGTTTCAGTCTGTGACTCCCTCTCTCTCTGACCCTCCCCTGCTCACGCTGTCTCTCTCAGCGTGAAATAAATAAATAAATAAATAATAAATAAAACATTTTAAATAAATAAATAAATAATAAAGAAGAGCAGGTAAGAAGAAAGTGTGTGATCCACGCCCCGCAAATGAGAGTAGCCAGCTGCTCATTCCAGGGCGTACTGACGCTCTCATACCAGACGGAGCTGGAACGAATGAAATGCACAGCTGTGCACCTGACTTCCTACAGCACGTCTACACTGGCGCTGGACACACTTTTCAACCAGAGTCACCGACACATTTTACGTTTGTTGCAGGTCTTCAAATGCCACAGCAACATGCCAGCATCAAACACACGGGACTTGGGGCGGTGTCTTTCTCCAAATGTGCCAGGATTCCAAATCCCAGTTATTTTCCCTCCTTCTAGAGGCATACAGACTTCTGAGCAGACAGATGTCTCCACAGAACGAATATGAAATGAGCTGCCGTATCAGAGGGAATGGTAATCCGTGGCCGGATGGAAGCTGGTCTTTGGAATGGTTTCAGTCCATCAGACACTAAGATTTGGCCACCCATCTGTGGCTTGCTAATTGGTAAGTGTGCGCTTCTTACGCTGGAGCGGGATGTAATTACAGGGAATGGCTGCCTCTTTATATACGTTCTGGGAAGTGGCAGGAGCCCAGGAAAGGTCCTTTGGGGGAAGGCATATTACAACATGCCGAGGACTCAGTCAAATCACAGCACGGAGACACATTCGATAAGAGATGCAGTCTGTCAAAAACTGCCATTTACATTTGCAAAGAGTTCTCCAGGAGCTCAAATAATGAAGAAAGTGCCCCATGTGTGCTCGCTGATTGGGGTGAGGCTTGCTTTCCTCAGCAACAGTAACTGTGCAGGAGGGGGCTTCCTGCTGGCAATGCACCACCCCCAAGTGTCCAGCTCTCCAGCTCTGCCCAAATCTGGGCTAGGATTCAAGACCACCCCTCTACCCCACAGAAGAGGGGCTCTGTGCTCAGGGGCATTAGGATGTGAGGAAAGTCCTTTGCAAAACTAACGCTGGCCCGAGCGGACAAGAAAGGAAGGAGGCTTCTTCCCAAGATGATCAGCTACCCCGGAGAGCCTCACGTCGTCCCCGTCAGCTTTAGGGAATAAATACTTGCTATTCTTGCCCTCTGCTTCCCGCTGAAACTAGCAGAGCCCGCAGCCTCAGGACACATGTCCTTCCCATTTCGTTTGGACTATGATAAAATATGCACAACATAAAATTTACCATCTGAACCGCTTTTAAGTGTACAGCGCAGTGGCGTTGAGGGATTCACGCTGTTGTGAGTTGTCCATCGCCACCGTCCGCGTCCAGGACTTTTTCTGTCTGCCCCAAATCAAACCCTGTCCCCATGAAATGCGAATTCCCACTCCCTCGGTCCCCAGCCCCCAGCACCTCCGATTTCATTTCCTGTCTCTAGGGATGTTCCAGACACCTCATACAGGTGGAATCACACAGTCGTCATCTTCCGTGACTGGCGGATCCACTCGGTACAATGTCTTCAAGGTCCATTCGCATTGTGTCAGGTGTCAGAATTCCCTTCCCTGTTAAGGCTGAGAAATTCTCCATTATAGGTACACATGGCAGTTTGCTCATCCGTCCCCTACTGCTATGTATTTGTTGTGTCGATAAGTACGTCCACTGGGAACAGAAAATAAAATGGGATCGTTGGATCACACATGCACACGTGCAAGAAGCAAAAATGGCTTCGTTCCTTTATTTTGGACCAGGCTTGAGCCTACACGGAAGGGAAAATCCCCTACCCGGATCCACAATTATCTCTTCCATCTGTCTGTGGCTGATGCCAAAGGCATCCATGTAGCGAATTATCTTTCTGTCCCCGATACGCCTGGGACCAAGTAACACATTAAAGTATATGGACTTCTAAACGGTAGCACAGAGCAGCCCATCCGCTCCAGTTCTGAGAAGGGGTAATTGATTACACGAGATCGATCGGACGGTGGAGACGGAAGGCAGGATGAGGGAGGGTTCTTGGTCACAGTGCTCTTCTTTGGAGAAGAGTACTTACTGGAGACCTGTGTCGACTCAGCACAAGGGCACAGCTTTCCTCTGAGGCAGGTTCTCCCAGAAAGGCTGAGATCGAAGGTGCTAGAGAAAGAAAGCAGGGTGGGATGGGGGCACATCCTGTAAACCCTGCCTCACTTCCTCCCCCACACCCTCACGTGGAAAGACCCAGCAACCCAGTCCCCCGGAAAATCTCAGGGTCTCCAAGGAAGTACAGCAACATGGTATGAGTGTTTGATGTAAGTTTTAACTTACATCAGAATAAAACATAAATATATGGAAAGTAATACATTCAGTTATCAACTCATACGTATAATTCTTATCTATAAAATGGGAATGGTGGTACATTATGGATATTTGTAATTCTGGGATGCATTTTAGCATCTCTGGCTGAGCCCCTGACCCTGGGATGCCTTTCCTCCACACTTCCCTCCCACCACCTCTTCCCCCAACCCACCCCCCCGCCAGCCCCTTCCTGACATTTACACCTCAAGTTCAAGGTCACCCCTCAGAAAGTACTTCCTTGGGGCGCCTGGGTGGCTTAGTCGGTTAAGCGTCCGACTTTCGCCTGGGTCGTGATCTCGCGGTTTGTGGGTTCGAGCCCTGCATCGGGCTCTGTGCTGACTGCCAGCTCAGAGCCTGGAGCCTGTTTCAGATTCTGTGTCTCCCTCTCTCTCCGACCCTCCCCTGCTCACGCTGTCTCTCTCTCTCTCCTAGAAATAAATAAAAATATTTAAAAAAAAATACTTCCTTAACCAGCCCACCATCCTGTTGTACTCAGCAAGGCACTGATCATTACCTAATATCTTCTATGTATATTAGTTTATCTACTTCCTTCTAGAATGTCCTGCCCGCAAGCACAAGCCCCCACCGCACCAGAACGGTGCCAACACTCAAAAAATATTGGACATAGTCTAGCAATTTTCCAGAAGGGCCAAGCGCCGCTGCAGACGGGTGATTTCCCCATGACTCATCCCGACAGCATTTTCTGCAGCGAGTGGAACGTGGCGTGGGCACGTGTACCAGCTCCAACGCATTGCCCCTCAGAGGTTAACTCACCCTCCTGTGTTATTATATGTTCCGCACCGTCGCCAGACGCCTTCAAGCGTCTCCTTAAAGTAAGCGCTGTGTTAAGCTTTCTCAGTAGAGGGCGCTGGAGGGACACGGAGAAGGAAGAGGCTTCGGCTACTCACAGTGTGGAAGCGGCCGGGGCGGTGTGAGGACCCTGGGCCGCTGCCCCTGGGGTGACCTTGCCCAGCAGCAACGGGGGCTCTGGCCTGGCCAGACCAGCAAACTTCCTGCTGCCCAGGGGCTGAACCGCAGCGTCTCCTGCGAGATCTGAACTCCCGCGTCTGCCGTTCCGTGTTTCCTTGTGACTTACAGTTACTCCCTTATCACAGGGCCGTGTTCTTTATATTAAACTTGCCCTGTTTTGCCCACCATGTGGCTTCTATCATTTTGCTGGACTCAGATTTCTAACCACCAAGGTCCTGCCCAAAAGCTCTGCTCAGGGAATGCTAAGTTGTTCTCTGTCCAGAGGGGGCATTCATTTGGCCTCCGGACCGAGCAGCTGACCCCACGCTGACCCACACTTCAGCTGGCGAGAGACAGTGAGTGGCCTGACTAACGCGTGTCAATCAACTCAGCTAATCACTGTCTCCAGCATTGGCGGGGAATCCAAAAATCAGCCTGTCTTTTTTTTTTTTTAATTTGGGGGAAGAGGGGCAGATGGAGAGAGAGAGAATCTTAAGCAGGCTCTATGCCCACCTCCACGCCTTGAGTGGGGCTTCAGCCCATGACACTGGGAACATGACCTGAGCCGAAATCAAGAGTCGGACACCCCACCGACTGAGCTGTCCGGGCGCCGCAATCTTTAAAAACAGACTCATGATAGGAGCGAACCCATAAGGGGCAAAGGGGAGGTGACTACCTACCAGATACCCCTGTAGGACCTTACCTGTATTAACTAATTTAATCATCACAGCAATCCAAAGGTGTGGGTTACTATTTTCCACTCCATTTGCTAGATGATGAAACAGACACCCATAGAGGTCACATGACTAGATCCAGGTCAACAGACGGCACGTGGCAGAGCTGGGGTTTGAATGTGAGCTGTTGGGCTCAAGAGGCCACATTATTCATCATTTACGTAAAATTAAAATACGTACCCATACCTTGTTAAAAGATCGCCTTCAATTTAATATTCCCATTAAGTACATCACTTGAGTAGGATTGCCTGCAGAGAAGGGGCAAATGGAAACGCGGGACGGAGACAAAAAAGAACACATGGGCGCCTGGGTGGCTCAGGCAGTTGAGCGTCCGACTTCGGCGCAGGTCATGATCTCATGGCTCATGAGTTTGAGCCCCGCATTGGGCTCTGCGCTGACAGCTCAGAGCCTGGAGACTGCTTCGGATTTTGGGTGTCCCTCTCTCTGTCCCTTACCCACTCGTGCTCCGTTCTTTCTCTGTCTTTCAAAAATAAATAACCATTTGGGGCGCCTGGGTGGCTTAGTCGGTTAAGCGTCCGACTTTCGCTTAGGTCATCATCTTTGAGTCTATAGTTAGTGAGTTGGGCCCCGCGTCGGGCTCTGTGCTGACTGCCAGCTCGGAGCCTGGAGCCTATTTCAGTCTGTGATTCCCTCTCTCTCTGACCCTCCCCTGCTCACGCTGTCTCTCTCTCTCTCCTAGGAATAAATAGAATAAAAAAACATTAAAAAAATAAATAAATAAATAACCATTTAAAATGTTTTTAAAAAGGAAATGAACACAGTAACAAATAAACAACACAGTAGGAGAAGAGGCTTTCAAACACATGCACGCAGTTACGACACATGCGGTGAGGGCCGTGATCCACCCAGCCCTGTATCGTGGGTTGGCATACAACAAATGCCTGAGGTTCAAGATGGTGGGGACAGGGATGGCACGTGCTTTACCACAACCCAGAGACGATGTGGCGGGAAGCGGTCTGGCCTTGACGAAGTATTGCAGAACGTTCTCTCTGTTATTATAAAAGCAAAACCAGTACAATGTGAACTCCATGTGGGCGGGGAATTAGCCGGTACACAGCCTGGCACACAGTGGACGCTTACTGTTTAGCAAAGGAATGAACTAGTGAACCAGGAGCAACTCTGCCCCTGGGAGTTCACGCCAGCCGGGGTGGCTGAAGACCTGCTTAAGGGACACTCTCCAGGAGCGTGTGGACGTAGCTGTCCAAGTGGCTGAGGGCAAAACACATCTGAGTCACCCAACGGAGGCAAGTCTCTTGCTTTCTTCAAGCTTCGAAATTAAATCTTTTAAAGACCACATGTTTTAGGGGTGCCTGGGTGGCTTAGTCGGTTAAGCATCCGACTTTCACTCAGGTCATGATCTCGCGGTTCGTGGGTTCGAGCCCCGCGTCGGGCTCTGTGCTGACAGCCAGCTCGGAGCCTGGAGCCTGTTTCGGAGTCTGTGACTCCCTCTCTCTGGCCCTCCCCTGCTCATGCTATCTCTCTCTCTCTCCTAGAAATAAATAAAAAAAATTAATTAAAAAAAAAAAAGACCACATGTTTTTACATTCCATTTAGGAATGAGCCCATCAGTTGTTTGAATAAGCTATTTCCCATTCGTTTCCCCGCCCTTCGGAGGGTACCCAATATTTAATACCAAATCAACGTAAGGAATTGATTTTAAATGCTAACAAGAAATTAGCATAAATCAAGCAAAGATGATCGTCTTAGAAATAGCTCTGTTTGCTTTGCACTTGAGCCCTGGGACCTGACCAGCACCTGATTGCTGGAGCAGGCACTCAATTAGTATGTGTCCCCGTAAGGTGCCCTTAATAAAATCTTCAGTGAAACATTACAAGTCGAGCACATGGGAATATTAAAATCCCCGTCCACAGTCGAAGCACATGACAAGGTTTCTAAAGTTAGTGTCACATCAGCACAGCAAGCCACAGCTAGCACGAATCTTGTCTGCCTGACCTGACGAGAAACATTCCCCACTCCTTTCTCACCATCTCCTGTTTTCAGGTACGTTGGAAAACATCAACTTCCAATATACAGAGAGGTCTTTTCTAGCTTTTCCAAGCGGCAGTTTGAGCCTTAGGAACGAAACTCTGTACCTGCTTAGCATCTGCTCTGATATCAGTTTCTTGGGGATGAGAAGAAGCACAGTCACCTCAGCCAGGGTCCCCGTCTTGAGCATCAGCAATGGTATCTAACAGCTCCCTTTAAAACTCATGCAGGGCATTGGGGCGCCTGCGTGTCAGGCGGGTAAGCATCTGACTTTGACTCAGCTCATGATCTTATGGTTCCTGATTCAAGCCCCGAGTCGGGCTCTGTGGTGACAGCTCAGAGCCTGGAGCTGCTTCGGATTCTGTGTCTCCCTCTCTCTCTGCCCCTCTCCCGTTTGCTCTGTCTCTCAACAATGAATAAAAACGTTAAAAAAAATTTTTTTTAAACTCATGCTGTGCATACAGACGTGATTATGTAATTACAATCAAATGGCGACCAGGGCGTGAGTCTTGAATTGCCTGCCCTGGAACAGACAGAGCTAGTTATAATCATACCGGGGCTGGGGAATCAAGTAACTGGAGACCAGGACGAATGTGTAGCTCAGGGACCGAGATGTAGATGGGCAGAGGAGCCCCCACCCCCACAGACCACGGGACTCCAGGAGTGCTGGCCTGACACAGGGACCACCTCCTGGGCAATCGTGCAGGGCCTGGCTTTCAGCAATAAACCACCAGCTGCAGTCGGCCGGGAGTGCGTGAAGGCCCCTCTGATTCCCTTGCCAGGCTGAGTATGGTAGCTCCTCGCAGAGGAGGGGACACCCAAAGAGAAATTTTGGACAGGGCAGAGGCTCGGGGGGGGTTAATATAAAATCACTTTTTTTATATTAGCAGAGCTGGGGTTTATTTCCAAGGAGGGGAAATTGAGGATTTCAATAGGCAAGCAGTTTATTGCTGAGTGTGGGGACTCGGGGTTCACAGAAGGACTTGCCCATCCCATTAGCCCGGCAGCCAGTCAGGGAGCAGAGTCCCTACGATGCTCTTGTGTGTGGTTCTCCACTGAGGTGAAACTGCATGGTGGTCCTGGCCTGGGCTTTGGGGTCCCAAGGGTCTGGGTTTGAATCCCCCACCTCAGGGTGAGCTTACTCAAATCCCCAAACTTTGTCTGTGAAGTACATGTATCTGAAAAAGTTTCCATCCCCACTAACGTAGTCGGTAGTCGATCTGTCCAGGACTTTGGCATTAAAGGTCGCTGACCTTCTGACCCCATGGAACTGGGGTCCCCTCCCTTTCGCTGTGTGTCACTCCTCCCAGACCCTGTCGCCCAATTCGCATTGACATTGTTCCAGATCCACCTTGTCAGAAATCTCAGGGGCGCCTGGGCGGCTCAGTCCAGACTGATCAAGAGTCCAACTCTTGATCTCGACTCAGGTTGGTAAGTTCGAGCCCCGTGTCGGGCTCTGTGCTAACTGCATGGAGCCTGTTTGGGATTCTCTGTCTCCCTCTCTCTGCCCCTTCCCTGCTCAAACTCCCTGTTTCTCTCTCAGAAATAAATAAATAAACCTAAAACAATTTTAAGTAAATACAAACTAGAACAACTGTTATAATTATGGCTGCAGACTCAAAGCAAAAACATGAGCATAACGATGGACCGTATGAGGAATCTCAGTAGACGAGGAAACCATTTTTTAAAAAAGAACACAGTGGATGAGAACAGAAAAATACAGTGTGTAAAATAAAATGCTCACTGGCTGGGTCTCGCTGAAGAAAACTGAAGAGGGCCTCCATGGCCTAAAGTGATCTAATACGCAAAAAAGGAGAGTCTCTGAAGAAAAGAAAAGAGATACTAGAGCATAAAAATTTTTCGAAGAAATAATGGCCAACATTCTCCACCATAAAAAAAAAAAAATGAGATCTTACCGTTTGGAACAGAAACAGGCCTAGAAGGTATTGTGTTAAGGGAAATAAGTCAGTGAAAGAGAAATACCAGATGGTTTTGCTCATATGTGGAATTTAAAAAACAAAGAGGCAGACCAAAAAAAACGGACTCTTCGGGGTGCCTGGCTGGCCCAGCTGGTGGAGCATGCGACCCTTTCTTGAAAGGTTGTGAGTTCAAGCCCCACGTTGGGCATAAAGATTACTTAAAAATAAAATCTTATCAAAAAGCCAGACTCTTAAACTACAGAGAAGAAACTGGTGGTTGGGGGGGGGGGGGGGATGGGTAAAATAGATAAAAGGAATTAAGTGTATAATTACCGTGATGAGCTCTGAGTAACCTGGAAATAACATAGCACTGTATGTTAATTATGCTTTAATAAGGGAAAAAAAGAAATAAGTGTCAAAATATTTAACCCACAAAACTTCAGAGAGAATAATCACAAAGATCCACCCCAAGGCTGCATAGCATCAAATCGCTGACAACTCGTGATAAACTGATCATCTTAAAAGCAGCCCGAGAGGGGCACCCGGGTGGCCCAGTACTTTGAACATCTGACTCTTGATTTTGACTCAAGTCATGATCTCAGGGTTCATAGGATGAAGCTCATGCATCAGGCTCTGCGCTGACAGCATGGAGCTTGCTTGGGCTTCTCTCTCCCTCTCTCTCTGCACCTCCCCTGCTTGCACGCTCTTTCTAGCTCTCAAAATAAATAACCTTCTCTCAAAATAACTCTCTCTCAAAATAAATAACCTTCAAAAATAATAATAAATAAATAAAAGCATCCAGGAAAAAAGAGATTCAGCACCCAACGAGAAGCAATGATAAGATATATGAGCAGTCTTTCTTTCTCATACCCAAAAAAGGAAGCCATTTGTTAATGGAACAACATCTTTTAAAAGTGCAGGAAAAGAATCTGTCAACCTAGGATTTCATATCCAGAGAAAACGTCATTAAGGAAAGTGAAATAAGAGCCCGTTTGGTCAAATGGAAGCTGAGAGAGTGAATATTATGGAAGTTTTTCAGAGAACAAATGGTTACCAGGTGGAAACAGATGTGCTTTGAGGAATAGAGAATTCCAGAAATGGAAAAGTGGGCCAAAAATGAGGGTAGGTTGGGGCGCCTGGGTGACTGAGTCGGTTAAACGTCCAACTCTTGATTTCGGGTCAGGTCACGATCTCAGGGTTTGTGAATAGAGCCCTGGGTTGGGCTCTGCGCTGATGGTGCAGAGCTGCCTTTGGATTCTCTCTCTCTCTCTCTCTCTCTCTCTCTCTCTCTCTGCCCCTTCCCCTTCTCATTCTGTCTCTCCCCCTCTCAAAACAAATAAAGAAATTAAAAAATTTTTAGATACTTCTCAGAGAAATACTTTAAAAGGATGAGCGTAGGTATTAACTTTTTCTTTTTCTTTTCTTTTTTTTAAATGTTTTATTTATTTTTGAGAGAGAGAGAGAGACAGAGCATGAGCAGGGGAGGGTCAGAGAGAGAGGGAGACACAGAATCGGAAGCAGCTCCAGGCTCCGAGCTGTCAGCACAGAGCCCGAGGTGGGACTCAAACCCATGAACCGTGAGATCATGACCTGAGTCAAAGTCAGATGACCAGCCGACTGAGTCAACCCAGGCGCCCCTTAACTTTTTCTTTTTTAAAAAATCAATATCTGTAAGAGGTAATGAACTGTGAAAAAGCAACAATTGTAATTGTGGGGTTTGTAATATTTGAAGAAGTAAAATGTAGGGAGTAATTACCAGCAGCTACGGTGGAGGAGGAATTACCTGTTGGAAGGTATTTATTGTAAACTCTGAGCACTGACCGAGAAGAAAGGGAGCTGGCGGTTAACGTGAGGCGTTTGGTCACTGGCCCGAGTCTCACAGCCGGTGGGCGCTGGGGCTGAGCTTGGGACCCAGGCAGTCTGGCTCCAGGCTCACGGCTCACGTTCTCAGCCATGAGGTCGCAGGGTGCTCTCCTCGCAAAACGAGGGTCCTGTTGGCCGTATGCTGCGTCAGACACAGCCAGTGTGTGCGGAAACTGCGGAGAAACGTCTACCTGTGGGTCAAGGAAGGCTTCTCAGAGAAAACGATGCTCTGAGTCTGGAAGGATGAGGAGGAGTCAGACAGGGGCAGGGAAGGAAGGGGCGGGGGAGGGGCTTTCCAGGCAGAAGGGACAGGAGCGGGGCAGACCCGGCAATGCGAACAAGCCCATCCCTGCAGGACGATATGTCGGAGGGGTCAGTATCCAAACCCAGAGGAGAGCGCGCTTGGGATGGGATAGGCAAGAAAAAAAGGAAACAGGGAGCACCTGGGGGCTCAGTCGGTTGAGCATCCGACTTCGGCTCAGGTCATGATCTCCCGGTTCGTGGGTTCGAGCCCCACGTCGGGCTCTGTGCTGACAGCTCAGAGCCTGAAGTCTGTCTTCAGATTCGGTTTCTCCCTCTCTCTCTCTGCCCCTCCCCCACTCGTACTTTGTCTCTCTCTCTCTCTCTCAAAAATAAATAAACATTTAAAGAAAAAGCAAACAGTTCTGACAGGTCACAGATTGAAACCAATCTCCAACCTGTCGGCCTCTTCTGCTCGATCTTGAGCAAAACTATCCTGCAATCAGTTAGGCAAAGAAATGTCCGCGACAAGCCAGCTCCCTTCTTTCCAGCCAATAATTATTCAGTGGCTTCTGGAGAGACTCAAGGGGTCCATAAGGAATTGCTGGGAGACCATTATGTTCCAAAGACAGAGCGGGACCTAGACACGGCCATCGTTCTCTCAGAGCTCACAGCCTGGCCGGGGGGGAGGCCCACACCAGGAAAACGGGTGTATCTAATGCAGTGTGGACGTGCTAGCATCGGGACGTGCCCTGCTGTAGGCTTGATTCCCCCAGAGGCTGACCTTGAGACAAGAATTCGATCTAAGAGTTTAGTTGGGAGGTGGTCCCACAAAGCACTGGTTGGGGGGGGATGGAGAGATAAGATAGAGAAGGAAAGGAGCCCAAGCACAGTGCATGGCGGCCAGGGTGAGCATGTAGCTCCTCCCCACAGGGGAAGCCTGGGCAACTGCCTGGTACATGCCCCCGGGGGTCCTGCCAGGGGGTTAGGAGCTGGGTGTTTATCAGCACCTCCCATCCATCACTGACGAAGGGCTGCTGCACACATGCCTGTACCTGGCACGTTCAGATAGCCCTGTGGTCTGGCTGTGCAAAGGCCCTGGGACAGAAGCAGGTGCAAGAGTGAAAGCCGCCTTCAGGCAACATTAGGGGCTCAAGAAGGCTTCCTGGAGATGCTAGCGCCTGAGGGTATGTCGTTCAGGTAAGAAGGGGGGAGAAGGGGCGCCTGGGGGGCTCAGTCGGTTAAGCATCCGACTTTGGCTCAGGTCACGATCTCACGGTTCGTGGGTTCTGGCCCCACGTCGGGCTCTGTGCTGACAGCTCAGAGCCTGGAGCCTGTTTCAGATTCTGTGTCTCCCTCTCCCTCTGCCCCTCCCCTGCTCGCTCTCTCTCTCTCTTTCTCTAAGAAATAATAATAAAAACATTTAAAAAAAAAAAGGAGGAGGAGGGAGAAGAGCATCCCTGGCAAAGGAAGATGTACAATATTTATTAGAATTATTTGTGTGAGTGACTTATTCCCCACTGGGTGTAAGTTCCTCTGGGGTGTGATTAAACCTTACTCAGCTAACATTTCTCAAGCATTTGTTCCTTTTGTGCTGGGCTAGAAAAATCTAAGGTCAAAAAAAAAGAGACAAGGTATAAAGGGGACACATGGCCCACTCCCGTTCTGGCCTCAGAGAGAGATGGTCTCCAGGAAAGAAGGACAACCTGAAACTTCTGTCACCACGGAAAGCTTGAAAGTGTTTCCATGTGTGTAACGTTGTGTGAGAGAAGCCACACGGTTTGTTTCTTCTTTAAAATTTTTTAATGTTTATTTATTTTTGAGAGAGTAACAGAGCATGAGCGGAGGAGGGACAGAGAGAGAGGGAGACACAGAATCCGAAGCAGCTCCAGGCTCTGAGCTGTCAGCACAGAGCCCGACGCGGGGCTCAAACCCACAAACCGTGAGATCATGACCTGAGCTGAAGTCAGACGCCTGACCGCCTGAGCCCCCCAGGCGCCCCCGTTTATTTCTTTACCAACTGTACCTTTGTACAAAAGAAAGTATTTTTTTAATCAAAATGGATAGAACGTGCATTTTCTAAAAGATTACATTTTACATGCTAACTTACTATTTTTAACAAATATCAACAATATGCTTGGACACCACTTATAGCCACAGACATATTTCGAGAAGGTTCTGGAATATCACATCATGCCAGATTTCTTTGCCTTTTCTTAGGCGTATATTTATGTTAAGACCTTCAAATGAGGTCAATATAGGTAAATTTTTGCTTTCTATTTTCTTCAGTCCTTTGAATAGCTCTTGAGTTTCCTTTAAAATAGGCAGCAATTTCCTCCCAAACACTTGCTCACGCTACGGCGAAGGCAAGAATACCAGATACCGTGATTTTGCAGATCTAGGCCAGTCCTTTATTCTCCGGGCCTTCGCGGTCTGAGGCCACTTTCCCACCGACCGGAGTCGCGTCCTGCGCCACCTGCGTGACACTGCCATCTGGCGGCCACTGCGAGGTCGTGGCTGGTAACAGCTCTTCAGAATGGAGAAAGGTGCTGCGTTGTTTTCCCAGAGTGTGCTGAACTTAGTGTTTATGCCGTTTTAAGGCTTAAAAACATTTTTTCGATGTTTATTTATTTTTGAGAGACAGAGACAGAGTGCCAGCAGGGGAGGGGCAGAGAGAGAGGGAGACACAGAATTGGAAGCAGCTCCAGGCACAGAGCCCGACGTGGGGCTCGCACTCACAGATTGTGAGATCACGACCTGAGCAGAAGTCGGATGCTTGACTGACTGAGCCACTCAGATGCCCCTAGTTTTTAAGGTTTTTTTTTAATGTGTTTATTTATTTATTTATTTCTAGGAGAGAGAGAGAGAGAGAGAGAGACAGCGTGAGCAGGGGAGGGCCAGAGAGAGAGGGAGTCACAGACTGAAACAGGCTCCAGGCTCTGAGCTGGCAGTCAGCACAGAGTCCGACGCGGGGCTCGAACCCACGAACCGCGAGATCACGACCTAAGCGAAAGTCAGACGCTCAACCGACTAAGCCACCCAGGCGCCCCTAGTTTTTAAGGTTTTAATCAAGATACGTACCGATGTCTCCAGGAGCTCTGTCTACAATTAAATGCTGCTACTTACAATTGGTTGGCTCAGCGATGGTCGCTGAGCACTGCCCTGGGAGCAGCCACGGTGGGAAGAGCAGACAGATGGAAAACTTCCACAAACCGTTACCTGGTTACCTTATTCTCCCAAGTTGTCTTCAGAGCCTGAGCTCTCGGGTGCTCGGCAGAGGACGCAGGAGGGGTGGGAACAGGAAGGCACGCCGCAGAGCACGGACAGCCCGTCGCCTGCCTTGGCCACTGACCGTTCTGCTGTGTGTCACTCGGCGGCCTTGCCCCAATAGTGCCTCTCAGAGTGTGGCCCGGGAGACCTTCCGGAAGGTGCTCCTGACACACCCTGCAGCAGAGTCCCGCGCGGCGGGGGCCAAGTGCAGAGCCCTGGGTTCCGGAAGCTGGAGCTCGGAGTCGGGCTCCCTGACATCACGGCTGGGCGCCTGGCCCGCTGCGGTCACCTGCTGGGTCCTTAAGTACATTCAAACGCGAGGACCACGACGCAGGGGCTCTAACTCTGGACCTTGGATGGTGCGTTGTGGAAAGTCGGGAGACTATCAGCCGAAACCCTCTCGGTCTGGAGGTCTGCAAGGCGATGGCCCGCGCTGGCCGTCTCCTGGGCGTGTCTGCGCACGGACGTCCCCAGTCCCCCCGGAGGGCAGCCGGGCTGCGGCGGGCATCCGCATGCAGCCCCGGGCGCAGGTGGAGGAGCCCCACCTCCTGCCTCCCAGCTGAGGCTGCAGAGCGCCACGGACAGGCCTCGCCGGGTCCCTCACCTCTCCGCCCGCATACCTGGCCCGTGGCAATGCCCCCGCACTGCCTGTGGGCATGCCAGCTCCCAGTACTGCCTGAAGGCCAGAGGTGAAGAAGGCTGGGGCAGAGGTGATGGAGGCAGGGAGGAAGGTGCTGGAGACACAGACGGAGGTGATGGAGTCAGGGACAGAGGAGACAGAGGTGGGGACAGAGCCGGGGTGTGTGAGGACATCAGCACCAAGCAGTGCCTCCCCAGGACTGTCCTCCCCTCCCCGGCGAAGAAGGTTCCAGCCTGCGAGGCAGCACGTCCCCCCAGCTACCAGCTCTGTGTGGCTCCCCGCGGCACAGACCCTTCCCGTCACTGGGATTTGGGGGCTCCCGCTGGCAGCCCGGAGCTCTGCCGTCAGAGGCGCGGGTGCGGGGTCCATGGCTTCTCCACACACTGCCCAGCCGAACGGCGTTCTGCAAGTGGGCACGGCCTGACTCGCCGGTCCCCTGAGCTGGGGGATGACTAGAGTGTCCCTAGGCCCTTTTCAGGAGAGAAGCAGTGAGAAGACGGTCCCCAGCCCCAGTCAGCCCGTAGAGTCCCAGTAAATCAATCAATCCGGAAGGCAGGCCGGCTCTCCCGCCTGTGTAACACTCCGTGCAGGTCCCCCGGAGGCCGGCCGTGAAGCGCCCCCAAGGCTGGCCATGAACACCCCCAGGAGACCAGCCGTGAACCCCCCCAGAGGCCGGCCGTGAACCACCCCGCCCCCAGGCTGGCCATGAACTGAGCCCAAGGGCCGGCAGGCGTGTGCCCACTCCCCGTCGCACGCTGGCTCTTCCCCAGTCGGAGAAGGGGGACCTCAGGGCCTCTGGTGGCTCAGGAGCTCCAGACCCCCCCACCCCAGTGAGCTGGGGGCAGCTGGGCCACTGAGCCCCCCACCCCGGGGTAAGAGGACACAGACACCAGACATGTGAGGGCCGGGTGTCATGTCCAAGAAAAGAAGGGTGTCCACCATCTAGCCGGCTGGGAAAGCTCTGGGCTTGCCTGGCTCCTCACCCTGACCACTCCCAGCCAGAGAGGAGGGGTCGGGCAGCCCCTCTCCTGCGGGATCCGGGCACACCCCTCACTGCGGTGCGGCCACACTTGCTCTGCCTGTCTGTTTCTGGGTTCCCGGCAACGACGGGCCCTGCGCACCCAAGACCTCGCCGGGCGCCCTGGAGAGGGAGGGGCTTGCAGCCCCCAGAGCCGGGTCTCTCCCTGGGAGCCCCTCAGGTCTGCAGCGCCCCGGGGATGGATCATAAGCCCGCTGGGCAGTCCTGGCCATTACCTGTGCCCCAGCCCTGATTTGGGCATTTTTCCCCTATTCTCATACCATCTCTATGCAAAGGTGTCGCCTCCCTCTCACATATGTGGAAACTGAGTCTCAGATTGGGGACTGACCTGGCCCAGCGCCACCACCGGCTCGTGGCACAGCCTCAGTTTGAACCGAGCTGTATCTAGTTCCCAGAAGAAGGCGGTGGGTGGGGGTGGGGTGGGGTCGTCTGCCTGGGGGAGCCAGGGGTGTGCGGCCAGACACAGACGGGCGAGGAAGTGGGAAACACGAGGGCGGGAGTCCCCAACAGGTCCCTGGCCCCCTGCCATGGGCTGTGGCCTGCCTCTGGCTGCCCGTGATAGTGTATCTCCTGGGCCGCCGCTCCCCACCCCTGCCCGGGAAGGCCAGGTCCGCAAAGCCACGCTTCTCTCCCTCTTGGTTTATTGCCTGATTCCCAGGCTCTCAGCTCCTGTCTGCCTATTGCGAGTGCTCAGTAAGTACAGGGGTGAGTCCATCGGTCAATCAATGGGCGCGACTGACCCAGACGGGCTGAGAACCGAGCTGGCCAAAAACGCCTGACACTGCTTCTTTACTCTCAGGGAATTAATCCAAACTGGTGTTCACTGCCGTCGTTTTGAACATCCCTGCATAATACGTCTCCCCCACGCGTGTGCGCACGCGCTCTCACACCGACACACACACACTTTAGCAAAAGCCCCACCCGCCCACGTCTTGAATTCTGGGCAGTGAAAAGTACAGGAAGGGTTTGGGCTTTGGGGCGAGAAATTCCTCAGTAAATACCAATCCCTTCCCATTTCTGTAACTACCACTGCAAACGTCTCATTGGGGGTAAAGGGAAAAAAAAGAAGTTTAAAATTGTGTCTGCATGTGATACCTCTCAAGGCTGAAAAGGTGAAACAAGGGTTGTGGTGTTTGTTGTTGTTATCTCTCTGTGTTTTGCACTTGGCTCAGAAAGAAGTTTGGGACAAGTCTCGGTCCATCTGCTGGACCCGGGCTTCACTCCGCTGAGCAGGGCTCAGTCAGGGTTACGTGAAGCTGAAGAAATAATGGAAACGCACAGAAAACCTCATCCCAGCCCACACTGCTGATCGTTCTCCAAAAAACAGCAGTCTTGCCAAATGGGCTTTTGGCTTGATTCACTCAAACGACTTTCTTGCTCACTGCTTGGAGGAGGCGTTTTGGCAGGAAAAGGATCCACGGTGTGAGTCTGACATGACATTCTCATTCTGATCGCGAGAAGCGGGGTAGGAAAGAAATGCTGTGCGGCAGGGAAAGTTTGTGCAGCGGTCCCTTGCGGGCACTTCTCCCCAAGCGCCTGTCCTGTCCCCCGGGGGCCCCCTGCTGCCCGCAGCCAGCTGCTTGCTTTATATGTTCACCTCACAGGCATCCGTGCTTGGGGCTTACAGTCAGCCTGTTCTCACTGTTGCTGTACACACCGCGAGATTGATATTATTATTATACCCATTTTACATATGAGGACACTGAGGCTCTAGTTCAGGAACTTGCCTGAGGCCCCACGCAGAGCCAAGGTCTCTGCTCCGGATCCATCCGTTACTCTGCCAATGCTGGAGCCCTTTCAACCTTGAGCAAGACCAACCTGATCTCCTCCCTCCAGAGCCCCCGCTGGCCAAGGAGTTCTGGCCGCCCTTCTGCCGTAGCGAGTTAAAAGATAGTCTCTAGAAGCGTCTGCACCATTTGGGGGCCATTTGTCCTTCAAGCTGAGGGGCAGGGCTCCCAGAGGGAGACTTTTCTGACTGCTTTAGACCATCACACGTCCGACTTTCGCTCAGGTCATGATCTCGCGGTTCGTGGGTTCGAGCCCCGCGTCGGGCTCTGTGCTGACTGCCAGCTCAGAGCCTGGAGCCTGTTTCAGTCTGTGACTCCCTCTCTCTTGACCCTCCCCTGCTCACGCTGTCTCTCTCTCTCTCTCCTAGAAATAAATAAAACATCAAAAAAAAAAGTGAGTAGACCATCACACAGGCCCCACGGGGCCACCGTGTCATGCGCAGAATGACCACACTCGTCATTCTAGAAAACCTAAGGCAACGCTGTGTCCTTGCTTTGTTCAGAGGACCGTTTGACGGACGAGGCTGGGGGCAGGCGCTTCATGTTTGGGAAGGAGGACGTTTCCAGGCGCACTTCGGACTCTAAAGTTTGGCAGGAAATCTTGTAGGAAACGTCAGGAAGGCAGTTTCCCACGCCCCTGGGTTTACTGCCGCCCGTCACCGTTAACATTTGCTGGTGGATAATTTCAGTATTTATTCGGTTATGCGTACCTATCTGTTTCGGGCCCGGGGCGCTCTGGCCTTAACACCACCGGGTGCTCGGTGTGGAGAAGCAAAGCACGGACACAGGCAGCTACGGCTTCATTTGGAGAAAAGGGGTAGGAATTGGTGGTACAGGGCGTCCAGGGCAGAAAGGGAGGGAGGGGGCGGGACGAGAGATTTGGGAATCTTGGCAGCAAGCACTGACCCCTGCCCTTCCGTACCAGCTCTGCCCTCCAGCGCATCTCGCGGGGACCGAGCCCTGGGTGAGGAAGGACGCGGCCGTGAGCCCAGGGCAAGTCCCAGCCCCCCGGTAAGGGCCGAACGGCTGGGATCGACTGCGCGCGACGTTCGCCCACAGAACGTTCCCTTGCAGAGATCGTCCGCAGAAGCCGGAGCTGGACCTGCCGGGGGCAGGAGGGACTTTCCTCGCTGAGCTAGAAGTTTCAGCACCAGAAGCCACCCCGAGGCCTCCAGTTTCTGCCCTACGGGAGGGGAGGGGGCTCTTTTCCGTCCCCGCGGCTCAGAAGTCCCTGCTGGGCCCAGACGCTGGGGTCAGTTGGTCCAAGGGGCAGGAGTGTGTCGTGCATGAGACAAAGGCCAGGCTGCCCCTCCTCCAAGGCAGTGGGGCTTCTCACTCGGGGTGTCTGGGCCCCGAATGGAAGCGAGGGCCCAGGCCTCATTCCCAGGCACGATTCTTGTACAAAGGTCCTGGGGCTGCCTTAACAAAGCAGAGGCCAGAAGTGTGGGCTCAGTGGGTCAGCAGGGCTGAGTCCCTCTGAGGGCGGAGAGGAAGAATCTGTTCCAGGCTCCCCCCCAGCAACCTTGGGTGCTCCCTGGCTTGGAGATGCCCAGCCCTGACGGCTGCCTGAAGCTCCCTGCTGCGAAATAACCCGGTGCCTCCTGCCGGAGCCTCGTAAATCTCTGCAGGCCTGGGGGCCCCCTGTGGGCCTCATTTGTCTGCCAGGCTGCTCCAGGTGACACGCCCGTGGCAGGTCAGAGCCTGGTCACCTGCAGCTGGAGCACCAAGGCCTCTCTGGGTTCCTCCAGGGGTGGGGGGTCCCCCTCCCCGCTCATCCCAGTGCAGCCCTCCCCCTACGGCCTCCACCCCCACGTCCCCCAGCTGCTGATTCCAGCAGGCAGCAGCTCCTCCCACCCGGGGGCAGCCTGGCCCCAGACATGGCCTCCCGGCCCCAGAGTAAGGGTGTACACGGCTCAAGGGCGTTGCCTAGTTTTTGCCAAGTCAGCCCCAAATTGCACAACTTCTGTGTAAGTGGCTTCTACGAATAGCACAGTCTTGGGCGCCTGGGTGGCTCAGTGGCTGAGCGTCCGACTTTGACTCGGGTCATGATCTTGTGGTTCGTGATTCCAGCCCCATATCAGGCTCTGTGCTGACAGCTCAGAACCTGGAGCTGCTTCGGATTCTGTGTCTCCCTCTCTCTGACCCTCCCCTGCTCATGCTCTGTCCATCTGTCTCTCGAAAATACATAAATATTTTTTAAAATTTAATAAATAAACCTTGAAAGAAGGAAAAGAAAGAAGCTAAGAAAGAAGTAAAGAAAATGCAAAGGAAGGAAGGAAGGAAGGAAGGAAGGAAGGAAGGAAGGAAGGAAGGAAGGAAGAAAGAAAAGAAAGAGAGAGAGAAGGAAAGAAGGAAAGGAAACCAGAGGGGACAGCGGAGTTAAAAGCAGTCCCAGTGAGTCCCATCTGGAAGAGCGGGGACCATGAGCAGGACGCGGGAGGGCTCACGGCTCCCTGCCAGGTGCGGAGGTCACGGTGGGGGGATGGGGGGGGTTTCCTGCAGCAAAGCATTCAGAGATCACTTGGACAAGCACAACAAGAAGAAAGTGGTATATCCAGTCACAAAACTGGTTTTTCTGGCATTTTCTTCCATCTCAGAGTGTAGCCCAGGGGACAAAGCAGGCCCTCCTCCCTCAGCTGGGACTGACCGTCCCCAGGACAACCCCTCGGCCACCAGCCGGTCCTCTGCCAAGACTCTTGCTGAGGCCCCTCCTGCCTGTCCACCCTCCCCCTTGGTGGGGGTCTCTGGTGCGGCACCGGCTCCTCGCTTCCGCTCCAGGAACCCATGTGGGTCCCTGGGGTCCCTGGCGCCCCGTGTCTGCTGAGCCCGGGGCGGGCACCCCGTCCCTCCTCTGGGAGCTCCGGGCACACAGGACCGTGGCGCCCAGGGCGGACATCTGGTCACTGTCCCGTAAGAGGCTGTCATACGGCCGAGACGACCCTGCCCCCTGTGCAGTAGGGAGAAGCGAGGACCAGGGTTTTCTTCCCTCACCCAGCTACACAGCGGGCCTCATTTGTTCTCCGGGAGATTATCCAGAAACCCCCCCGCCCCCAGCTCATAAGGGGAGTCCATCCAGGCCACACTCTGCCGCCTTTGGGGTAACAGCTCCGTCCTCGGGGGGCCACGCCCAGGGAATCGGGGCCACCCAGGACTGTGTGTGGATCAGTGTATCCGCTTCTGTGTGTTAGAAAGGAAGCCACAGGCCCAAAATGGAGTCACTTGGGCCAAGCCACCAACCCAAGGCGTCTACCTAACCCACCAGCACTTTCGGCCCCTTCCAGAAGCGTAGTCTTAACCAGCCAGTCAGGAATTTCGGTCACCGCTGATATGATAACCTGTCTCCCCTGGGTCCCCTCCATTCCCCTAAGGAGGAGGAGGGAGTCCACCTAAGACCCCCGCCCTTCCTGCCCAGGCAGGTGACCTCGCCAGGTACCTTCCTTTCTTTTCTTTTGCTAATAACTTCCTGGCTTCACCCCACCCCCAGAAAAACCTTCGTTTAGTAACAAAATGTTGCCTCATTCACAAATCGCTTAATAAAGCCAATCAGCTATTCAAATGTACTTAGTTGAATTTTGTGTTTTTTTATTTTTTTGATGCTTATTTATTTTTGAGAGAGAGAGCATGAGCAGGGGAGGGGGAGGTTCAGAGAGAGGGAGACACAGAACCTGAAGCAGCTCCAGGCTCCGAGCTGTCAGCACAGAGCCCGATGCGGGGCTCGAACCCACGAACGGTGAGATCATGGCCTGAGCCCAAGTCGGACACTCAACCGGCTGAGCCCCCCAAGCGCCCCTGAATTTTGTTGTATGACACACCTGTGGGAAGTGGCACCAGGACACGTGACTATATCCAGCATCCGTGATTTTAGAAAAGAAATGAGATCTTTGGTAGAAAGAGCCAGAACATCTAAAATCAAATCCTAGCTCTGCCATCTACAAGGTATTTATTTGTGGGTCCCAACAGAATGTGGCGGCTACTTAAGCCTCCGTTTGCCCAGTGCGGGGAACCAGAGATGGTAATTTTTGCCGTGCCTACCTCACAAGCTGGTGAAGACAACCCACTTATTGTGAATTGAATACGGGCTTTTTTGTTGTTGTTTAATCTAAAGCACCGCAAGCACGCAGGGTCTTTATTCCCACCCTGCGGTGAAAGGAAAATCGGAGAGAGGGGTGTAACTATAGCCACGGTCCACGGCCAGGTTTTGTGACTGTGAAGATGTTGTGTGGATCACACACACACTCATCTCCCCCCGCCCCCCGCCCCCGGCCGAGAGCTTTCTTGTCTATTGATCAGTTGACAACCACAATCTTCCTTCAAATGCAGGACGTCTGAGAAAAGCAAAGTGTTTATTAAACGCTCATTAATGCATCTTCAAAAACAATCCAGAGTCTTCCTATTTCCACTTGGTTCCTGTGACAAGTCAAAGAGCTCAGGCTCCAAAGACTGGCCCCCTGGGCGCCCCTGGGCCGAGGACCTCCCTGGGCAGAGGAAAGGAGGATCCAGAGCGCCTGGCTCAGGAGAGTTCTGGAAGCGGACCGAGTTCGCAGATGCTGGTCCTACTTCAGTGAACACCTGTCACGCCATCAGGCTCAAAGTCCTAGGAGGAGCTATTTGCCGCCTTCTCCCCTGATCTGCGAGCCGGCAGCTGCCAAACCTTGTCACCTCTCACTATTGTTTGCGCGGATCCCACTCCGCAGGAGACGTGTCACGTCTGCATCCTGGAGCACCTGCCGGGAGGGAATAATGAAGCAGGTGACACCCGAGAGGGCCGCACGGCCAGCTGACGGTCCCCCGGGAGCTGATGACTTTTGGACACGTTCCTGGGGGTGGAGGCAGGATGGGCTGCGGGGGTCCCCCGAGGGGCTGTCAGCGCACAGTGGGGAGGTCAAATCTGGCTCCGGAAGGCCAATGGATCATTAACCTAATTAGCATGATAAGCTGGTGTTTCCGTCTGGCTCCGAGCCAGGCGTTGAAGCCAATGAGCCCCCCTGAGGGGAAGGGTGTGCACTGCAATGGCCCAAGTGTCCCCATTGCCGGGGAAATGGCGCCCCAGGGCTATCCGGGGCCACCGGGCTCCAAGCAAAGCGGGGTCTGCGAGTTTGGCTCCTCGGGGCTCCAGGGGGAGAGCGACCCAGTGCTCTCCTGCCAGCGACGAGTGCGGGAGCTCACCCTGCAGACGGAAGAAAACAAGCAGCTTCGTGCGGAATGCGGAACCCGGTTCCTTCACCTCAACTCTCTTCTCCAGGATTCACGGTCCTTGGCCACCTGCTTCTGGGAACTTACTCACTTGCCTAGAAATAACCCCCTCTGTGTTGTTCCTTGAAAACAAAGAACGGAAACATTAGGAAAATCCTTTCTCTACCTGGTACAGTGCGACACACGGACACAACCACCAGGGACATAAAAGCTGGGGCTCGTGGCGGCGGAAAAGGGGATTCGCCGACCCTTCTGAAAGACACGCGCACAGCTCACACACCGGTGCATGCCACCGCCCCCTTCTTTTTTTTCCAATATTTTAGGCGGAAGGAAAAAGTTTAATTCGGGGGAGAAAAAAATCGGTTGGGGACTGAACTTATTCAAAATGATCTAAAAAAAAAAAATTGATCTGATAGCCACATCCGTATTATAAAAGGGAACCTCATGCGGGGCGCCTGGGTGGCTCAGTTGGTTAAGCGGCTGACTTCTGCTTAGGTCGTGACCTTGCAGTTCGTGGGTTCAAGTCTGGCTTCGGGTGCTGTGCTGACAGCTCAGAGCCTGGAGCTGCTTCCGATTCTGTGTCTCCCTCCCTCTCTCTGTTCCTCCCCTGTATGTGCTCTGTCTCTCTCAAAAATTAAAAAATATTTAAACATTAAAAAAAAATTTTTTTTTATGTTTTATTTATTTCTAGGAGAGAGAGAGAGACAGCGTGAGCAGGGGAGGGTCAGAGAGAGAGGGAGTCACAGACTGAAACAGGCTCCAGGCTCTGAGCTGGCAGTCAGCACAGAGCCCGACGCGGGGCTCGAACCCACGAACCGCGAGATCATGACCTGAGCGAAAGTCGGACGCTTAACCAACTAAGCCACCCGGGCGCCCCATCATTTTAAAATTTTTAAAAAGGGGGAGGAGCCTCATGCATAAGCACCTGGTGGCGGCAGGAAGGGCCCTGGAGAAAGGGAACAGCCACCACTACAGTGATTTCCCCGATGGGGCTGCTTATAAACTGGGCCCAGTGTCACTGCAGCTCACTTCTGCTTTGCCTGTAGTTCTGAAGACGGAGTGTGGACAAAACCTGGCTGACCCCTTCAGGCCCGGGGAGCAGACCCGCAGGCTGGAGACAAAGTGCCCGGGCTGGAGACCTGCACCCCAAACCTGCCCCTTAAGAGACAGGGGAGGGGAGGGGCGCCCGGGTGGCTGAGTCGGTTGAGCGTCCGACTTTCGCTTCGGGTCATGATCTCGCGGTTCGTGGGTTCGAGCCCCGCGTCGGGCTCTGTGCTGACTGCCAGCTCAGAGCCTGGAGCCTGTTTCAGTCTGTGACTCCCTCTCTCTCTGACCCTCCCCTGCTCACGCTGTCTCTCTCTCTCTCCTAGAAATAAATAAAACATTAAAAAAAAAAGAGAGAGAGCGACAGGGGAGGGTAGGAGCATTAGCAGGCGGAACGTGGCCCTGCCCTGGGTAGACGCATCGTGGGGGCGCGAACACTTCATTCTCCTCAAACACATCATTTCCCGTGAGTTCAGCACCAGAACCGCTGGTGGGGAGCTGGGGGGCGGGTGGAGGGTGGGCCTGGGGCAGCAGTGGACGGGAGGGGGTGTGCCGAGCCCTTCCACCGCAGGGTACAGGGTGCAGCTTCTCGGGAGGAACCACCGTGTCCCCTGAGAGTTCCACACCATGACCCTCGCGCCAGAGAAAGTCAGACCAGCTCACGTGTGCTGGCGCCGCTCTCGGCTGACTTGCTGTTCTGCGATCTAGAAGCGTCTGCCCCCGTTCAGGGTACAGGTGCCAAGGGGGCCCATGGCTTACAATCAACCCAGAGACTGTCTGCTCCCGTGGAGGGTGTGGGTGCGTATGTGTGTATGTGGTGTGTGCGCCTGTGGAGTGTGTGTACGTGGTATGTGTGGTGTGGTGTGTGTGTGTGTGACATGTCATGTGGGGGGTGTGGGTTGTGTGTGTGACGGATATGTGTTACGGTGTGTGTGTGGTGGGTAGTGTGTGCACATTGTGGTGTGTATGTATGGTGTGGTGTGTGTATGTGATGTGTGTGTGACATGTCATGTGTGTGACGTGTGTGTGTGTGTGTGTGTATATATGATGAAGGACAGAGGCTGCTGTGCACTGGGGGGTTGAGAAGCCTCTCCGAGGGAGTTAGTGGTTTTTTCCTAATAATTTTTTAATGTTTATTTTTGAGAGAAAGAGAGAGAGAGAGAGAGAGAGTGCAAGCAGGGGAGGGGCAGAGAGAGAGGGAGACACAGAATCCAAAACAGTTCCAGGCTCTGAGCTGTCAGCACAGAACTCAACGCGGGGCTTGAACCCACAAAGTGTGCTATCATGACCTGAGCTGAAGTTGAACACTTAACCGACTGAGCCACCCAGATGCCCCCCAAGGGCATTAGTATTGAGCAGAAAGAGTACAGGGTCCCCAGAAAAAAAAGATGAGGCAGACCTTTCTAGACATCAGAACGGTTACCTTAGGCCACGGCCCTCCTGTGGTCTGTCCCTTGGAGAGGCCACGTTTAGGCAACAGGCTTGAGCAATGGAACGTGGAAATGGCCAAGGCGACCACCTGGCTGAATACAGATGGGTCCATTGGGCAACACCCCCCCTCAAATTACCCATACGCCCTAAGGGAACCGATGGGCTACTTATACCCAGGCATAGTTACCAAAAAAGGGAAGATCCCATTTGCCCCCAAACCTCCTCATCGTCCGCTTGATTTTTTTTTAATGTTTTATTTATTTATTTATTTTGAGAGAGAGAGCGCATGTTAGCAGGGGAGGGTCAGAGAGAGAGGGAGAAACCGAATCTGAAGACAGACTTCAGGCTCTGAGCTGTCAGCACAGAGCCCGACACGGGGCTCGAACTCATAAACCGTGAGATCATGACCTGAGTCGCAGTCAGACGCTCAACCAACTGAACCACCCAGGCGCCCCGACTCATGGTCCCCTTGAAATATGGTCCCCTCCCCCAGCCTCTACGGCTTGCACTCTCCTCTGTTTCCCGCCCCCCAATCCCTTGCGGTATGTATTCAATCAACTTCTGCCTCCTTTGCTCCACCTCAGGTGAACCTTTTATCCCCTGGGCAAACCGGCTTCACCTGATGGTCCCCCCAACATTGGGACCCCCGTCCGATGGAGACAGACACCACGTGCCTGCCCAGCACCACTTGCCCAAAGCACATTTCTTGCAGAACCTCCGGAGATACGTTGAAACTGCAGACGGACAGATTCCCGCAGGTAATGATTTTCAGGGAAGGAAAGACTAAGAACGAACAGCCCCCGTCAGGCCAGGAGATTGCCTAATGGCAGCAGGGACCTTACCTAAGCCCCGGTGCTGGTTCAGAAGGAAAGACTGGCCCCGCACATTCCTGAGTTATCAGTGCAGGATCCAAACCCCCGTGAGCGCTGGGATCCGGGACCAGCCAGGGCCGGAGAGCTCACGGCCCCAAACCCCGGGGCTTCCGTCACCAGGACCTGGACTCAGTCACCTCACCACGGCCTTTGCCCCACTTCCCGGCTGCACACCCCATGGCCAAACCTCTTTGTGAACATGCATCACCCTTAGCTTAGAACGTCCCCATTTTGTGGTTTGAGGAGACGCTGCCCTGCCCCCCACCCCCCCACCCGCCCCCCGGGTTCTCCTCTACTGGTTCCTTGCCTTATTCTTGGCCTTGGTTTTGTGACTTTTGGTTCAACACCCAGCAGGCAGCGAACCCAGAACCCAGGTTCGGGTAACACCAGGACTCAGCAGTGCTTCTCGCAGGGGGGTGGGGAGCGGGCCCTGTGGGACATGCCCTCTGGGGTGCCTGGGCCCAGCATGGGGTCTCCTCACCTGTAAGGCCTTGGGGCAGGGACCTTGAGCCTGTTGTGACACTCAGGACACAGAGACAGCGCTGACTGCAGAGTAAGAGCTCCGCCGTCGCTGGCGAAGCCCTGAACCATATTACTCACCGTGCCTCGCAATATTGGGTTTTAAATATTGCAAAATACTCATGCAGCGAAATATTGTATTCGGGCCTTGGAACGATTTATTCTCCATAAATCACCGAAGCCCCTGTGCCTTCCTTAAACGGGTGTGCGATGTTACATTTTCCAGGTTGTCCGTACAAAATCCCGTGCCCGCCCACCTCGTAGCCTGCGACTTGACATCATGACCTGAGCCGAAGTCAGATGCTCAACTGACTAAGCTCCCTAGGTGGCCCAGGAAACACTTTTCTAAGGCACGGTTCTCTTAAGTCCGTTATTTCTTACTCTGACAATTTCCCATATGATACACTTTTGTGCTTATGTACTTTAAGTAGACTTTATACACTTTATAATGTCTTTTTAAAAAGTCCTCGGGGCGCCTGGGTGGCGTAGTCGGTTAAGCGTCCGACTTTCGCTTGGGTCATGATCTCGCGGTTCGTGGGTTCGAGCCCCGCGTCGGGCTCTGTGCTGACTGCCGGCTCGGAGGCTGGAGCCTGTTTCAGTCTGTGACTCCCTCTCTCTCTGACCCTCCTCTGCTCATGCTGTCTCTCTCTCTCTCCTAGAAATAAATAAAAAATATTTTTAAAAATGTAAATAAATAAATTAATAAATAAAAAGTCCTCATGATCCTGCGCCCGCCGACTCCCCCCTCGGCCCCCTAATTTCCTCTTCTGCGAAATCAAAACTGGGTTGATGGTTTGTAAATGACTTGGTGAAGGTGAGGCGTCCGGCAAGCGCCGGCCGGCCTCCCAAGCTGGTCTCCGTGGCCCGGGTTCTCTGCTTTCCCTCACGTGGATACTTCGATGTGGGGCCAGTTGGCCTGGTTGATAGAAGATCCCCGTGCGAGTCAGAATGTGCCAGGGAGTGAACAAGAAAGAGGAAGGAGGCAGGGCCCAGCCGGGCCGTGCACGCGAGAGATAAGCGGACTGGGAATGTGCCCACATGCAGCGTAGTACGTCTGTTTTCCTCTTCTGCTTCCTTCCCCGCAGAATTTCCAAGCGCCTGGCGCTCTGGGTACATGGAGCGTCTTCCTGTGTTCTCTCCCGCCACAGGTACAGTCGAAAACCTAGTACCCTGAGCATGCATGTCCAGACCTGCCGACAGAGCTTGTCTATCCTAACAGCAAAAGAACACAAGGGGGCAGGGGCGTCTGGGCGGCTCAGTTGGTTAAACATCTGACTTCAGCTCAGGTCATGATCTCACAGTTCAAGAGTTCGAGCCCCGCGTCGGGCTCTGTGCTGACAGCTCAGAGCCTGGAGCTGCTTCAGATTCTGTGTCTTCCCCCTCCCTCTGACCCTCCCCCGCTCATGCTATGTCTCTCTTTCCCAAAAATAAATAAACATTTAACAAATTTTAAAAAGAACACAAGGCCTTTCTATTTTTTTATTTAAAAAAATTTTTTAATGTTTATTTTTGAGAGAAAGAGAGAGACAGAGACAGAGTGCAAGCAGGGGAGGAGCAGAGAGAGGGAGACACAGAATCCGAAGCAGCTCCAGGCTCTGAGCTGTCAGCACAGAGTCTGACGAGGGGCTCGAACTCATAAGCTGTGAGATCGTGACCTGAGCCAAAGTCAGACATTTAACCAACTGAGCCACCCAGGCACCCCGAGGACTTTTTAAAAAGACATTATAAAGTGTATAAAGTCTACTTAAAGTGCATAAGCACAAAAGTGTATCATATGGGAAATTGTCAGAGTAAGAAATAACGGACTTAAGAGAACCCTGCCTTAGGAAAGTGTTTCCTGGGCCTCCTAGGGAGCTTAGTCAGTTGAGCATCTGACTTCGGCTCAGGTCATGATCTCAAGGTTTGTGAGTTCGAGCCCTTTGTCAGGCTCTGTGCTGACAGCGTGGAGGCTCCTTGGGATCCTGTGTCCCCCTCTGGCTCTGCCCCTCCCCGCTGGCATTACCTCTCTCTCAAACTAAATAAACATTAAAAAAGAAGTGTTTTCCATGTATAACCTGTGAATCAATTGTATTTATAAGAATGTGTGAAGGCGGAGTTACAGAAGACCCCTAATATTTAGTGACAAAGTCGTGAAGAATTGTATCACTCTTTCACCAAAAATTAACTTTCCAAGCCCACTCACTTGAAAATCGCTCAAGGGCGCCTGGGTGGCTGAGTCGGTTAAGTGGCCCACTCTTGGTTTGGGCTCAGGTCATGATCTCCCGTTGGGTGCGGTGGAGCCCCAGGCGCTGCTGGCACAGAGCCTGCTTGAGAGTCTCTCCCTCCCCCTCTCTCTGCTCCTCCCTCACTCATGCTCTCTCTCAAAACAAAGGAATAGACATTTAAAACGTTAAAACATAAATAAATGTTTAGGGGCGCCTGGGGTCTGACTCTTGGTTTTAGCTCGGGTCGTGATCTCACGGTTCGTGGGTTTGGGCCTGGAGTGGGGCTCCGTGCTGACAGCAGAGTCCGCTTGGGAGCCCCTCCCTCCCTTTCTCCCTGCCCCTCCCCTGCTCAAGGTCAAGAGGACTTCTAAGGACCACCCAGGGAGAGGACACGCTGGGACTTCAGGAAGGAAGGGGGGACCTGGGGTGGGGGTGGGGGTGGATCTGGGGCTCCTGTAACTCCTTCCTCCTTCGCTAGTTCAATAAATATGCGCTGAGCGCCCGGGCGTGCCCGCCTCTGTCCTGGGGGCATGCGATGCTTCAGTACACAAACCAGGCAAAGATCTGCCTGGGAGGGAGGGGTGGGCAGTGCCCTGCCAAGAGAATGAGGGATTCATCTGCAGGGGAAGCGCTGTGGAGGGAAAAGAAGAGGGAAGGAAAGGAGGGAGAGACAGGGGATAATAGGAGGGGCAGGGGAGAGTAAGGAGGGAGGGGGAGGGGTGGGGGAAGGGGGAAGGATGAGGAGGGGATGGAGGGAACGGGAGGGAAGGGGTAAATTGAGGAAGTTGGGAAGGGAAGTTGGAACCAAAAATGTCAGGGGACCTAAGGGTCTCCCTCCCCCACCTCCCCGCCCCGGACAGGGTGGGGAGAGGGCAGGCTTTCTGGGACTGGAGACCGAGAGGCACCCTCTGAGTAGGGCCTGCGGGAAGTGAGGGGCAGGTCCGGAGGGAGTGGGCAGCAAAGAGGCCCCGAGGGTGCAGTGCCCCTGAACCCCCCAAACAGCCTCAAGGTCATTGCAAGGGGGTGTGTGTGTGAAGGGGGGTCCTGGTGGGAACCTGGACAGGGTGTGAAGGGAACAGCCACGCAGGGCCGCACGTGTGAACAGGATGGACCGCTGTGCGTGGCGGCCGTGCAGAGGACAGACCCGAGCACTGGCCAGGAGACACCCCCCTCAGAGCCTGGGGCAGGTGAGAGGCAAGGAGTCCTAAGCCCGCACTCAGTTTCGGATAAATTGTGCCAGTGGAGCCGGTGACTCCTGAACACCGGCGAGCTGTGCGGGGAAGGGGGGTCAAGGATGCCTCCCAGGGGCGTCGGAGTCGCTCAGTTGGGTGCAGAACCCGACTCTTGATCTAGGCTCAGGTCACGATCTCATACTTGGTGAGATGGAGCCTGAATGGGGCTCTGTGCGGACAGTGCGGAGCCTGCTTGGGGTGCTCTCCCTCGAGCCTCCCTCCACCTCTTCCCCACTCGTGCTTTCTCTCTCTCTTTCCCAAAATAAATAAATAAGCTTATAAAAAAAAAAAAAGGGTGCCTCCCAATTTTGTGGTCTGAGCAACTGGGACGAGTGTGATGTTGACCGAGATGAAGACAGCAGGCAGGACTGGGAGAGAAAATCAACACGAAGCCCCGTTTTGGGGCCATGTTGAATGTGAGACGTCCCAGTGGGTGCAGAGGCCAGAGGGCCTCCGTGTTGGGAGCTGAGAAAGAGAGGGTGGCGGGGGTGGGGGGGTGGGGGGGATGCTTCAAGGCCACGGCTCTGGGAAAGCCCCGCAAGGGCAGGGGGGACCGAGTACTACTTGGAGCCGAGGTCTCCTGGGCTTGAGGCTTGAGGACAGAGGGCACTTCACTGTCCAATGTGGTGACGACAGGTACTCAAGGATAGGAGCTAATTTATTTAGCCTCCACCTTCAAGTACAAAATGCCCCGGCCCAAGGTTATCACCAAGAGCTGGAAACATAAAAACACTGCAGCCACCACTTTCCAGAAAGGCAAGTTCACCACCCAATGGAGACGTTCGTAAACAGGAAGCAGCCAGCCCCCAGCCTTCCAGAACCAGTGAGACAAGATTGTTTCCATTTCATGGCTGGCACGATATTGTTCCTGCCCTTCTAAAGCGCAGATACGTTAGAGTATTTTCTTTCAACACCAAGTAAAAACTTCACTTACACGGAAACGCTCTAAAAATATTGATGAAGGAAAAGCCCTCAAATTCTTTCTGAAGTCTGCGGGATGGGGACTGGGGGCCAGCCTCCCCTCCCCCTAGATTGTGGCAAACTCCTTATTCTCGGTGGCCCCACCTGTAAACTGGAGGGTGATAGTGCTCACTGCCCACAGCTGCTTAAGGAGTAGGCGAGACAAAGTGTGTAAGATCCTGGCTTATGGTCGCTGATAAATAATGGAGACTGGCCACCTTTAAACGCAGGTCCCAAGAAGATAAACTTCTTCTAGAGGCCTCGTCCCCAAGCCCCCAGGAAGCCCCGATGTCCAGTCTTAACAGCTGCAGGTCTGCCTGCCCCAACCAAGGCGGCACTGTCCCACGTGACCCAAAGAGGGCTGTCCAGGTGAGAGGCCCTGGCGCCCAGGTCTCTGGGAGGGGACTCCCTGGACCTTCTCTCCGCATCATGCAAAGAGTATGGTGCCTTGCTGGAGACTGGGTGGCTGAAGGGAGAGGCTGAGTACAGTGCCGGCTTGTCATTCAAATCCCACGAATGTGGTTTAAAAACAATAGTTGTCACCCACCGTGTAAACAGGCCTCCATCCTGGTCCTCGCACGAAGCAGAACTTCCCTGTGACTTTCTTGTTGGCTCTGGACTGGGGCCCCACCCAACTCAGGGGAAGGAGCTCCAACCTCCCAGAAAAAAGCAAACAAACCGCACCCACCGAAGCCGACCCAACCCAGCCCGGGTCAGCCGCACCCTCTCTCCCAGGGCTTCAGGAAGGTGGCTCATTCCACAGGGCAAGGCCAGGGCACAGGTTCATCAACACCCAGAACGGCACATTGGAAGAGTTTCTGGTAACTTTAAGTAAGCCCTACGCCCCACATGGGGCCTGAACTCATGACCCGGAGGCCAAGAGTCGTATGCTCTGCCGACCGAGCCAGCCGGGCGCCCGGGAGTTCCTGGTAACCTTTCATAATGACATCACTGAAATCCTAGCTTTTTAAATAAAAATAATAATAATAAAAATACGGTTTAACCCATGTTTCCCTATCACCATCAGCAACAATAACTGTAAAGAGGCGCCCGGGTGGCTCAGTCAGTTGAGCGTCCGACTTCAGCTCAGGTCATGATCTCACGGTTCGTGGGTTCGAGCCCTGTGTCGGGCTCTGTGCTGACAGCTCAGAGCCTGGAGCTGCTTCAGATTCTGTGTCTCCCTCTCTCTCTGACCCTCCTCTACTCACACTCTGTCTCTCTAAAATTAATAAATGTTAAAAAGATTTTTTTAAATAAATAAAGAGAATAAAATAATAGTTAAAGCGCTTAAAATGCGCCAGCTCCATATGAGATGATTGGCTTGTAGTGTGTCTTAATTTCACAGTGTCCAACGAAATAGGCTTTATCTCCCCCTCCCAGACGGGGAAGGCGGCGTCAGGAGGCACAACAGATTCCAGTTTCCACCCCCACCCCCCCACCCCCCCGGCCCAGTTAAAAGAGCTAGGAGAAATCGCCTGCGCTTTGGGTCTCCACCAGCCTCTTCTGTTTCGAGAATTCTTTCCCAACAATCGGATGACTTACGTCTTCTGGTCATATTATCAACAGCTGTTTCAATCCAAGGGCTGGCTTTATGCTGTCACAGGTCAGTCTCGCTCAGACACCACGCCTTCCTGACCAGGAATTCCTCTTTCTGGTTCATTTTATTTTCATTTGCATCAGGAGGAAGAGCTTTGTCCGACATGGCCTGTTTCTGCCCCCCATACCGTTCCCCACTCCCTCCCACGGGAAGGACGGGATCTGGGACCAATCGTTTTTATCGTGGGTCACCTGTGCACCTGGCTCCTGCCATTCGGTACTCCAGAGGGCAGCCCGTGTCACTGGGTACACAGTGCAAACAATCTTCTCTCTCTCTTCGGAATCCCTAAGTGCCTTTTGAAATCACCCCACCCAGACTTTGGTGAGCCCTTGTGGGCTGATGTCTTCAGCTCAAGGAAGTCTTGATTCTCTGATCATTGCTTAGCCTCCACCATCTTCCTCCTTCCTCCCTGGGCTCCTGCAAAGTGAAAGACAAAAGCTGGTGGGTTCCCCTCGGTCAGAAATGCCGCCTTTCATGGTTCTCTCTCCTCCCCCTCGCCCTTTCCCTTTCGCTCTGGGGTTGCCACAGTTCCTCAAGTTACAAGCTAATCTAGTGCATCAGGCTTTAACTCTTTCCTTTCTGTCTTTTGCTGTCCCTTCTCAGCTTTTCTTTTCTTCTCAAAAATGATGCCCTTTTCCCCAAGAATTCTTCTTTGAGCTCCAATTGCTCATTCTTTTAAAACTAACATCTCGGGCGCCTGGGTGTCAGTCAGTTGAGCATCCGACTTCGGCTCAGGTCATGATCTCACGGTTTGTGGGTTCGTGGGTTCGAGCCCTGCGTCGGGCTCTGTGCTGACAGCTCAGAGCCTGGAGCCTGTCTTCAGATTCTGTGTCTCCCTCTCTCTCTGCCCCTCCCCTGCTCACACTGTCTCTCTCTCAGAACTAAATAAAACATTAAAAAAAATTTTAAAAAATACTGTTCCATTTAAAAACAAAGAAATAGTTTAAAAATATAAAACAGTCACATCTCTTATTTCCTTCATGTAATAGCTTCTGAAATTTCCCCGAGGGAAGCATAGTAGCTCAAAATTAGCTCATCTGCACGCGTAAGCAAACGCAAGGACGGATTGATCTTGGTGGCTAGCCTGGGCCCTCCCTCTGTGGCCAGCGGGGGGGCTTCAGGAGAGAGCAGAGAAGGAAATTGGGGGCAGGGGTGAGCTGACATGCTTCCCCATGGAATTGTGCAGAGGCAGCACGGGGATGGGTGGGCAAGGGCTAAGAAGCGCTCCCGGAGGGCAGCTACCATTTGGAGCCAAGTGGGTGGTTGTGAGCCCTTGAGTCTGCGGGCAGAGGCCGACGGCCACTCTGTGCGACACTGACGGAATTTCCGATGTTTCCAACGAGTGCCCCCATGGCTGCTTCAGGTCTGCCCACCCTTCCAGCCTCTCCCTGCTGATGGGACTTCGGGGGTGTCTTTAAGAGGTCAAAGGGAAAACCAGGCAAGCTCGGGCATTTGGGGGCTGCCCGAGCCTCCCTCCCCCTCCTTTCTGTTCCCTCATCCCAACGTGAACTGCAGCCCTGCGCTCTCCCCTCTGGGTCCTGGCTCTTTGCTGGGGTTCTACCCAACTCCAGCAGGCAGCCCACAGGGGCACGCGGGTCAGATGTCAGGCGTGGCTGCTTTAGGTACAGGGAAGGCCCCGCCATGTTATGGTCTGGGGACCCACTTTGCCTTCCTCCCCTCCGACCTTGCCGGCCTGACCCACCATGCGCCGCAGCACCTTGAGCCTGTCGGTTGGGAATGGGATTCTGTACCCCCACCTTGAGGGGGTGTCTTCTGGGCCGCATTACTTCTCCCTCCAGCAGAGATGACCCCATCGGACTGACATGGGACCAGCCTGGGGCTCCGGAACCCCACTGAGCTCAAGACCCCAGGAGCAGGGGTGGAGGTGCAGAGCTTGCCTGCCTCTTTTCTGTACTTTCTTCCTTATTTGTCTCCTTCCCTGCCTCCCTTCTGCACTCGTATTTTGTGCTTCCAGCAAACTCATAAATCCACACAGAGGACAGTCCCATTCTCCAAATGGCCCCTGTCCAAACAGACGCGCGAATTTGTCTTCCTCCAGACTTTCACCGGGAAAGGGATGCCATCGAGGCTTTCAGAAGCTGACCAAAATAAATACAGCACATTAAGGAAGATGTGTGTGCAGCCGAATGAGACGTCTGTGGCCACCAACCCGCTTCTGATTTCGGCACTCAGGGCCTCCGCCCGCCTTGGTGTTAATATCAATTAATCCTGGGGGTGCCTGGGTGGCTTAGTCGGTTAAGCGTCCGACTTTCGCTTGGGTCATGATCTCGCGGTTCGCGGGTTCAAGCCCCGCGTCAGGCTCTGTGCTGACTGCCAGCTCGGAGCCTGGAGCCTGTTTCAGTCTGTGACTCCCTCTCTCTCTGACCCTCCCCTGCTCACGCTGTCTCTCTCTCTGTCCTAGAAATAAATAAAACATTAAAAAAAAATTAAAAAAAAAATCAATTAATCCTGATGGTGGAAATTCCAGGTACGCAGGAGAGCCGTGAACCCCAGAAGGCTGCTCACTCCAGCAAAGAGGATCCCCCCTCCACGCTGCCCCACCCCTGCCCTGTGGGAAACTAACCAGTGACTCCCAGTCTCCAGAATGAGGACCGGAAGCAGTTCTCAGAGCAAGGAGAAGGACTGAGCCGTGTGGTTACAGAGAAGGAATCTGGAGGCCACTCAGACTAAGCCCTGGAACTGAGGAAGGGTGACAGTGCGGGTAGGCATCGGCCAAATCCCAGAAGCACACAGCCGAGGGGCAAGTCTTAAAATCCAAGATATTTTCAGGGAAGGTAAATGTTAACTGACTCCTACATAATGAGTACGTCCGCAGGGGCTGCCCTGTGTCATTGACTCTCTATGGTAAAATACGCACCCGAGTAGAAAGAACCATCATTTCATGAACCACAAAGAAAAAGACAAGTTACCATTAATCCATGACATGAGACTTTCTTATCACTCAGGGTTTCCGCTTTATACCTTTGAAAGAGGTTTATAGCCCTATTTGGCCATTCCTGCGTGAACATAAAATGTAGGTGAAATAGACTGGTAAGTTATTCCTTTTTAAAAAATTTTTAATATTTTTCATTTATTTTGAGAGAGAGAGAGAAAGAGCTTGAGCAGGGGAGGGGCAGAGAGAGAGTGAGAGAAAATCCCAGGCACTGTCACCATGGAGCCCAATGTGGTACTTGAACTCACAAACTGTGAGATCATGACCTCAATTGAAACCAAGAGTCTGACGCTTAACTGTCTGAGCTATCAGGCACCCCGACTGGGAAGGTCTCCTTAAAATGTTTCATATTCCAGGGGCGCCTGGGTGGCTTAGTCAGTTAAGCGTCCGACTTTTGCTTAGGTCATGATCTCGCGGTTCGTGGGTTCGAGCCCCGCATCGGGCTCTGTGCTGACTGTCAGCTCAGAGCCTGGGCCTGTTTCAGTCTGTGACTCCCTCTCTCTCTGACCCTCCCCTGCTCATGCTGTCTCTCTCTCTCTCTCTCTCTCCTAGAAATAAATAAAACAATATATATATTAAAAAAAAGTTTCATATTCTATTCAATTCTTCGATTCATTTTTTTAGTGGCTTCCCAGTGGCCAATACGCATGTTTTCCATGTTCTATCACCCTCTGTGCCATCAGGGTGTGAGGTGATGGTCTCCTAAAAGTGGTGTCCTCCTTTCCTGTTGCTGCTGGAACAAATTACCCCCAACTCAGCGGCGGAAACACATGTTCCCTGGGCTCACGTCAAGGTGCAGATGGGGATGCCTTTCTTTCTGGTGGCTCTGAAATGCCTTTCCTTGCCCTTCTGGATATCTCTGGCCACCTGCCTTCCGAGGTTCATGATCCCCTCCTGCCTCTTCAAGGCTAGCAAATCGGCATCTCTGTCACCACAGCTGGGAAAGGTTCTCTGATTTTACAGACGCACAAGATTAGGTGGGGCCCAGTTGGATTGTGCAGGCTCCTTGCCCATCCCAAGGGCCTTAACGTCGTCACGTGTGCAAAGTCCCTTCTGGTACACAAGTTAACTTTTTAAAAATTTATTTCATTATTTGACGTATTTGTTTTTAAAAAAAATAATTCTTTTTTCCCGTTAATTTTTTTAATGTTTTATTTATTTTTTGAGAGAGAGAGTAAGTGGGGGAGGGGCAGAGAGAGAGGGGGACAGGAGATCCGAAGCAGGCTCTGCGCTGACAGTGAGCCCCATGTGGGGTTTGAACTCACAAACTGCAAGGTCATGCCCTGAGCTGAAGTTGCACACTCAACTGACTGAGCCAACTGTTAACTTTTTTTTTTTTAATATTTACTTGTTTGTTTTTGAGACGGGGGTGGCAGGCATGTGTGAGCAGGGGAGGGGCAGAGGGAGGGAGAGAGAGAGAAAAGAGAATCCCAGGCAGGCTCTCCATACCCTTAGCATAGAGCCCAACATGGGGCTCAAACTCGAGAACCATGAGACCATGACCTGAGCCGAAATCAAGAGTTGGGCACGTAATGGACTGAGCCACCCAGGTGCCCCTGGCACATAAGGGGCACAGCCCCCGGGGTTTGCACAGTCCCTGGGCTTTGCACATTGAAAGGGGTTGCTGTGGACCGTTAGGACGATAGCATCCTGTCTAACACAGGTGGTTCCATACTGGGGTCTCCAGGACGGCCCCCGCTGCCCTCCAGCCCCAGACACCTTCTCACCAGCATTCATGCTGGGCTTTCCTGACATTGCCCAAGCATGTCGACAGGAAGCTTTAGACACGCCTCTGAACTCACACACCTTTCAAAGATCCTTCAATTGCTTGGTGTCAGAACTGTTAAGGGCAGTAGTTTTCTTTTTAAAAACATTTAAAAAAATTTTTTTTTTATGTTTTATTTATTTCTATGAGAGAGAGAGACAGCGTGAGCAGGGGAGGGTCAGAGAGAGAGGGAGTCACAGACTGAAACAGGCTCCAGGCTCCGAGCTGACAGTCAGCACAGAGCCCGACGCGGGGCTCGAACCCACGAACCACAAGATCATGACCTAAGTGAAAGTCGGACGCTTAACCGACTAAGCCACCCAGGCGCCCCTTTAAAAACATTTTTTAATATTTATTTACTTTTGAGAGAGAGAGAGAGAGAGACAGAGTATGAGGGGTGCAGGGGCACAGAGAGAGGGAGACACAGAATCCGAAGCAGGCTCCAGGCTCTGAGCTGTCAGCACAGAGCCCGACGCGGGGCTCAAACCCATGAAGGATGTGATCATGACCTGAGCTGAAGTCAGACGCTTAACCGACCCAGCCACCCAGGCGCCCCGAGGGGAGTGGTTTTCAATCATGGCACCAGGAATAACAATCCAACACATGCCTTCACAGGTAAGGAAGGCTGTGCCCTGGCTTTGGAGCGGCCGAAACGTGGGTGGAATCAAGTGGCTATGGAATGTAGTTGAATTCCAGCCAGGAGCCTACTAAAGCAAGTAAATATGCCCACCGCTACACAACTTCAGGGCCCCCCTCCCCCACGCTGAATCGCTGGGACCCCGCCGTGGAGGTGGGCACTGGACACCCATATAGGCCCAGGCCCAAGAGCAGAAAGAGAGGTACCCGGGCACACTCCGGGGCTCCGAGGCAGAACCAGAGGTCGACCCCAGGTCTCCGGGCTTCGGATTGTGTGCTTGCCTTTGGCTGTTCTCTCTGCACTCGCTGAAAGAGCAGGGGCTGCTGTGGACAAACGCTTGGTGGTCTCGGTGACTTGGGAGCCCACGTGTCCAGAAAGAGCCTGGCCTCAGTGGCCCTGGATGACGTAGTGTTGACCCCCTGGGCTTCAAATATCCATCCAATGTGTTCCTGAAAGTGGACCTCGGACAGGGGGCCCCCATTTCGAATGCATGAGGCATAGTTGGCATTTAAAGGGAAGTCTGAGGTTGAGTCTTACTTCCCTCTGTCCTAAATGTGCCTGATTCATCATTTGAAGGCAGCCTGCTTCAGGTAAAAGAACCCAGGCTTCGGCGGCTGACGAAGGGTTCACATGGGGTGTGTTGTTTCCTGTTGGGGCATCGGGCACATAGGTGTCCCAAGCTCTGTGTCTCAGCGCTCTCCCCTGGGGTAGTGGCACAGGCCGCCTGCCCCCGAGAGGCAGAAGGTCAGTCGGCGCCTGGGATGTGGCGGGAGCCCGGTGCTGCTGTCCTTCACTGTCCCTCCTACACGGTGGGGGGGGGATCTCCCCTGCCTGCTTCTCACTGTCCAAGAGTCATGTCGCTATGAAAACTCAACAGCACTGAGCGGGCGCCGAGCGCGCGGAAGGAGTCACCATGCACCTGTGTGTCCGCACGCGGGAGGCCCACTCTCTCCGCACTAAGTGCTAACTGCCCCCTCTCTGTGCCCATGTCACCTCCTCACGGATTCTGCAGCGGCCTCCTCCTTGGCCCCTCTGCCCCTGGGCTCACCGCCACCCGTCTCTCCTCCACCTGGGCTGCAGTCGTGTTTCCAAAACAAAAACGTATTTGTGGCGTGATATCTGCTAACCTGTCATCTCTGATGGAAGGGGCTCTTTGTCCCAAGTGGCTCCAGCTCCAACGTGGTCAGCGGCACAAAGGATGGCTCAGCATGTCTATTAACTGAGCCACGGGGACGGCGTCTACGGGATCGCCTGGCCCTCCTCACCTTCCATCGCTTGGGGCAGGGGTCCTGGGGGTCCTCTCCAGCTAGGCCGTCCCGTGGGCTTCCAGAAAGGCCATGTGATTAGGAACACAGGCCGTGAAGTCTTGACTGAATCTCAGTCCCACTGCTCAGCAGTCAGATATCAGCTCTGGGGGGCGCCTGTGAGGCTCAGTGGGTTGAAAGACCGACTCTTGATTTTGGCTCAGGTCATGATCCCAGGGGCTGGGGTCGGAACCCTGTGTTGGGCTCTGCGCTGGGCACAGAGTCTGCTTACGATTCTCTCTCTTCCTCTGCCCCTTTCCCCTGCTCACAGGATCTCTCAAAAAAAAAAAAAAAAAAAGGAAAGAAAGAAAAAAGAAAAGAAAGAAACCCACACAAAAAGCCCACATATCAACTCTGTGCCTCAGTATCTCATCTGTAAAATAGGAATAATTAGAGTGCCTGCTAACAGTTATTATTAGGATTATATATTTCACTGAGAACACTGACTGGTATGTTTTCTCCCAGCCCATATTATTTTGAAATAAATCTCATTTCATTCATAAATAGTGCAGCATTTCTGACCTAATTAATATCTCTTACACACACACACACTCAATACCATTATTATGATCTAAAAACATTAATAATAGTTCCATAACATCAACCAAATGTTCAAATTTCTCTAACTGTCTTATAAGTAACTTTTCCTTTTCGTTCGGTCAGGAGCCAAATAAGATCCCTATATCGCAACTGATTGATAAGGGTCTTGGGACTCTTTTGATCTATAACAAGAATTGGCAAACTTTTCCTGTAAAGGGTTAGACGCTGAATATGTTAGCCTTCGAAGCCTCTTTAGCAACTACTGAAACAAATGGACATGGCTGTGTTTCAATAAAGCTTTATTCACAAAAACAGGCAGCAGGCCTGGATTGGTCCCAGGATGGAATTCGCCAACCTGCGACGTAGAGGCTTAATCAGATTCAGGCTTGATTTTCTGGCGAGAACATTTCATTGGTAGCTCTGTGACTTCCACGAAGAGGCACGGGATGCTGGGTGGTCCCTCTGCTCTGTCTGTGAAATTCTCAACCATGTACGCTCAGTGCCCAGTTCCATTAACTCAGGAGGGACTCCTCGGTGGCTGTGTTCCAAGCCCGTCACATTTCTTCTTCAGGTATGAGCTGCAAACCTTCTATAAAGAGAAGTTTCCCCTCATCAATTATTTAGTTATATTGAGGTGTAGTTTGTACAGGAAAGTCAGGACAGTAAATGCATGATTCTTTCCCTTTTTCTGCCAGTTTTTTGTTTGTCTGTTTGTTTACTGAGAGAGAAAGATTGAGAGAGTGGCAGAGAGAAAGAGAGAGAAAGAATCCCAAGCAGGCTCCAGGCTGTCAGCACAGAGCCCAACCCAGGGCTCGGTCCCATGAACCCTGCGATCATGACCTGAGCCGAAATCAAAAGTCAGATGCAGGGCACCTGGGTGACTCAGTCAGTTAAGTGTCCAACTCTTGGTTTTGGCTCAGGTCATGATCTCACGGTCCCTGGGTTTGAGCCCTGCATCAGGCTCTGCATTGACAGTGAGAAGCCTGCTTGGGATTTTCTCGCTCTCTGCCTCTCCCCTGCTTGTGCTTTCTCTCTCAAAATAAATAAATAAACTAAAAAAAAAATCTAAAAAGAAAAAGAGTTGGATGCTCAACCGACTGGGCCACCCAGGTGCCCCTCTCTGCCAGTTTTTTAAAATAACGCGTTGGGCTCCTTAGCATGCTTCCAAAATAATCAATGTACTTTTTCAAAGAACATTATGAACCAATAGATTTCAAGATAATTGAACTCTTTTGAACCTTTACAGTTACCACTTTCAATGGTGTTTGAATTGCCCCCGCTCTGCCCGAGCTCTGGACAGAAGCTCCAGAGTCTTTGATTACATCCTTGCTTTCGGTAAGACAAGATGTCCCAGGGTCACTGTGCTCGGTTTCGTCCCCGGACCGGGAATCAGCCTTCTCTGGGGAGTCACCATTTGGTTCACGGGGAGGAGGTGGGGGAAGTGATAATTAGAAGCGGCCCTCCGCCGGCCTCTCCACAAACCTTTGTCCCCTGGAAGGAATCGTTGGTTGGCTCCCTGGGCAGGAGGGTGAAACCCTTCCTCACCTCCTGCTGTGTGGGGCATTTCCCGGTGAGGATGTTTGCTCTTTGCAAAGAGGGTGGGCCTTGCCTTCCCCATATGGATCCAATGGAGGCTCTTACAGGGCTCTTGGGAGATCAAGGAGGGGGCTCTCAGTGCGTGGAGGGGGAATGGGGCAGTCTAATGAGGATGCTGGGGTGCCTTGGGGGCATGAGGGGTTCACCTCCTCCCTGCTGCTCACCAATGCTTTGGAACATGGCTTCTTTCTTCATGGCTTCAGGAAGGTATAAAAAGCCCTAATTAGCCGCCAATGACACGGCTGCCTTTAAGTTTCAGGCAGAACTCCTAGAAGGTAAAACTATCGTTTCTTGGACCCGGGCAGCACCCTCCTTCTGGATAAGGGTCAAGAACTGCGACACCATTCATAAAATAGAGGCGGCCAAGGGGACAGTCCTCAGCGGCTGTCACTTCAGCCGCATTAGTTTCTGATGAGACAGCGCCATCATCCATTAAAAGTGCATGAGCTCCTCCGTGACTGTATCTTAATGCACCTGTTTTCCCGTTCACCTAAACTAGCCCTTTCAAAGTGAAAAGCTCACGAAGGCTCACACTGGATGGACTCAGGAGTTCCGTGAAGGACAGACCTTAATTAGTCCTGAGCCTCAAAATTTTCCCTCGTGTTTTTTAATTACAAGAGCAAATGTCTCTAATGTTGAACTTCCAGTCAGGTAGACCCTATGCCAAAGTCCTTAATAAATTCCATGTGCTTCCCCCACCCCCCCCTTTTTTTTTTTAACAAGGTTGTGTTGTTTCAAGAACTATATGCACGTCTTTCTGGACCCCCTCAAGACTGGACGCCAAGTTGTATAAATAATCATTCTTTAAAAAGGGTACTTCCTATACAACCTTGAATTTGAAATGTGAATATATGAATATAATAGCTCTGGAATTACTATGCAGATTTATGGGGCTGCCCATTTAGGTTATACCACAGGCCTGACTAGGCCTTTCTTTTTGAGGCTGGGGGTTTAAGTTCAAATGCAGTCTGGGGCAAATGTGATTGTAATTAATTAATTTTTATGTCTTTATTTTATTTTGAGAGACAGAGAGGAGCAGGAGAAGGGCAGGGAGCGAGGGAGGCACAGAATGTGAAGCAGCTCCAGGCTCTGAGCTGTCAGCACAGAACCCGACGCGGGGCTCGATCCCACATACTGTGAGATCATGACCTGAGCTGAAGTCGGAAGCTTAACCGATTGAGGCCCCCAGGCGCCCCCAAATGTGATTTTTATATACACAACCAACAATCTCTGACATGCGGGTCTCCTGCAGAGTTAGACCCGATTCTAAAATCGAGGACAGGAATAAAGAGCAAACCTTGAACAGAAGTAGCTGGAAATTACAGTGAGGAGCGAAGCTTTGCTCCAAGCTTCTGTTTGAAGCCGGGCTTGTTCGTTTGTTTGTTCGTTTGTTTCTTTTAACGCGGCCAGCATCATCCAGCTGGAGGAGGCAGGAAAGCTCTCTCTGCTCATTGTTTCAGTAGAAATGAATGGACCTGAGTTTTGGTGTCGCTGTGTCCCCCTCCGCCCCCCCTCCCCCGCGTTTAGTACCTAAAATAAAATACCCCTCGTCGCTGGCACTACGAGCCACTTCCTCGGGCTTGGTGTCTACGGCTAACCAAGTATTAATTAGATAATCCGCCGGGAGCTGGCGGACGGGGAAGCGGAGGGAGGAAGGCAACGTGCAGGCGCGGCGGCCCTGATTTTTGCATCGTGACTGCAAGTTGCCTGGTGGACCGAGGGAGTCCTGGGGGAGGTGAGGGCGCAACTCTCGCCAGCTTCCCATCTGCATTACGGACGAGCGTGGGGCGGAGAAGCCTGAGCTCAAAGCCAGCAGCGGACACCACCCCCCGGGCGGTAACGGTGGGCGCCAGGGTGAGCCGAGGCTCCGGAAGCGCGCAGGGGCGTCCAAGCCCCAGCCCCCCTCCCCCCACCCCACGCCACCCCCAAAATTTCTAGGGAGAAGTCTCCAAAGCTCTCGCGTCCTTCCTGCGTCTCCCCGCCTCCATTCAGACTTCTTCCAAATCTGCCGGGGGGCCGAAGTGGGAGTGAGCAGGCAGGGGGGTGGCTGCGGCCGGGGGTGCTGAGCGCGCAGAAGATGCCCGGGGAGGCAGCCAGACCCCGCCGGGCGGATGCGGCGGGAGGAACTCGGCGAGGAGGCGCCCACTCCTGGTGACGCTCGCGGCTCCTTGGCGATTCCCCGCTTTCCTCTCTGACCCTCAAGTCACACCCCCGCCCCTGCGGGGGCCCCCTCGCGCGCGGGGCCCCGAGGCCAGTTCCGGCCCTTGCTGCCCCTTTAAGGGTTCCCGAAACTTTCCCTCTGGTATCAGATGCGCCTCGTCACATCCGTTGGCCGTAGCAGCGGGGCGCGCTGCGAGGAAATTCGGGACTCGAGTTTCCCGGGGAAGAGGCGCGGCCCGGGCCGAGCGAGCGCGGGCGGGGCGCGCCCGGGCGCCCGCAGACCCCGCGCTCCGCCGTGACCTTGGCCGCGGGGCGGGGCCCGGCCCCGGGGCAGCCGCCGCCCGCCAGAGGCAGCGGCGACCAACTTGCTCAAGTTGGCGGCGCGGGCTGGGGCGGCTCCGGCCCGGCGCCTCCTCCCGCTCCGCGGGCCTCCTCCCGCCGGGCCTCCCGCCGCCGCCGCCGCCGCCGCCACCCGCAGCCCCGCGCCGAGCCTCCGAGCCGCCGCCGCCGCCGGACGGGACGGGCAGCCGCGCGCCCCCGGGCCCCGCCGCGGGCATGGGCGCGCAGGCCCGGCGCTGCTGCTGCCGCTGCTGGCCCACTGGCTCCTGCGCGCAGCCCCGGCGCCGGCCCCCGCGCCCCTCACGCTGCCCCTCCGCGTGGCCGCGCCCACCCCCGGGCCCGGGACCCCCGCCGCGCCCCGCGCCGCGTCCGGAGCCGACGGCCTGGCGCTCGCCCTGGAGCCCGCGGGCGGCGCGGCCAACTTCTTGGCCATGGTGGACAACCTGCAGGGGGACTCCGGCCGCGGCTACTACCTGGAGATGCTCATCGGGACCCCCCCGCAGAAGGTAGGCTGGCGGGCGCCCGCTCCCCACCGCCCCTGCGGTGCCCCAGGCTGCAGCCGCGCGTGTCCCGGGGGTCTGGGGGAAGGGGGTCGCCCGGTTTCGCGTCGCCCCCGACCACACGCCGGCGGAGCAGAGCGGGGGAGGGGCGGCGGGGGGCGCCGGCCGCGCGCCGGGGGGCTGGAGCGGCCGGCGTCCTGCCCCGGGGCGCAGCCGAGGGCGTGCGCGAGTGTTTGGGAACTTGGGAGTCCTCCGCCGCGGGCGGCCGGGCGGCGAGCGCCTCTAACGGGCAGCCCTCCCGGCGAGCGGGGAGCCGGCGCCCCGGGCCCCGGGCGCGATGCCGCGGCTGCCGGGGGCTCCCTTCGGGGTCCTCCTCTCCCCCACCCCATGCCCGCTCCCTGCCCCCCACCCCCCGCCCCCGATGCTGTCTCACGGCCCGCTCCGGCGGCGCAGTACCGGGGGACGCGGGTTTGTGCGGGAGGCGGGCGGAGGGGCCGCGTGGCCGCCTCCCGCTCCGGGACCGTCGGCTCCCCGGGGCCGGTCCAGCCGCACAGCCTCTCAGCCCGGCGCCCGCACACGTGTGTGCGGAATGTATCAAAATGCAGGAAAGCGCCTGCGGACCGGAGAGGGGCTGAGCCAGGCTTCTGGGGACCGTGTGGCCTCCCGAGGACGAAAATAAAAATAAAACCAAGCAGCATTCTTCTTCATCTTAATCTGATTTTCATTTATTAGCACTTTTTGTAGCGAGAAACGAATGGCCCCAGGCTGGGTGATCTGGAAAAAGGCAAAATTCCGGGAGCCAAGTTGGCTCTCCTGCAAACCACATTATCTAATCCAAGTGTGACTTGAAGTCAGGTTTTTCTTATCAATTGAGTACAGTCTCAAGATACTTTATTTTTATTTTTAACATTGTCATTTGGGTTTTAATTCGGCTACGATCCCCCCATAAATAGAACATACTCATGACTTGGGTGTAATTCTAATTAAATTATTCAAGACTTTTCTGAAGAGGAAAGATGCGCCATGCTAATTCTTTTAAAAAAAGAAACTGCAGAATAACTTCTACACTTGCTTAATTAGTTTAAAAAAAAAAAACCTTCAGAAATGTGTTCAGCTCAAAACTTTGACTCTGCGCTTGTCTCCGGGGTGGATGGTGGGGAGGGAGGAGGAGGGAGTCAGCTGAGGAAGCTTAACTTGACCGCAGAGGCTGGTGCTGGTAAAAGCCACCACGTGAATGCACGAGCTGGTAGTGGGAACTTTGTACTTTTTTGCCTTCCCAAGATTTCACAAGATACTGACAATCAACCTCTTTTGTGGCCTAGGGATGATCTTTGAGGACAGGAAATGACTCTCCTTTTGGGAAATGGGTGCTTTGAGGGCGAGAGCTCATGTTAATTTTTTGAGAGGAAGGGAATTCTTTGTACTGAAGCAAAGATTAGGGCAGTTTGGGTACTGGGATTAAAGGGGATCCTTGATGTCCGCCTCTCGTTTGAGAAACGAGGGAAAGGGGGGAAAAAGCCTCAAGAAAAGCTTAAAAAAGATTTCTCCTGGGACTTCAAAAAAAAAAACCTTTCATAAATGATAGCTTTTCTTTATTATTTAGTCCAGTGACCTTTAGGTTTTTTTTTAAATATTTTAATTTTTTTAATGTTTTTTATTTGTTTCTAGGAGAGAGAGAGAGAGACAGCGTGAGCAGGGGAGGGTCAGAGAGAGAGGGAGTCACAGACTGAAACAGGCTCCAGGCTCGGAGCTGGCAGTCAGCACAGAGCCCGACGCGGGGCTCGAACCCACGAACCGCGAGCTCATGACCCAAGCGAAAGTCGGACGCTTAACCGACTAAGCCACCCAGGCGCCCCAGTGACCTTTAGTTTATTATTATTATTTTTTTGAGTAAGCTCTAGGCCCAACATGAGACTTGAACTCACGACCAGGAGATCACGGGTCCCACGCCCTACGGGCTGAGCCAGCCAGGCACCGCAGTGACCTTTCCCTGAAAATGATGGAGTTTAATTAACAGGAATGTGTTGAATGCCTAGTGTCTATATCTTTACCTTGGCCAAGGAAGTAGTTCATTCAAGGTTATGCCTCCGTTAAAGATTAGCATGTTTCCAGGGAAGGCTGTTTTTCACAATCCAGGTTTAATTTCTACATTTGATGGGGAATGAAATATTCTGTTCCTTCTTGGCCTGATTTAGTAATAAGCTGTTTTATAGCAAACTCTGTGTGTACGATCTTTCCAAATGCCTACTCTAGGTGTCTGGGACAAGTGCACCGGGATTCATTGCTTCCCAGTCTCCTCCTGAAAGGTCTCTGACCACCCGCCGGGTGTCAGCAGGCAGCAGGCCCTGGGGTGACTCCTGAATTTGCTGTGAGGTTTCCTGCTCTATCAATGGCCAAGAGTTATGCATTTATTCTCTGCTGATTCTCCTCAGCCGAAAATAAAACTTGCTTAGGTGGAGAGAAAAATGAAATTGTAAATTCAGGCATTAAATAACCAAGAAGTTTTGGGGAAGGAATAGTCTAGATCGTGTGGAGGGCTCCCCTCCTGGTTCGGTGTGTCACGTGTGCTGTCCTTGGGGGTTCTCACAGCCACCTCATGGTTTCTGATGCCCATTCAGGGGATGGGGAGAAAAATCCTGGGAAGGCTGAGTGGCTGGCCCAGGGGACAGATGGGACATGAAAGAGCCAGAAATCGGACCCCGGTGGCTGGACTCGAGAAGCCACATTCTGAACTGCTGGGCCCCTGCCTACCTGCTCCCTTTTCCTTCCCACCTCCTTTATTTCATTTTTCCCCTTTTAAAGTTTGTTTGTTAGGGAGGAGGGGCAGAGGGAGGGAGGGAAGAGGGGGAGAGAGAGAGAGAGAGAATGAATCCCAAGAAGGCTCAGCACAGAGCCCGACTCGGGGCTCAAACTCACAAACCGTGAGGTCGTGACCTGAGCCCAAATCACGAGCCAGACGCTCAGCAGACTGAGCCGCCAAGGTACCCCTGCTTTTCTCTTTAAAAAGAAAAATTTGGCCTCCAGGTACCCCCTCCCTGTCCAACCAGAGGTCCCTGGACCTCGAACCCCAAGGTGTTAGGGACCTAATGTGTGACCAAAGATGGACTCCGACCCCTGCTGTCCCTTCATCCTTTCCCTTCCTTCAGGGTGACATAGTGACCAGATGCACCCAGGTGTGTCTGCGAGGGAGCCACACAGATCCCCTCTCCCAAGGGAGAGCCAGCTGTTGGACATGCGCACGCGTGCTCGGTCCCTGCAGGCTGTAACCGAGACCTCGGGGTCCGTCATCCTGCCTGACACTCTTCAGGACGTCCCAGGCCTCTGCCCGAAGCCGGTGTGAGAGCAGGACCATGTTGGCATGGAGATGAGGCCCCGTGTTGGATACCAGCATGTGACTTCATTCAACAGTAGAGAATCAGCATCTGCTTGAACCATACAATTTGGTCTTAATAATAATAATAATAATAATAATAATGTGCTAAAGTGATTATAATTATAGCAATTTCCATTATTAAAAAAAAAAGACTTTCATGCACAGTGTATCCAATTGGAGATAGCTAGGGGTCTGCAGTTCTGTGCCTGGTAATAGTCTCAGAAGGCGTTCGGGGTTTCTGGTGAAAGATTTTTCTGTCTACTCCCCACTAATGGGGATAAAGCAGACAGCGACACGATTTTCATATTTAAACATTCGAATGTAAAGAGCTACAAAATTATTTTGGGGACTCCCGTTTTAATCGCGGCGCGCTGGCTTATCACTTCTTAGTACACAATTGTTTGGAAGACTTTGGTTTGAAAATATGTGCCAAGTATATGCAATTTAGGAGTTTGTCTTTTTTAGAATAAGCAATCCAGTGTCCCTAAATTACATGAAGCCTCCCTGCAGGCGAGACTGGAAAAAGGAAGGCGATGGGGCATCGAGAAGAAGTGTTGTTTTTTTTTTTTAAATGTTTATTTATTTTTTAGAGAGCGAGAGAGCACATGTGCATGCATGCAAGGGAAAGGGCAGAGAGACCAGGAGACAGCATCCCAGGTTGGCTCTGAGCTGTCAGTGCAGAGCCTGACGCCGGGCTGGAACCCACAAGCCGTGAGCTCATGACCCAAGCTGAAATTAAGAGTCCCACGCTTAACTGACTGAGCCACCCGGGGTACCCTGAGAATAAATTTGATGGAACACAGTGAGATGGTAAATATTACGGACAAGGAGATTTCTGGGGTTAAAAGAACAAAGTCAAGGCTAGGCTCCCACCAGCTCCTGTGAGTGGAAGGTACCACCCCCTCAGCTTTAGACAAAGAATTTAAGATCCGAGTCCTCCCTCGGAAGATGGAAAGGCCAGGCCGAGCCATCTGCTCAGAGCGCCTTAGAAGGGCCATCTGAGAAGTCGCTAACAACCGTTAATATTAATAGCTAACCTTTATTTCAGGCTCCCTGGATGTGGGGCACCACACTTCTTTAATCCTCGAAACTGGCCCTGCGAAGTTGCTTGACTTCGTTTTCAGATGGAGAGAGCGAGGCCCAGAGAGGCCCAGCAGTCTGTCCGAGGTCCCACTGGTGAGAGGCCGAGCTGGGGCGTCTGTCAGTGGGGTCTGCCCGGCTCCCCGGTCACTACACCTCTTTTGCACCTGGACTTTCAAAAACCACAACACCATTTTCATTTCCCTGTGGATGACTTGGGTGTGGTGGGAAGTGGCCGGGATGCTGTGACATCACACATGGGACTGAGGACAGGTGATCGGACCCCACCCCCCGTTTGCTGCCCTGCTCTCGTTGGTTGGCGATCTTTTGAGTTCTTACTTTCCTGCAGCTGCTATGACAAGTGACCGCAAACTAGGTGACTTTGAACAGCGGAAATACATTCTCTCGCCACTCTGGAGGGCAGCCATCCAGAAGCCAGGTGTCTGTCGCCCTGATCCTGCCTCGCCCAGCCTCCCGTGGCTGCCTGCAGCCCTCCGCGTTCCTTGGCTCTCGTTGCGCTTCTCCAATCTCTGCCACTGTCTTCATAGGAACCCCCCACCGTGTGTGTCTCTGTGTCCAAATTTGCCACTTTTTAGAATGACATTAGTAACTGGATTAGGGTTCACCCTGGTCTGGTCTGACCTCATCTTAGTTTCTTTATATCTGTAAAGACAGGTGTTGGGGTTTAGGATTTCTACATAGTTTTTGTGGGGGACACAGTTTTTAAAAAGTTTACTGCTTATTTATTTTGAGACAGAGAGAGAGTGAGAGAGAACGTGAATGCATGAGTAGAGAAGGGGCAGAGAGAGAGAGCGAGAGAGAGAATCCCAGGTAGGCTCCGCACTGTCAGTGCAGAGCCCAGTGTGGGGCTTGAACTCTTGAATCGTGAATCATGACGTGAACCAAGATCAAGAGAGTTGGCCGCTTAACTGGCTGAGTCCCCCAGGCGCCCCAGCGGGGCACAATTTTTTAATCCATAAGTTCATCCTGAGTTTATCATTCTGCGTTTTCTTTCACTCTATCCCGTGTCTCAATTGCCAATAATTTTATTTTTATTTATTTGTTTTTAAATGTTTGTTTATTTTTGAAAGAGGGAGAGGGAGACACAGAATCTGAAGCAGATTCCAGGTTCTGAGCTGTCAGCACAGAGTCCGACGTGGGGCCCGAACCCAGTGAACTACGGGATCATGACCCCAGCTGAAGTTGGATGCTTAACCGACTGAGCCACCCAGGCACCCCACTATTGCCAATGATTTTCATTTAGAATTCAAGTATACTTTTCATTAAAGAGCAGGAGCAAATGGTGGTTTTGGTGCTGTGTTGACATGGAGACAGGAGCTGGGGGCAGGGTGGAAGAAAGGAAAGTTTTGGATTCTTTTCCGCATTTCTGTGTCCGTTTCCTCACTAGAGAGTAAGGAACAGCATTTTTTTAAACATTTCTTGTCACGTGGCACAGATTCTCGAATCGCCGGGATCATTGCCTAACTTGAGCAGAGTCCGTTTGTGTAAGCTCCGATCCCTGGGATTTTAAATACCTATGACTAAGAAATACTCATGTTGGGAACAACAAAGATGTAAAAGGCTTGAAAGCTTGTACTTCGTGTTTTAAAGACTGTAAGGCATCTGTCACCTCTCTTTATTGAACATATTTGATACAGAATATACACTCTCACTTGTAGTACTTTTACGTGTCATATCTAGCACTTTCTCGACCTCTGACTTCCTTTGTTGTAGATAGGTGGGCTTAACCTCCTTTGGGCTTCCTGCTTCCTCCTAGAAAGATTGCTGGCGGGGCGCCTGGGTGGCTTAGTCAGTTAAGCGTCCGACTTTCGCTTAGGTCATGATCTCGCGGTTCGTGGGTTCGAGCCCCGCGTCGGGCTCTGTGCTGACTGCCAGCTCAGAGCCTGGAGCCTGTTTCAGTCTGTGACTCCCTCTCTCTCTGACCCTCCCCTGCTCACGCTGTCTCTCTCTCTCTCCTAGAAATAAATAAAACATTAAAAAAAAAAAAGATTGCTGGCCTCTCCTAACTAAAACCCGAAAAGGGGAGGTTTAAGGTTAGCTCGTGAGATGAGTGCTTTCCTCCACGGTGGTACTCCATGTGGTGTTGGACCTGAGGACAGGAATTGCAAGGCAGTAGTGTTTTCCCTTCCCTGTGGCGCCTGTGACAGCCTTGGGGTTTATTTTATATCTCAGACACAGCACAGCAGGTCAAGCCTCTGGCCCAGAATTCAAGGGTCCACCTAGGCCGAGTGCAGCAGGAATAGGTGGTGTGACCAGTGTGATGTGAGAAATAAGCCCACCGACCCCACTGAGGGAGGCGGAGACTCGGAGCAGGTGAAGGGAGGCTTTAATCAACATTCTTGCAAGAATGGGTGTCTGAAGGACAGGCATTCGCGGGGCAGTTACAGCAGACGATTTATTTCTTAGCATGTGAGTCCCTCCCCTGGCTCCTCATTGGCTGAGCTCTACAGAGGTTACAGCCTTACTTGGAAGTCACCCGTTCCCATGTCTGGCAAAAAGTAGTCTGATTGGAACAAATGTACATTCCCTGAGGTGACAGAGACTTTCAGTCTGTCCACCGTTTGTTTTTTGGCGCATGCTCATTGCAAAGCCCACGTGAAACGGGGAACAACCAGGAAGTGAAACGTCTAAAGGTTTCTGGCTCCGTTGTGGGAAGGGGTGGGGTTGTACATGTTTTCAATAGGTTATAAACCTACTGTTAACTGGACAGCAGGGCTTTTATTTGGCATTTCTTTAAAATCTTTTTTTTAAAGTTTATTTATTTAGAGACACGGAGGGGGGAGGGGCAGAGAGAGGAAAGAGAATCCCAAACAGGTTCCACACTGTCCGTGCTAAACCCAATGCAGGGCTTGAACTCACAAACCCTGGGATCATGACCCGAGCAGAAATCAAGCGTCAGAAGCCGCTTAAGGGACTGAGCCACCCAGGCGCCCCGTGGTGTTTCTAAAAACGAATCACTTCCCTCCCTTCTTACAAAGATGGGCCCTTCTGTCTCGAACCCAAGAGCCGCCTTTCATGATGGGCAGGGAGGCCTGTCCGCCGACGGGGCTCCGCTGCGGAATGTCGTGGATTCCTCTGCTGGCTCTGTTCCGCTCACCCAGCCTCGGTTCGATGCTGATGGCGCATGTCATGTCCGCTAGTGACGGTGGGCAGTGCCCGGGAACAGAACGGTGTGAGACGGGCGGGTGGCGGCCGCCGTGTGTGTGTACCCACAGGCAGAGTGTGAGTAGGGGTGTGTGCCCGCATTCTGGGCCGGTTCCCGAGCTGTGCGATGTGTGTGCCTGGATTGGCTGCCCCTCTGTGCTCTTCTGGCCAAGTGGACAGTTTTATTTTATTTATTTGTTTTTTGCCTGTTGCTACTCGGTAGCTTTTTTTTTTTTGCTCTTGGGATCTCAGAGGACAGAATGCTCCCGGCTTGCTGGTGTGACCGTGTTCGAGACACACAGCTAGTGGGTTTGTTTATGAGTTCGTGCACACTGGCCAACACAGGTCACAGGTTGGATGTCTTTGGATCTGTATTAAATGGTGCGTCATATACCTGTACCTGGAAATACACAGTCTTGGCATTGCCGTTTGGGATGATAGAGAGCACTGTCTGCAGAGTAAAGTGGGCTGCGCTGGGCCAGCGTGCTCATTCCGGGGGCCATAAAGGGCGGTGGGAAACCTCTCCTTCCAGCACGAGGATTTACACCTGGTCTCACCAAGGCCAGGCTGGTGCTCCCCAGGGCCAGGGGCACCTCTGAAGCGAACGCACACTGAAGAAATGGCCTTCCTGGCGGTCTGGGGGGGAGGGGACGACTTCAGTTTGCCCTCCCCCACCTCCACCCCCAGAAACAAACAAAAGAATCAGCCCCCAGGCCAGCCCTTCAGAAAAACAGGGGAAGGTATTGAATCAAAAAGTTGTCCAGGGAGCAGAGAGGTTAGGACAGTCAGGACCCTGGTTGGAAGGGAAGCTCCTTGGCGAAGGTAGGTGTGGATTCCAGAAGCCTCCAGAGCCCTTTCCACTACATCAGGCCTCGCCCGGAAATCATAAGCCGCTGGGAAGCCGGCACACCTGTGCTGTCATCTGGGAATTGGGTGCTGACCCCAGAGGTGCTGTTTGCCAGGTGCTGGTGTCGGAGAATCTCTCAGAACCTCTGTTTCTTCATCTGTAAATTTGCATAGGTGACTTGAGGTCCGTTCGAGAGGCTCTAACACTAACGATTACAACCTGTTAGTTATGAGCACTTTCGAAAGCTCTAATATTCAGCTGTGCAGGTAAGGCACCCGGGCCTCTGTTAAAATACAGACTCTGGCTCTGCGCCCTGTGGGCAGGGGAGGGGAGGGGAGGGCGTGGATCACAGGTCACAGCCGCCCCGGGAGGACCAAAGAGTGCCTGGTAGGGCTGGGTCAAAGTAGTTTTCCGGGACCCAGCCCTGATGTACTGGGATGTACTGGGTGAGACCGTTGGCGTTTTGCCGTGGTCCCCTGGCCCCTGTTAAGCAGTGACGGCCCCAGCCCATGGATGCCGTTTGGGGAGCGGGACAGAGGCCGTCTGCGTGGAACCTGGAACGGGTAGGTTTTTTCATCTTCCTAAATGTTATTTGGTCAGTGTTTGCGGGTTTAGCAACCTCAAGCAGATTGTGTTCCAGAAGCTTCCTTGTGTTTGGCAGGTTGGGAAGGAGGAGTACGTTTTCTCCAGGGAAGATGCTGTAAAGGCATGTGTGCTGACGGTGTCCTTTTTAAATTCTCAGTCTGTCAGGGAGCAGTAATTTGTAAATCAATCAAAATGAATTAGTAGGAAAACAAAATGGAAATTAAAAAAAATGCGTAAATACGAGGGCTACCGTTTCAGTTCCTGGGTTCAGTAGATACCTGGTTTCTCCCTTGGGCCAGGCCGGTGTCTGTTTCAAGGCTCCCCCCGCCCGCCCCATCCTGTGGGTACCTTGGTGCCTGTTGCGGATCAGCCCTAACTGTTGGTTTGTGGATGCTGGTGCGGGGAGAGCAGTGGGGGGATCAGGGCGGGGAGGCAGGCTTCTCACTGATGATGCACGTGTTCTAGAAAGCACGCTTGCTCTGCAAGAGGCCGGGTAAATCAGAAGTTGTTAGGAATGGTTCCAGTAACAGATTTTGTTTTGCTGTCCCTCCCTTTAGTGGGACGGTGGTTATTTTTGCTAAAGTGAGAAGGAAATGTGATAGTGCTCGTTTCTCTGCTTCCCAGGCCTCCCGGGGGATTGGAAAGAGAGCTTTTACGCTCGGCGGCAAACAGGTCTAACTCAGAGGTTTTCTATTCCCAGGTGGGGGGGGGAGGTGCTTTCCCAGGGACATGGGGCACTGTCTTGAGACCTTTTATGGTTGTTACAACTTGGGCGGTACCCCCAGGACAGATAATGATCCGGACTAAACTGTCACCGGTGCCGGCACCCCAGCACCGAGCCCGCCTGGGGCAGCGAGGGGAGGATGCCTCGAGAAGCATCTGCCGTGGCATGAGCCGGCGGTGACAGTCCGTGACACCCTCCTGATCTTTACAGTCCTGTCTCGTCCCAGCACTGCGGGACTTCTCCTTCGGCGTGTATAGTGAGCACCTACTGTGTGCCAGGCTCTGTTCTTCAGATTGGGGGTGGGGTGCAGTTTGTCTGTGACCAGCAGCCTGGGAAGACCCAGCCTCCGGAGCTTGGAGGGAACCGCGTTCCAGGTGAAGTCAGGCAGGCCAGGGCTATGGCTGTGCACTGGACGGGGTGGGGCGTGGGCATTGCCTATGCGGTGGCCTTGGGAGTTCCTAGTCTTTCTTAGATTTTAAAATTGTGCTTTGCGCGGAGGCGTCTGGGTGGCTTAGTCAGTTGGGTATCTGACTTCGGCTCAGGTGATGATCTCACAGTTTGTGAGTTCGAGCCCTGTGTCGGGCTCTGTGCTGACAGCTCAGAGCCTGGAGCTGCTTCAGATTCTATTTCTCCTTCTCTCTCTCTGCCCCGCCCCCACTCATGCCCTGTCTCTCAAAAAGAAATAAACATTAAAAAAAATTTAAAATTGTGCTTTGGGGTTAGATTTTATTAGAACAATGTTCTTAGGCATTGTGTGTGTGTGTGGGGGGGTGAAGAGTTGGGGGAGGGGAGCTGAATATGGTTAGCCAGGAATTTCTGAATTAAAAAAGGAAATTACACGGGCACCTGGGTGGCTCAGTTAAGCCTCAGACTTCAGATCATGATCTCACAGTTCATGAGTATGAGCCCAACGTCAGCTGTGTGCTGATAGCACAAGCCTGCTTACTTGTATGCTCTCTCTCTAAATATGTAAAACTTAGAAAAAAAATTAAAAAAAGAAAAAAGGAAAATTACGCTCAGAGTGCCCCCGGGAGGTGGGACGCCAGATGGCCGTTGCCTGTTTTCTAACCGTATCTTGGGTTGGGTTCCCCAGAAACAGGCTGGGCGTGTGGACGGGCGCTGTATTTGGCAGGTGGTCCCGGGAATTGTGTGCGCGGAGGCTGCGGAGGGGGGAGGGGAAGGGAAGCGCGCAGGGAGCGCTTGCGGGCATAGGCAGTGGCACACCAGCCCCCTGAGGATCTCTGAGAGAGGATGCCCAAGGGACTGAGCGGCCCCAGGTGAAGGGCAAGGGCGCTGGGCACCCCTCCCCCTGCAGCTATGTGCCCAGGGCTGCCCCAGAGTGGGCTAACTAATGACTACCCTTCCGCATTTGTGGCCCTATAGCTGGTTAGAGAGGCTGGGAGAGAAGGCCGCCAGGCAGGTGCAGGGCCCGTGCCCTTGGGGGCTGTCGGCTCAGCACGGAGTTTGCTGCGGCCGCTGCAGTCCCCCCCACACACACCCCCCGAGCTGTCGCCAGCACCCGCTGGGCTAACATCTGGGCAAGGAAAGAAGGAATCCGCTCCGTCACTAACTAAATGTACATGAGCGCATCATTTCAGCCCTTCGCAAAGCAGTTTGAAAGGTCTACTTTAGGGGCACCGGAGTGGCTCAGTCAGTGAAGCAGCCAACTTTGTCTCAGGTCATGATCTCACGGTTTGTGGGTTCGAGCCCCGCGTCGGGCTGACAGCTCAGAGCCTGGACCCTGCTTCCGATTCTGTGTCTCCCCTCCCCCTCTCTTTCTCTCTCTCTTTCTGTGTGTGTCTCTCTCTCTGTCTCTCTCTTGAAGATGAATAAACATTAACAAATTAAAAATAAAAAGCTCTACTTTAAAATCCTACCTTCCTAAAGTGATCTAGACTCTTACTCACGGATGCCTCTGTGAGTCAGGCCGGGCTGTGCTTCTCATTGATACGCGTCCTTTGAACTTTTTTCCAGAAGAGGAGGATGTGATGTGTGGGCACTGAGCAAGAGAAAGTGGTTGGGGGCAAAGGGAGATGATGTTTTGAGGTTAAAAACCACCACAAAACCTCCTTTGAAGATCGAGTGCTCTGAACCTGAGACTTCAGCACTGTGGCGTGCCAGGTGCCTTGCGATGTCCGAGGCCAGTGTCGCAAGGGGTACAGGACGCGTCAGGTCCCTGACCCCCTGACACTCTCGTGGCAGCCACAAGCTTACCGATGCCTAAGAATTTACCATCCAGCTGTGTGCTTATGTTGTCTATAACACCAATTCTTTAAAAAGAAAAAAAATTTTTTTAATGTTTTACTTATTTCTAGGAGAGAGAGAGAGAGAGAGAGACAGCGTGAGCAGAGGAGGGTCAGAGAGAGAGGGAGTCACAGACTGAAACAGGCTCCAGGCTCTGAGCTGGCTGTCAGCACAGAGCCTGACGCGGGGCTCGAACCCACGAACCGCAAGATCATGACCTAAGCGAAAGTCGGACGCTTAACCGACTAAGCCACCCAGGCGCCCCTAAAAATTTTTTTTTCATGTTTATTCATTTGAGAGGGACAGCGAAAGCAGGGGAGGGGCAGAGAGAGAGGGAGACACAGAATCTGAAGCAGCTGCAGGCTCTGAGCTGTCAGCACAGAGCCCGACACGGGGCTTGAACTCATGAGCCACGAGATCATGACCTGAGCCGAAGTCGGACAGTTAACCAACTGAACCACCCAGGTGCCCCTTTTTAATTGTATTCTTAAATTATTTTTTTTTTTAAAAATAGTTTATTGTCAAATTAGTTTCCACATAACACCCAGTGCTCATCCCCACAAGTGTCCTCCTCCATACCCATCCCCCCTCCCCCCCACATCCATCAGTCCTCAGTTGTATTCTTAAATATTTTAATGTTTGTTTATTTTTGAGAGAGAGAGAGAGAGAGAGAGAGAGAGAGAAGCGAGCATAAGTGGGGGAAGAGCAGAGAGAAATGGAGACACAGAATCGGAAGCAGCTCCAGGCTCCGAGCTGTCAGCACAGAGCCTGACGGGGGGCTTGAACCCACGGACTGTGAGATCATGACCTGAGCCAAAGTTGGACACTTAACCCACTGATCCACCCAGGCTCCCTGGTTTCTGATTATTTGTATGCAAACTGTGTGTAAAACAGTGCACTACGTGAGATAAAGTCTATGCAGTATTCTTAGATCTGGGTGTCTCAGATTTCATGGCAGTATGCCTTCAGCTGGCTTTTTTTTTTTTTTTTAATGTTGGGCACGTGTTCTTTTTGGTCTAGAAGCTCAGGATGTTCCGTTCTGAGAAATTGTCTAGTAAAATGTCTGTTCTCCTTGTTTGCGACCAAAACTGTTACCCAGATGTTGACCTTCTGGTTCGGTCTCCTGTCCCCCATCTCTCCGTCTTTGCTTCTGCGCAGATTCACATCCGCCACCTGCACTTTCACTTTCAAGAGCACTTTCTTGTTCCCCTGAATGTTCCTTTTTATGTGTTTACTTTAGTCTTGTTTTAGAATGGCATATCTGCTATTTCTCTAAGGAAATTACTTGCGATTTTTTGTTTTTGAGATTTTCTTCCCACTTCCTGCCTCTTCTCTGCTGCCCCTGATTCCTTCTCTTAGGGGGCTCGTCTGGTCTGCGTCAAACACCAGAGGCTTTCTTTCCTCAGATGTCCGGGGATTAGTGACTTACTGTCGTATTTATAAATATTTCTTAATGTTTATTTTTTGAGAGACAGAAGGAGATAGAGTGTGAGCAGGGGAGGGGCAGAGAGAGAGGGAGACACAGAATCTGAAACAGGCTCCAGACCCTGAGCTGTCAGCACAGAGCCCGACGCAGGGCTTGAACTCACAGTGAGATCATGACCTGCGCTGAAGTTGGACACTCAACCAATTGAGCCATCCAGGCGCCCCCTGACTGTTCATATTTAAAAGGGAAGTGGTGGAGCGCATGGCTTAGTCACTAGAGCATGTGACTCATAGTCTCAGGGTTGTGAGTTCAAGTCCCACGCTGGGCGTGGAGCCTACTTAGAAAAGTAAATCAGTGAAAGGGAAGCATTAAAGGACCGACTGGAAGGCTGTGTGTAGGCCGGGTATGGAGTGAGTTTTTGTTATTTACGTGCATGCCTAGTTTTGGAAACGTGGCCGTGACAATGACCCTGTTACTTGACCAATGGGAGGTAGTTTTGTGGGTGGTCCAGTCGAAAAGAGCTTCCCAGCCCTCTCCTCTCTGCACTGCCGCGTTTTCCTGCCTCGGCCTGTGTGACTCAGCCCATAGTTCGGACAGTGGGGCGGAAATCGGGGTCTCCTGGAGGGCTGGGATTATAATTTCTGCCCTTCCTGCCGCGGATGAAGGTGAAAGCCTCTCAACAGCTAGCCAGCGTCTGACCTTGAGACGCAGGGGAGCAGTGGAGATTTGACGCTGATTTTCTTCGAGGCGTTGCTCTAATACCAGCTCTCTCTGGACGCTTGTCTACGTGGAGAATAATCCCTACTCGTTTGAGTTATTTAAAATCTAGTTTTTACTTGCGGCCAAAAACATTCTGAATGATGTGCCACCAAATTTTTTTGTGAAAAAAATAGCTTAATAATTAAAAAAAATACTTTAGGGGTGCCTGGGTGGCTCAGTGGATTGAATGTCCCAATTCTTTTTTGCTTTCAGCTCAGGTCATGATCCCAGGGTGGTGGGAATCAAGCCCTGCTTTGGGCTCCGAGTTGAGCGTGGAGCCTCCTTAAGATTCTCTCCCCCCCCAACCCCCCAACGTTCTCCCTTACTCGTGTGCTCTCTCTCTGAGATAAAAATTAAGACAAAAATTCTTATTCTTCAAGGCAATTTGTCATTCTTAACCTCTCCCAAGAATAGGAGGAAACATCTAAAAAAAAGTCTTTTCATTAACGTCGTTCTTGCTGTTACTGCAAGATGCTTATTTCCAGCGGGCAAAATGTGGACCCTGCTCCGGAGATGTAGGCTTTGGTCATCACAAAGGGGCCCCGCACTAGAGGACCGCCAGGGGGCGTTCGTACCGGATAGACCAGCGTTGGCACAACAGGGCCCCAAGGACCAGATCTGCCCGTTTCTGTGAAGTGATTGGACTGCAGCCGCATGCATGGTGGATTAGTGTTGTAAGTGGCGTCGCTCTCCAGTGGCAGAGGAGAGATGCGGGGTCTCAGTGGCTGGCAGTGGTCTTGCTCACGCCGGCAGGTGGGCGCTCCCTGTGGCTGGCACTGGGGCCGGGGCGCCCGTGGCTCTGAGAACCCACCCGACACCTCCCAGGACGAGGGTTGGGTAGGTGGACATGAGCCACGCTCCGGGCGCACCAGCCGTGAAGTCAGATGAACACGCCTTCCCTCCCTGTGAGCCAGGTGGGGGCACCAGAGTCCCGCCACACCCCCTTCCCCAGGGTAGATTTCGGAGCCCCTCTGCGACCGCAGAAGTCAGGGTACATACAGCTCTTACCACACTAGTGGGAGACTTAGAGAAACACATTTTATTTATTTATTTTTGAGAGAGGGGCCACAAGTGAGTGAGGGGCAGAGAGAGAGAGAGAGAGAAAGGGAGAATCCCACGATGGGGAGGGAGAGAGAAAGCGGGAGAGAGAGATCCACGGTCACCCCGGGCAAGGGCTCACCCATCTGGGGCTCAAACTCACAAACTGAGATTATAACCTGAGCCAAAGTCAAATGCTAACAACTGAGCCTCCCAGGCGCCCAAGAGAAACACAATTAATAGAGTGAAGCTTATTTATTTTTCACAAATCAAGATATATCCACTTGGGGGAAAACGTGACATTCAGGTGCGTCAGAAAATGATGGCTTCTTTTATGGCCAGTTATCCGGGGGCCAGAACCAGCCAGCTGCCTGCCTTTCTGAGCAGTTGAAGCCAGAAGGACTGGCATATTTTCTTCGAGGCCTGGCACTTAAGTGTGAGGCTTTCGGCTTGGACTCTTACAGTCTCGCCTCTGTCTCGCGGATCATTGATCTCAAACCTGGCAGCAGCCTCCTCCGGGGAGAGGAGATTTAAGACGGAGAAGCCAGTGCAAACGTCCGCTTTGTGCGGGAGCCGCGAGGTGTGCCGGGGTGCTGGGCCATGGCCGCGAGCTCTCGTGTAAATCAGAGCAGGAGATCGGGAGGTGGAAGGCTTCCCCAAGTGTGTGTTCACACTCCTTTCTGAGGCCAATGTATTCTGACAGCAGAGGAGAGAAAGTGTGAGTCAGTTTTGGCAATTGCAAGCAGTAATCTATATTCTCCTGGCCAGCAAGCCCAGCATCCCTTAGGGTTGTTGTTAGTGATTAATACTAAAAGCTGATTGTGGGGGCGCCTGGGTGGCTCAGTCGGTTAAGCGTCCGACTTCGGCTCAGGTCATGATCTTGCGGTTCGTGAGTTTGAGCCCCGCGTCGGGCTCTGTGCTGACAGCTCAGCTCAGAGCCTGGAGCCTGTCTTCAGATTCTCTCTCTCTCTCTCTCTGTCTCTCTCTCTCTCTCTCACCCTCCCCTGCTCACGCTCTCTCTCTCAGAAATAAATAAAACATTAAAAGATAAAAGTTGATTGTTTATATTTTAAGCTTCTTTCTTTATTTTAGAGAGAGGGGGAGAACATGAGCAGGGGAAAAGGGCAGAGAGGGGGAGAGAGTCCCAAGCAGGCTCTGCACTGTCAGCACAGAGCCCGACGTGGGGCTCAATCCCATAGAACTGTGAGATCATGACCTGAGCTACAACTAAGAGTTGGACGCTTAACCAGCTGAGCCACCCAGGCACCCCTAGAAGTTGATTGCTTTAAAACTTGAGCTGGATGCTAACGGCCCCATGCCCTGACTGGACAGGGCAGCCTGTATTTCATTGTTTGAGCCTTTATCTGGTACAAATCCCATCTTTGTCTGATGTTGGCTTTTATGTAGTTTTTAATGTGGTGAGGAATAGTGAAGTCACGTAGGACAGCTTTTACTATGAATTGGTGGCACAGGTATTTGTGATACACGAGCGGAGGGGATGGTCATCCAGCATTGTGTGTATCTTAGCATGGATGTGCGGTCGACACGTCTGGAAATCGAGAGTCAGGTGCTCTTTATTGGGGCGTAGTTAACACAGGGTTATATGCATTCCAGGTGTGTCATAAAGTGATTCAGCAATTCCATATACTCCGCAGGGCCCATCAGGATGAACGTCCACTTAATCCCTTGTAGTAAAAATAAGGAACACTTCACGGGTGCTGGGGGGCTCAGTCGGGTAAGCGTCTGACTTTGGCTCACGTCATGATCTGACAGTCTGTGGGTTCGAGCCCCGCGTCGGGCTCTGTGCTGACAGCTCAGAGCCTGGAGCCTGCTTCCGATTCTGTGTCTCCCTCTCTCTCTACCCCTCCCCTGCTCATGCTGTCTCCTTCTCTCTGTGCCCATCCCCCTCTCTGCTTCCCCCTACTTATATTCTCTCTCCTAAAAATAAATAAACATTAAAAAAAAAAAAAAGGTATGGATTCCAGGCTCTCTTCTCTGGGTTGGAGATTACGTATGGCGGTCGCGGGGGTGACTCCAGCGGACAAAACAGTGACCCCTTAGATTCAGTTCTTCTGTTTTTGTTTCTCCGTAAAATCCAGGCTCGTGTCTGGTTTGGTTAACTGGTAAGGCAGTTCCTCTAACTCACACGTGACGCAGCACACCCAGCAGCTGTTTGCTGCACTTGGACACGTGTGTGCACCCCCGGGGCAAGGAGGACACCGCCGTGAGCCGGCAGTAATAGCACATCTGGCCTTACCTTGAGAGGGAAGACACAGGCCCAGTAAATGCACCGCTACCTGGAAGGTGGAGTGAGATGCGGGCTAAGGCGTGCTGGGCGTGGGGGTGTGCCTGGGTGCTGTGGGGGGGTCTCCAGTGATACAGCCCTGGAGCAGGGGCCTGAAGAGAGAGGGAGGGAGGTATGCGGGGTGGGCGTTCCGGCAGGGAGAACAGCCAGAGCAGAGGCCCTGAGAAGGGTGTGTGCTTGCGCGTTGGGGGAGCCCGAGAGGCCCCGTGTGCAGCACCCCGGGTGTCCGTGTGCAGCACCCCGGGTGTCCGTGTGCAGCACCCCGGGTGTCCGTGTGCAGCACCCCGGGTGTCCGTGTGCAGCACCCCGGGTGTGTTAGGAAGATGAGGGGGAGGGGCATCGGTGTGGGAGGTGAACTTAGCAGGTTAGTTTTGGAAACGCCGGATCGCCATCCCTGACATGCACGTGGGGGTCCACCAGGGGTCCCAGACGGAGTGTCACTGGCGCAGAGCAGCCTCATAAAGCAGTGAGAGGAGATATGGTCTCCTTTGGCGCGAGCCTGGGCACAGAGGTGAGGTCCGGGGGCGGGCCCTGAGACACCCCGGGGCTCCGGCTGGGGGGGTGAGGACCAGCCGGGGGGACCCGAGGAGGAGCAGCGGGGGATGGGAGGGGAACAGGAACGGGGTCGTGTCCCGGAGCTGGGGGCAAGCGGGGAGTCAGGAAAGGTCCTAATCCCCTGGTGGCCGGGGGACAGGAAGTCTAGCTGTTGGTCTTGGTGTGTGACACGAACAAGAGCTGTCCCCAGCCGTTCAAGTGAGAAGGAAGAAGAGGGCTTGGAAGCCATGAATAAGTACAGTCACCTCTGTTTTTTTTTTTTAATTTAAAAAAAAATTTTTTTTTAATGTTTTTTATTTATTTCTAGGAGAGAGACAGCATGAGCAGGGGAGGGTCAGAGAGAGAGGGAGTCACAGACTGAAACAGGCTCCGGGCTCCAAGCTGGCAGTCAGCACAGAGCCCGACGCGGGGCTCGAACCCACGGACCGCAAGATCATGACCTAAGCAAAAGTCAGACGCTTAACCGACTAAGCCACCCAGGCGCCCCAACCTCTGTTATTTTTTTAATTTTAAGTTTATTTGTTTTTGAGAGAGACAGACAGTGGTAGGGGAGGGGCAGAGAGAGAGGGAGAGATCCTCAACCGGGCTCTGCGCCGTCAGCACGGAGCCCAACGTGGGGCTTGAACCCACGAACCCTGAGATCATGACCTGAGCCAAAACTGGGAGTGTGACTCTTAACCGACAGCCTCCCAGGTGCCCCAAGCACGGTCACCTCTTGCAAGGGGCTTCCCTTCCAGGAGCGCAGAGGCTGTGGTTGGAGGAGTTTTTAAGGTGAAGACAGTTGTGGGTTGTTGCCTTTGTCCGGGTGGGAAATAGAACAGCCTGTGTGTAAGCAGGTGGGAGTGATCCTGGGAGGGTGGCTGGGGCGGGGGGCGGATAAGCCGATCACGTGGCACATTGGTGGCGTCCTAAGTTTGCTGCATCAAAGGCATTTGGAGGTGAGACAGAAGGACTCTCAGACGTATGTTGGAGATCTCGTTAAGTTTAGTATGTTGCGTTCTTTTTAGCCAAGTCTTTGTTTTTCCCCCCGCCTCTAGAATGTTCTGGAAGATTTCTGTGGGGCTGTTCTGTACCCTCGTTAGGGAAATATCTGTATTTTGCTGGCATGGAAACAAAAGAGAGAGGCATCCGTCATTTCTCTTTTGGTTAGCATTCTTTCAAAATATCTGGACACCATAAAAACGTGGAGATCAATGGAGATTTAATGTCTTTTCTGAGAGGAATTTACTTGGAAGGGCTTTAAAAAAATCTTTTTAGCGGAGAATGATCTCTTTGATCGTCATATGCCTATTAAAACATTTTTCTCCCCCATGGGTTTAACAAGAAAAGCCTATCAAAGCCTTTTTACAAACCTAGAAGTAGCCTGTTTCCTAAATGGCTGGCTTGAAATTAGCAAAGGCCGGCAGACCCAAAACAGTGGCCTTTCTTACACCTTCCAGGTCTGGGCCCATCAGACAGCATGCAAAGAGATGATGCAAAATGGACTTAAGGCTTTAGGTTTTGAGAAGATGTCGTTACAAAGGCCAGGGCCCGTTCCACGGTGAGCAAAGATCAGGATTCTTACCCTGTCTGTCCCTCGTCCCGTAGAATCATCAGCATTGCTAGACGGCTTTCGTGCCTTTGCGATCCTGAGGACTTAAGTCACACTTTCTGCTTTCAAAGTGCTTCGTGATCATGTTGGATGTGTGTTTTCATAAAATAAACCCTGAGAGGCTAACCCGGCAAGCCCATTTGGCTGATGAGCTTTAACTCAAGTTCCAGGCTGTTTATGCACAGTATAGGAGTGGGTTATGTGACAGGCAGTTCACGCCCCTGTCCCCAGTCCTCTGTGCTTCACACACTGTTCACATCGACTACGGCACCTTTGACAAACAATGTAATGAAACAGAGGGAGTTATTTTTTCTTGAGTGTTTTGCCGGGCAGGGGAAAGGACTTAGACATTGAACTTTTAATCTAGCGGGTAAACCTCAAATAATGAATCTCTGATTACGTGTGCTGCCCTCACCCGGCCTCCAGTCAGTTAGGCAGAAACTGAAAACTTTCATAGAAGAGAAAGCTGGCTTTAAAAACATTTTTTTAAAATGTGTATTTATTTTTTGAGAGTGAGAGAGAGTGTGAGCAGGGGCAGAGAGGGAGACACAGAATCTGAAGCAGCTCCAGGCTCCAAGCTGTCAGCACAGAGCCCGACGCGGGGCTTGAACTCATGAGCCACGAGACAATGACCTGAGCCGAAGTCAGACGCTCAACCAACTGAGCAGCCCCAGGCGTCCCGAGAAAGCTGTTTGAAATCTGGAATGTGTACCCGATTTTCTTTGTCTCCATGGCCCTGGGGACAGGGTAGCTGCTCACTAAATATTTGTTAGAAAAGAGAATCTTCACCGAAGACTTGAAACACAATTTCAAAGAGCTACTTGCCCACCCATGTTCCTAGCAGCCCTACTCTCCGTAGCCACAAGGTGGAAGCAATGCGGGTTGTTGGTGGGTGGATGGACAAATACAATGTGATGTATCTGTACAGTGGCTTATTTTTTGGCCCAAAAAAGGAAGGAGATTCTGACACTGGCTACAGCGTGGATGAACTCTGGGGACATGAGGCTGAGTGAAATCTGTGACACAGAGAAATACTGTGACAGAGTCCGATTCATAGGGTCAGAAAGTAGGGTGGGGGGACCGGAGGGAATGAGGAGTTAGTGTTTCCAGCGGACAGTTTCAATTCGGGGAAGGTGAGTGAGTTCTGGAGGTGGATGGTGAGAGTGGCTGTACAGCGGTGTGAACGGACTTACCAGCGCTGATCTACAGACTTAAATAAAAATGTATTTCACCACGATGACTCTCACTGCCTAGGATAATAGTGAGAGGTAACCATGTCATAATAACAGTTAACTTGACCGTCTTTCCTATTGCTGTAGTAAGTATATAGGTTTGCCTTTCGTTTTAACGTTGACTGAAAACCGGCCGTACTTGAATGTGGGAAACTGGGTGAAGTTAATCCTGCATCTCTTTTCTGAACATTGAGATCTGAAATGGCTTTTCAGTCGTGGTTACAGACTCTTGAGCACAAGGGAGCATTTAGTAAACCCCGGAAATATCTTGAGTGAAGATGTACCTTTGACAAGAGTCTGTTTAAACTCCTTTAGAAAAGGTGCAGAAAGAGCTGATTTTAAGCTAAAATGATGTCTCCTAAGACCCTGGAAACCTAGAATGGGTTTTGGGGATGGATGGAGGGGTTTGTTGTCTCTTTGGGGAGAAAGAGGCTACCTCGCCCCTCTGGAAATAGAAATTTCCCTCCTTCCATAGTCCCCCAATTATGGGACAGACCTGCTTTTGAACTTTTTAATAGTGCTTTCTTTAAATTTTTTTAATGTTTTATTTATTCTCTGAGAGAGGAGAGAGAGACAGCATGAGCAGGGGAGGGTCAGAGAGAGAGGGAGACACAGAACCCAAAGCAGCTCCAGGCTCTGAGCTGTCAGCACAGAGCCCGACGCGGGGCCCGAACCCACTAACCGTGAGATCATGACCCGAGCCGGAGTCGGATACTTAACTGACTGAGCCACCCAGGCACCCCCAGTAGTGTTTTCTTTAAAAAGCACCATTGAGCCTGAGTTTTCTCCTTCGTGGTAAAGAGGATCATTTTTATTGGCATCAGTGAGGTCCAGCCTTGTGACTCTGACACGTGACTGTTTAAATATCTTCCTTTCTTCCTCAGTGCATTTACATCCTGCCAGCAGGTAGCTTACGGAAGGGAAGCCCAGAGGCCCAGGGAAACTCCAGCCTTGGAGGTCTCCAGGGCCGTGATGTGTCCGTAGAAAAGAGGCCTCCACCTCCCTAGCCCCCTCCCCAGTTTACCTACACAGAGGGAGGGGCTAGTTGAGCAGATGGAATCATCCAGACCACCTGTCACTGAATATCCCCTTGCAAACAAGCAAGCATCTGGCTTCCGACTCTTCTTCTAGAAGCCTGGTGGATGTGAGGCTGTTGATGGCAGTGCCCCCAGGAGTCTGTGCTTGGCTTCTCTGTGTGAGGGGCAGAGAACCAGACCCCTGGACTGTTTGGATTCCCGAAGATGTGCCTCCACCTGTGGTCTCTTGGCCAGCAGCCCACACCTTCTTTGGGCATGACCCTGGGGGCGGTGCGCCCAGAGGTGACCCTGGCCCTGGCCTCCCGGTCACCGGTCAGGGCAGCTCTGTGTGCGTGACCACCCCCAGGACTTGCATGTGGATGTTGTCTCCAGGCTCTGCATCCTGCAGTGCAAGGTGGAGGCCTAGAATACCACGTTCATACGTAAGGCTGGAGCGCAGGAGCTTCATCAGGGCTGTGGGTCCAGGGGGCTCTCTCTCTGCTTTCCAAGTGTGCTCTGAGGCCGTTGCTACTCACAGTGTAAACTGTCCTTGAACCCGGGGGGCTGAGCCTTATGCCAACTGTGCCCTGAGGAAGTCTGCCCGGCCCTGTGGGGTGTCCCTGCACACTGGGGGAGGCCCATACCCCCAGTCTCCTTCCCCGTCCGAATTCTACAGGCAACGTAGGCACACTGATTTTGAAGCCCGAAACTATTAAAGCTTTCCATTTTAAAGATGAGGCAACTGAGGCCCAAAGAGGGGCGCCTGGCCGGCTCAGTCGGAAGAGCATACGACTCTTGATCTCAGGCTCGTGTGTTTGAGCCCCGTGTTGGGTGTAGAGATTACTTAAATAAAATCAAGAAAAGGCTGTGCAGCCAGCTAGTGGCACGGTGGGGAGCAGATCTCACTGCTTCACTGTGGGGCCTCGGTCCCTGGCCTTTGACGCTTGGGGAGACAGGCTCAGGCCTCTTCGGAGACTTCCGGTTTAAGAACCGGGCTTAGGAACCGGGAAGAACCTGGAAGCCCGTGACCGGTGCTCCTGGAGCGGTTGTTCACCGCGAGGGCGGGCGTGGGCTGGGCTCCCCGGGAGCAGGCTCGGAGGGGGTAGCTGCTTGGAGTTCACGGTAGTGCTCTCAGGGTCCACGAGTGGCTGGATGAAGCCCGCAGACGCCCTCGGCTGCGCTAGGAGGGCCCGCACAAAATCATCCCAGGTTGGACGGAAATGGCCAGGCCTTTGGTATCCAGGATCACTCAAGTCCTTGTCTGTGGCTGTCCCCAGGAAGGGCGTGACCTCGGGGGGGGCGGGGCCAGGTGACCTCTCGAGGACGAAGTGGGGACGAAGGACCGGTGGAGCGAAACCGCCTTGGTGGCCCTGGGATTTAGAGTCTGAGCCGGGTGTGGGTGCTCCTGGCACCCTGGGGTTTCAGCACGCGGCCACGTTCATGTGGGCTCCGCCTGCTGCGGGAGTGGCCTCGCTGCCCCTCCTCCAGCCCCCCCTCCCACGTTCCCCCCCGAACCCTGTACCGGTTCTGGAGCTTAAACGCCGCGATAAAAGTCAGCCCTGAGATGTGGACAAAGTCACACCACCCCCTTGGAAAAGTTAAAGCATCCCAGTGAACAGGGCACGACTCGGGGTGCACCACACGTATACGATCTCGTGGGCCCCTCGGAACAGCGCCCACGAGCATCCCACTTCACAGGCGGGTGCGACCCGAGCGCCCAGACAGGGCGTGTAATTTGCCTGAGCTCCCGGAGCCAGCCAGAAGGAGGCTAAGCCAGTGCTCAGATGCAGGCCCGACAGACCCTGAGGCCACTACATCGTGCTGCTCAGCTTCAGAGAAAGTACAGAGCGTATCCTGGCGCCATTGGCAGACAATGAACTTGAAGCCAGTAGCCTGTGAGTGGACAGAGTGGCCAGCGCGGTTAAGCGCCCTGGGCTACGGATGTGTGATGAAATCTTCCTCACCCTCTGCCTCTCCAGGCTTCCCGCCGGGATGGGTTGTCTGGAAAGTTTCAGAACTCAGGGAGCACTCCCTCCCTGCAGTAAAACCACCTCCCCACCCCAGTGATGGGTTTTCACTGCAGAGGGAATAGTAACTCCTGTGTCTAGAAGGATTCTGATCTGGGGATGACTCTTAAGGTCTTAACACAGGGACCCTTGCATCAGCCCTCCTGCACCCCAGATCCTGTGCTCCTAACCTCCACCTCTGCCGCCAGAATTAACCTGCTAAGCCCTGAGCGTTCTGTGCAAATCCTTCACCGCCCTGTCCATTTGGCACGTGCTTTTTCCCCAAAAGGAGCCAGGGGAGTCCATGTGGCTCTGGACGTGTATTTTTCTAGTAGGAGCCCTGTAAAGCACAAGTGTGCGTGAGTATGGAACCTGAATAAATTGTATAATCAAGCTCCTCTTAGCTAAGTTCGGTAACATCTGTTTGTGTTAAGTAGAGCCGTTTGGAAATGATCTTTTCCCCCCTTCTTTATAAAACAACCTTAATTTTAGATTGTGGAGAAATGGCGCATGGCAATTATTTTTGCTTTCTTCAACAAGATATGTTTAAGTAAATGAGATTCATCTCCAGAATCGAAGCAGGGAAAGAACCTGATTAACAAGATCAGCGCCTATAATCACGTGTAATCATTGTGGGCAAACAGCCCGCGTAGCGGAGCCGGAAAACGCCGCCGTTGGTGGGTTCTGCTTGCCGGCAGACTTCAGCAGATGGGCTGCTAATGTAATTAGGAATCGTTGTGTTAAATGAGCCATTATTTAAATTATCTGCTAATTTTCCTATCTATTAACCTGCTGAAAAAGAGACAGTGATATCTGAGAAATCTCTGGTTGCTAATCGCTAACTAGACGTGTAATCCAGTTCTTTCCTTTAACGCAGCGTTTTACCTTCCTGCAGTGATTAGCAAATGGCTTTCTGTAAGGTCATTGCCCCATGCATCAGCGGAAGATTAAGGAGCGACAGACAGTGGGAGACACGCACAGTCTGTGTGTGGGTTTCAGCTGGTGGTAGAGCGGTCAGGTGATTCATGGTCTTGGAAGGCTCTTAGCTTTCCGGACCACCCTTGCTTTTCTTTTGTTCAGGGTCTCTGAGTTTAAGGATATTTGGTCTTTGGTGCACATAAGGCAAGGTTTACATGAGTCAACCTTCTCTTGTTTCTCCCTGCCCTGAGATGCTAGCGGGGGCAAGGCAGTGAGGTACGAAGGACCCTGTGACTGCAGTGAGCAGCTGGGCCAGTGCTGCCCGGACTTCAGGGAGGTGGCACAGCGGGCTCTCCAGGTGAGGAGCCAGCAGGTGGAGGTCTCAGGCCATCAGATGCTGTGTATTTTGGGTGGAGGGTGCTCCCAGGAGGGTTCACTCCCTGGCACTTGAAGGCCTGCCCTGTGATGCTTGGAGGGTCTTGCTCCTGCAGCTAGAGAATGTACTGGAAGCTCCAGTAAGTACCAGAGCACATGGGTGGACACCAAAAACCTCTGCTGTTGTCTTAATTCTTTTAAGTTTTTTTTAACATTTATTTATTTTTGAGAGAGAGAGAGTGCATGAGCAGGGGAGGGGCAGAGAGAGAGGGAGACAGAGAATCAGAAGCAGGCTCCAGGCTCTGAGCTGTCAGTACAGAGCCCAGCACGGGGCTCGAACTCACAAAGTGTGAGATCATGACCTGAGCCGAAGTTAGGTATTCAGCTTACTCAATAGACTGACTGAGCCACCCAGGTGCCCCGATCATTTTGATTCCAATGTTGGCTATCCTTGGACCTTTAAGAGGTAAATGCATGGTTATTTTGTAGAGCAGCTGGGACATGAACTGAGCCCACCCTAGCCATTTCTAGAAAAATGCTTTGTGCACACACACCTCAGGAGTTTGACTTCTCGATCTCCCTCCAGCTTCTTGGCAGGTATGCCTTCTCCCAGGTGTGTTCTTCCCCCTACAGGTCAGCTGATTAGATGCCAGAGGTAGTCATTATGGGAACCATCAAAAAGAGGTGGGAAAATCTGTTTCACCTTCAAGCCACTTACAAGCTCATTGAAAGAAAAGATATTTGGAGAAAAGGAAGGCCAGTAAAGACCCAGACAACTAGGAGTAGCCATCAGCTCACGCCAGTGTAAAATGAAGAAAATAAAGCCCCACAGAATGTGCCATTTTAAAAATGAGTGAGCTTTGTCTAGGCAGACCAGGGCATGAGAATAAAGTCCTGAGTGTCCCAAAGGGCAGTGCTAAAGGGCACGTCCTGAAGAGCCCATTAGATTCAAATTGCTCTGGAACCAGCCCTTGGCCAGAGGTCCCTTGGGATGTCCTGGAGTTAAGTGGTGCCCACTGAGGACTGACCTCAGTCTTCCCGCCTCCTGCAGAGAATTACACGTGGCATCAGTACTAGCAGGTGTCACTTGCTCACTGAGAGTCTGCACCAGAAGCAGTGAGGCGCAGGCAGGACATGGAGCCTGCCCAGACACAGGCTCGGGAGTGGTGGGGCGCCTCTTGATCTGGGGCTCTGTCACTGCTCCGCAAAGTGGAGAAAAGCACATTGAGGTGAAGACCCTGCCCATTCACATTCGAAACCTATCCAGTTCCCACCCGCCATTGTCCAGAATGGTTGTCCTTGCTTCGGGATTGTTTTATAGAATGGCATCACGAGGATTTAGCAGGGGCTGCTGGGCCTGGAGAATATTGTTGAAGAAGCACATGCCGAAGGGGAAAGCGTTTGCTTTAGGGGTAGTAGGAGTCTCGTACATTTTCAGTCTCGTCTTTTAGAGTAGATGGTCTAAGATCTTTTGCCTTCTTGATATTTTGTGTATTATTGGTTGGCGTGCAATACACACTTGTTTTATAAATGAATAAACAAGCTTCTTTTGCCCAGAATACGTAGCGACTTGTTCATGTATTTCACAACTTTGTTTATCAAGTGCCTAGTATGTCCTGGGCGCTGTCCATGGTACTGGGTGTGAAGCGATGAATCCCTCACAGGCCCCTATGCTGGGGTTGTCCCCTGGGTGCTGTTGGACTTCATCCAGTGCAGAAATGGTGCACCAGGGGCTGGGACACAGAATTCCTAGGAACGATGTGTAAGGCATTTCCAAGAGCACAGAGGAGGGAAGTATCTGCAAGGGAGATGAGAAAGGAGGGCCGTGGTGGGAAAACCAGGAAAGTAATGTTTCTGGAGCTTCCAGGTTGGGGACTGGTCAGTAGTGGTCCTTGCTGTTTACAGGCTTGTAGAAGCTTAGCTCACTGATGCCCGGCTGGGCTGGGAGGCACAGGGCAGTAGCTCCAGGGAGTGTGTTTGCTGTTTTTTTGTTTTTTTTTTAAACATTTTTATTTATTTCTAGGAGAGAGAGACAGAGAGAGAGACAGAGAGCGTGAGCAGGGGAGGGTCAGAGAGAGAGGGAGTCACAGACTGAAACAGGCTCCAGGCTCTGAGCTGACAGTCAGCACAGAGCCCGACGGGGGGCTCGAACCCACAAACCGCGAGATCATGACCTAAGCGAAAGCCGGATGCTTAACCGACTAAGCCACCCGGGCGCCCCATGTGTGTTTGCTATTTTTAAGGAGTGACAAAAAATTTGTCCTGTCAATTCCTGCAGTTCTGGGCTTTTTTTTTTTTTAAAGATTAATTTATATGCATCTTCAATGTCTCTTGATGGGGCCGAGTGGGGCCCGAGTGGGATGGGGTTAGACCATCAGGGGTATGTGAACTTGAACCCAAGGAGTCAGGAAATGATTTTGCAAATTCAGCATGAAAGATGTCACAGAGGGCAGTGTGAGTGCGTGGAGTGAGGCTAAGAAACCACTACCTTGAGCCTCGGAGGTTCAGCGTGTTGTAGAGCGGATGGGGTAAAAGGTATGGAGCAAGTCCACTAACTGTTTTCCTTTGTGGTTTGGGCTCTTCCCAAAAGGGGAGGTGTGGGGGAAAGTCAGCACACACAGCGTCTGTTTCCAAAATTATCACATAGAAAAAAGTGTTGGCTTGTTGCTGTCCAGAGACATTACTTGAAACACAATCCACGGTGTTCACCCTGGACATCCGTCCCTTGCCTGACTTTGGGCGGCCTCATCGATTGGGGCGATGTCTCTCCTCCAGTCCTTTGCCCCAGGAATGACCAAGGGGACCTGCTTTGCCGAGCCATGACTCGGTCTGAATTTTCTTGCAAGCTGGTACCTAGTGAAGTCGCTGGGAAAGAGAGGGTTGTACCAAATGCACGGACAGTTAGCAGTTGTCTGTGTAGAAGAATGCCGTTTGTCTTCTGGTGCAACTTTCTCTACTGTGCCCCCTGCCTCTGCAAAGCGGGGCACTGGGTGTCATGATAGAAGTAAGCGCGGGTGTGTGTGAAAGCGCTCCGTTCTGGTAAGATGTGGAGGCTATTTGGGGGGCAGGGGGTGGCGATGTCTACCCAGAAAGTCTCCTGGTCCCTGGGGTGATTGTGCCCCTGACCACGCTTGTTGTCCAAAAGCACTTGGTGTGGATGCGGGATGCCCCAGGCAGCTGGCCCTTCCTGCTGGGTGCCTGGGTGCATGGAGACCCAGAAATACTTGTAAAGATGGCCCACCTTCCTGATGGACTGTGAGTGTGGGCTGGAAGGATGCTCATGTTCAGGAACCTAGTTTTATCATCTATGATTTAATGACAGATGAAGGATTCCTCACTGTTGTAAATTTTTTTTTGTTTTTGTTTTATTTTTCGGGTGATTGATCATCTTGCCACATACACTCAGCCACACTCTGTTTTTATTTATTTACTTTAAATATTTATTTTGAGAGAGAGTGAGAGTGTGAGCATGGGAAGGGCAGAGAGAGAGAGAGAGAGAATCCAAGCAGGATTCACGCTGTCAGTGCACAGCCTGACATTGGGCTCGAACCCACGAACCATGCGATCATGATCTGAGCTGAAATCAAAAGTTGGATGCTTAACTGACTGAGCCACCCAGGCACCCCACACTCTGCTTTTAAAGGTGTGGGGTTCCCCGATTGGCCTCATGAGGGATTCCTGTGGTCTTGCCTTTCTCCTTTGCTTCTCCACAACTTTAGAAGCTGATCTTGCCTCCAGGAACCATTTAAATCTGGATGGGGGGCCCTGTGTGTTGCACGGATGAGTGTATGTCCGCTTGGACCCAGTGTCTGCTGCCGGGACCAAAGCCTTGGTGCTTCACAGGTTGCGTTTTGGAAGTTCAATGCCAGGATGGTTAAAGGTCCCATCCTTGCTGTTGGCCTCACCTTGGCCACATGTGGTAACTGTGACTTACTAGAAGTCTGTGTTTGGTCGTGGTCCAGTTCCTGGCAGAGCTCCTGATGCTGGAGGAGTCCCCCCAGGGATGGGACGGCCGCTATTTAGAGCAAACCCTTTTCCATCCACACCTGAGTGACATTAATGAGCTGGTTCTTGGAAAGGCCCCAGGATGGGGACCAACCTGGGAGGAGGTTTGGAGTCCAGGCTCACCCCCGGAGGGCAGACGGGCTGGAGGTTGGGTCAGTCACCAGTGGCCGACGATTTCATCAGCCATCCTAAGTGTGAGGCCTCCATGAAAACGTAAACTACAGGATCAGAATGGAAATGTGACATGGAAGCCACAGCGTTAAATTAAGAAAACTGTCGAATTGCATGTATGTGGGATGGACTCAACTCTTAAAAGAACTGAAGTTAGAGGGGATTTTTTGGATGTTTATTTATTACTTTTAAAACAAGTTTTAATGTTTATTTTTGAGAGAGAGGGAGAGAGTGAGCACGAGCACGAGTGGGGGTGGGGCAGAGGGAGAGGGAATCTGAAGCAGCTCCAGGCTCTGAGGTGGCAGCACCGAGCCTGATGCGGGGCTCGAGCTCATGAGCCGCAAGGTCATGACCTGATTTGAAGTCGGACAGTTTAACCAACTGAGCCACCCAGGTATTCCATGTTTGTTTATTTTTGAGAGCGGGAGAGAGAGCGCAAGCCGGGGAGGGACAGAGAGAGAGGGGGACAGAGGATCGGAAGCTGGCTCGGCTGTCAGCGTGGAACCTGATGTGGGACTTGAGATCCGGAACTGTGAGATCATGACCTGAGCCCAAGTCAGACTCTTCACTGACTGAGTCCCCCAGGTGCCCCACTTTGAAGGGACCTTTTAAAAACCTGATGCACAGAGATTCTGCTACGCCGGCTTTCAGGATCATGTTGTGTTTAGCCGCTGGAGAGCCAAGAGCTCTGCCCTCTAGGAATATCTGGCCCCCCGGCTGACCTGTGCACGAGCGCCCCCCCTCCCCCGTGAACTTGCCCCGACTGCTGGATGCTCGGAGGTCTCTGCACCTGCTGCTCCTCTCCAGTCCAATCCAAGTGCAGGCAGACTCACAGGGCACGCTGATGAGAAATTCAGATGCAGTACCACCCATGCTGTGGGTCAGGAGCTCAGGGCTGTTGGGCATCACACATTTGAATGCGGAACCAGATGAGTTTTGTTCAGACTGCAGGCTGTCTGAAATCTCCATACCTCTCCATAGGGGAGTGAGGTCTTTCCTGCACCCTTTCCCGTGACTCTGTGTTAGCAGATGCAGATGAAGGGCAGAATTCGCTTCCTAAAGCCTCAATAGGGCATATCGAGTCACTTTTATCATCTCTTTATTCAGTATGTTTTAGAGCCACGCCAGGCCTCTGTCCCCAGATCTGTCTGTCCCTGTTCTGTAGGTGTCCTGGATGAGGATCTTCAGTGCTGCGAAGAGCACCCTCTGAGGTCCCAAAATAGGCTCTTGTTTGGGAAAGCACGGGCATTGCATTTGTTGCACCCACAGGTCCAGCTCCGAGGATGGTCCGTTTCTCCAGGCCATTTCCACAGCCTCCTGCAGGGGAAGCCGGTGCACTTAGATCGGGGAGGGGAGAGCCAGACCCTCCATGAGCCTGGCAGCCTAAAACTGGGGCTCCGCGGAGTCTGCCCACTGGCACATTCAGGTGCCCCAACTGTACATTGTTTATTTTTTCCCGAATCTGTATTGTCTCTGTACCAAGAGAAAAGCTGGTGTCTTTGATTTTACCTTTGAGGATCATTCAGCCATTCATTGAACACATATTTGAGTGTCTGCTCTGTGCCCGGCCCCGTCCTGGGCATTGGGGACGGAGCAGTGATCCGGGCAGCACAAACCCCTGCCCAGAGCTCACATACTAGTGGGGGGAGGGGAATGGGGAGCTCCTAGAGCCTGGGAAGTGGGCAGGTCACTAAAATAATGTGTTGGGAGTAAGACAGCCTGGGTTTAGACCCGGCCCTGCCACACACCCCTGCGTGACCGGGCAGGTCGGCCCCTCTGCACCTGCTTGTCCTGTCTGTGCAATCAGGGTGTCGATGCTGCCCTCAGACGGCCCTTGTGAGGGTTCCACATGTTAATGTATATGCAGCACTGTAAGGAGTCCCTGGCACATAGTAGGTGCTGAGTTCTTGGCACATAGTAGGTGCTGTTAGATGCCTTTGCTGTTGTTACCCCAGGAGAGGATGAGCATCATGGGAGCAGGGAAGGCAGGGAAGGGGGTCCCCGGCAGGGGCAGGGGGTTGCTGTTCAGACGGGTGCTCTGAGAAGTGCCCACTGAATAAAGGCTTAGAGGATGTGAGGGGATGTGCGGTGCCCGGGTCCCCCACGGGCCTCTCCCACGGGGGACAGGAGAGGCGCCCAGCAGCGAGACTGAAGGGAGCAGGCAGGAAGGTGGAGGAAAACTGGGAGTGTCAGTCCTGGAATCCCGAACAAAGATGGGTTTTCCAGAAGGACAGAATGGCTGACTGAGCGAGATCCTGCTGGGGGGAGGGGGTCAAGTGAGAGAAGCGTGGAAAACACTGGATTTGGCAAAACTGAGAGTTTGATCAGAGTAGCTGTGTAAGTGTTGAGAGAATTCTAGATAAAAACTTAAGCCACGTGGGGCGCCTGGGTGGCGTAGTCGGTTGAGCGTCCGGCTTTCGCTTGGGTCATGATCTCGCAGTTCGTGGGTTCGAGCCCTGCGTCGGGCTCTGTGCTGACTGCCAGCTCAGAGCCTGGAGCCTGTTTCAGTCTGTGACTCCTCTCTTCTGACCCTCCCCTGCTCACGCTGTCTCTCTCTCTCTAGAAATAAATAAAAATATTAAAAAAAAATTTAAAAAAAAAAAAATTAAAAAAAAATCTTTAAAAAAAACAAAAAATACTTAAGCCACCTGGATTTCTTCACCTCCAGCCTTTTTTTTTTTTTTTTTAGCAGTTTTAATTTTTAATGTTTATTTATTTAATGTTTATTTAATGTTTATTTATTTTTGAGAGAGAGAGGAGGGGCAGAGAGAGAGGGAGACAGAATCAGAAGCAGCTCCAGGCTCTGAGCTGTCAGCACAGAGCCCGACGTGGGGCTTAAACTCATGAACTGTGAGATCATGCCCTGAGCTGAGGTTGGATGCTCAATGGACTGAGCCACCTAGGTGCACCTTTACCTCAGCATTATGATTTGATTTTCAACCTTTGGGGTCTATCTGCATGTTCTATGTTTACTTCTGAAAGATCTCCTCATGCTGTATACAGTGGGCTGTGTGTCTCTGGACTCTGGACTCGGGATAGATGCTGAGCACGCCCTACCCTCCCTTGGACGTCATTGCTTACTGGAGATGGTGAGGGGACGATGCTAATACAGTATGGCTGGTTACGTCGAAGCCACAGTGAGATACCATTCCACACGCACTAGAAAGACTGTTGTGGAAAACACCAGTGATGCCAAATCCGAGGAGGGTGTGGAGCAAATGAATTAAACGGACAGTTGACCCATTGCATGTGGAAGTGTAACTTGCTGTATCTCTTTTGGAGAGATGTTTGGATTAAAACACACACACACACACACAGACACACACACACACACACACACGCACACACGACTTATTCGATGAGCCAACAAGTTGGACTCCTAGGTATTTGCCCAAAAGGAATGAAAACAGACATCTACAGAATGACTCCCGTAAGAACGTCCGTGGCAGCCTCCTTCGTGATAGGCTGAAATTACAAGCAGCCCCAGTGCCCACCGAGCAGGACAGACGCGTAGCAGCACGTCCGAGCAGCGGAATGTGCTCCACAGTAAATCAAGTACCGGTACCTGTCACAGCAGGAGAGGAGCTCAAAAACGTGTTGACCAGACGAAGCCAGATGCGCCCCTCCTTGCTGGGCAAAAGCAAACCACTCCCATGTTTACATTTACATAATGTCCAGAACCAGTAAACCAGTCCAGGGAATAGAAGTCAGAAGGTGGTTGCCTTTGAGGAACAGGAGAGATTGACCGGAAAGGGGCCCCAGAACAATACAAATTTCCGTACCTTGATTTGGGTGCACACCGTGTCAGAGCCCACCAGTGGAAAGTCGAAGATCCTGCATTTTTATTGATTGCAAAGTCTGAGTCATTAAAACTAAGAGATGATACCTGTGACAGGTGTCCCCGGGTCCTGCGCAGCAGAGAAGAGGGGATGCCAGCTGCTGGGTAGGGGGGAGGCTGTGGAGGTGTACCCTGGGCACAGGGCCCCCCTGGGTCTGGGTTTCCAGTGTGAGATGGGAAAGGCAGGAGGGGGGCACACCCTGCCAGGTGACGGAGCTGGGAGCTGGCTGACAGCCCAGGGTGGGAAAAGGCTCTGCCCTAGAGCGAGGGCCAATGGCTTAAAAAAGGAAAACTCTGGGGGCCTGGGTGGCTTAGTTGGTTAAGCGTCCGACTTTGGCTCAGGTCATGATCTCACGGTTCGTGGGTTCGAGCCCTGCGTTGGGCTCTGTGCTGACAGCTCAGAGCCTGGAGCCTGCTTCGGATTCTGTATCTCTCGCTCTCTCGCTCGCGCTCGCTCTCTCTCTCTCTCTCTCTCTCAGAGATAAATAAAAACTTTGTTTTTTTTTAAAAAGGAAAGCTCCGTTATTTCGCTCAATTTTACCTTTTCTTAAGGCCCGTTGTGTATCTGAAGCAACACTGCCCCCCCCATTAGCTTCTTAATGGACCGTGTTCAGATTTCAATTTCATAACAACTTTTAAAACAAATTTCTCATTGATACACATTTTTTTTCCAAGTGTAATACCTTGTTCTGGTTGCTTGGTTTTGGAAAGAATTATTCAGGAACGTTGCCTTATTCCAGTAGCCTGATAGTTTCTATTTTTTCCCCTTCAAATTAAAAGCTGCAGATTCTCGTGGACACCGGAAGCAGCAACTTCGCCGTGGCAGGTGCCCCGCATTCTTACATAGACTCGTACTTTGATACAGAGAGGTGAGTGATGGGCGTGTGGCTGGGCGTGGCAGGGCTTCGGGTCACTGCGTGAATTCTGAGCAGACGCTGGCACAAGAAAAGCTGAAAGGCTGTGTCGTTTTAAGGGGGAATCTGTGTATGTACGTATTCATGTGTATGTGTAGACATCTGTGCGTATGGTTATGCGTATGTTTTTATGTGTAGATAGATACCTGTGTATATGTGGACCTTGTGTGCATGTGTGTGTATATTTGTGTGTATGTGTAGATACATGATCTATGATTGTGTGTATATTTGTGTATATGTATGTGTGTATATGATCTATGTATATTTGTGAATATGTGTGTATATGATCTATGATTGTGTGTATATTTGTGTATATGTATACGTATGGTTGTATGTATATCTGTATATTTGTATTTGTGTATATGTATATTTGTGTATGTATAGATAGCTGTGCATATGTTTATCGTATGTATATTTATGTGTCTATATGATTGCGTATTACTGTGTATATGTAGATATCAATGTATACATACATATCTGTATGTGTATATGTGCTTATCTGTATATTTGTATATGTGTCTATGGTTGTGTATATATCTACGTGTATGTATATGTGTAGATATCTGCATATGTATATGGATGTGTATATTTGTGTGTATGTATATATGCTTGGGTGTATGTGTGTGTGTGTGTGTATGTGTAGATACTGTGTACGTGTATACACTTCTATGTCTATTTGTGTATATGTGTAGATATATGCATATGTGTATATCGTTTTATTTGTGCGTATATCTGTGTATATATATTTGTGCATATGTGTAGATACATACACATGCATGGTTGTATATATGTGTGTATATGTATATGGTTGCATGTCTATTTGTGTGTGTTTATGTAGATATCTGTATTTGTATGTGGTTTTGTCTGTGTGTAGACATCTGTGTATGTGTAGTTATTGTGTGTATGATTGTATTTATGTGTATGTAAATATTTGTGTATGTGTAGATATCTGCATATGTGTCTGGTTATATATATGTGTGTGTGTATATGGTTGTGTATATGTCTCTGGGTATCTGTATGTGGTTGTATATATTTCTGTGTATGTAGATGTAAGATATCTGTGTGTGTGTATATGGTTGTGTGAGTACGTAGATATCTGTGCATATGTGTATATGGTTGTATGTATATCTGTGTGTATACGTTTGCGTATGTGTATAAATATATGTGTGTATATTTATGTATATGTAAATATTTGTGTGTATATGTAGGTCTCTATACATGTGTATGGTTGTGTACGCATATGGTTGTGTGTATATGGTTGTATATATCTGGGTATGTAGATGTGTAGATATCTGCATATGTGTATAGGATTGTCTTTGTGTATAAGTGTAGATATCTGTGCATATGTGTACATGGTTGTGTGTCTATTTGTATGTGTGTAGGGTTGTATGTATCTGTATGTATATATTTGTATATGTATAGAAATCTGTGCATATGTATATATGGTTGTGTATATATTTGTGTGTCTATGATTGTCATTGTGTATGTGTAGGTATCTGTATACATACATATCTGTATATGTATATGGTTGTGTATTTATATGTGTGTATGGTTGTATGTATATCTGTATATTTGTATTGGTGTATATGTATATTTGTGTATGTATAGATAGCTGTGCATATGTTTATCATTGTATGTATATTTATGTGTCTGTATGATTGCATATTACTGTGTATATGTAGATATCAATGTATACATACATATCTGTATGTGTATATGATTATGTGTATATTTATACATATGCCTATGTTTGTATGGTTGTGTATATATTTGTAGACATCTGTGTGTATGTAAATATTTGCATATGTGTATGGTTGTGGGTCACTTATGTGTGTGTCATTTGTGTATTTATGTAGATACTTGCATATGCGTATATGTGTCGACCTTGCTGTGTGTATATGGTTGTGCTTTCTGGTGAGCCGTGTACTTGTCTGGGTCTGCGTGTGCGCACAGGTTTGTTGAACTCCTTCAGGGGACCCACAGGAGGCTCTCCCGCAGCCGTGGTGCCTTCTGGCCTTGACTTGGCAAAACTCCCGAGTCAGCTGGCCGTTCTGTAGCCACATGTGGTTTGCGGAGAGCACACCATCCGCCGATGGTCACTGAGGCCTGAGTCCTAACGTGGCAGAGGCTCCAGCAGGGAGAGGTGCGTCAGGCGTGAGCGTGAGGCTGTTCTGGGCAGCGGCCTGGGCTTGCCCGGACAGCCGCCTTCGCCGTCCCGAAGTTCAGTGGTGGTCAAGGCATGGTTCACTGGAGCCACTTCTGTGACTCGCTCAGAAAGGAGCACAAAGCACTGAATCCGAGGACGGGGCTGCCAGCCTGCCACTGTGGGGCGGGCACCAGAGAGCGGGATGGAGCCCGGACAGCATGGGGCAGTCCCCGCTGAGCTCCCGGGATGGCCCCCAGGGCCTCACGGCAGCGCTGGCCTTCAGGGGAGCCCGTGGGGTCCGAGTCCCCTGTCCCGAGTCCCCGAGGTGCTGCCCTAACACCATGCACGTTTTGATTTCACATCTCTTTGTGACCCTAAAATTTAAACTTAAACAGAGAGAACAAGTTAGTGGACACGTGGTTTGCTCTTCAACTTGTGAGCTGTTTCCAGACCCTGAGCTACCACATTTAGCTCCCTGGTCGCCTTCCTCCTCCACAGTCTCTGTTCCCCCAACCAAAAGAACAATTGGGAAGCTTCCGAAAACGCTGGTCATTCACAGTGAGGCAGGAGACCTCGCCCCGCGAGGAAGAAGCACCTGTCTGTCTTCTCCTGATGCCACATCCTGGTCTCCATTTTGGGGGCACAAGAGATGTGGTCTCCTATGTGCACAGCTGGACAGCAGTGGTGGCAGGTGCGAGGCAGGCCTCATGGGGCCGCCAGATCCCCGGTGGGCCCCTCCTCCCAAGAGTCTGTGGCTTTAGTTTATGACCCTGTGGACTGAGGACCTGTCATCACTGAAATTCCAGGGCGAACTTCCCAGTCAGTGGCTGTTTATGATGGAAGAGGACTTGTCTGTGCCCCAGAGCTTTTGCTGGAGCCACAGATGTGCAGCAGGGGAGGTGTGTGTGAGTGCGTGCGGGCATGAGGCTGGGGGCTACTCTCTGCCCTTTCCCATTCCCCCTGTCCCCCCACAGCCTCTGCCCCAGCTGCTCACTCTGGACTGCTTCGTCATGGAGCACAACTTGGAGCTGGTCCAGACTTTGATTTTATTCACGTAGCCCAGGAGGCCAGGAGACCTGTCCAAGTTCAAGAGTCTAGGTCAGCAGTTCCTGAACCTCAGCCGTGTCACCTCCTTCTTCCAGCAAGTACTTGGTAACACCCTGAACGAACTGGAAAGGCAGTATCAGTATCAGTATCGCTTACCTACATGTGTAGACGTAGATGCCTCAGTACCGTACAAGGGGGGACGGAAAGCGGTCATGTGGACAGAGGGGGCCAGCACCTTGATGTGTGCACACTCCGGACTGGCTGCAGTGGGAGGGCCGGGAGGCAGGGGCACACGAGGCTGTGCGTGTCACCGGGGTCCTTGCGGCAGCCAGTGCAGACGGGTCGAAGCGGGTCCAGGGCGGCCTGGGTCGGTGATGTGATTTTCCAAACGGGAGAAGAATCTTGGTAAAGTTGCCCCTCCCCCAAAAGTATCACCTCCCCCGAGCAGAGTTGTGTTTCTGGAAAATGAAATGGGCATTAAAAGCACGTAAAAAAGTGTTATCTGGGTGGCAAGGCAACCTTAGCCCTCCTCTTCTCCATGGTAGGGCAGTAGTCCCTCCCTGTACCTAGTGTCCCCGCAGCTACCCTAAGCTGAGAACACGCATGCGCAGAACACCACCTATTCTGAGAACACACGTGTAGAATATTCCCTATTCTGAGAACACGCATGCACAGAACACCACCTATTCTGAGAACACACGTGTAGAATATTCCCTATTCTGAGAACACGCATGCGCAGAACACCACCTATGCTGAGAACACACGTGTGGAAGAATATTCCTTATTCTGAGAACACGCATGAGAACAATTTCATCATGCTGAGAACACACGGTAGAATAGTCCCTATTCTGAGAACACGCATGCGCAGAACACCACCTATGCTGAGAACACACGTGTAGAATAGTCCCTATTCTGAGAACACGCATGCGCAGAACACCACCTATGCTGAGAACACACGTGTAGAATAGTCCCTATTCAGAGAACACGCATGCGCAGAACACCACCTATGCTGAGAACACACGTGTAGAATAGTCCCTATTCTGAGAACACGCATGCGCAGAACACCACCTATGCTGAGAACACACGTGTAGAATATTCCCTATTCTGAGAACACGCATGCGCAGAACACCACCTATGCTGAGAACACACGTGTAGAATAGTCCCTATTCTGAGAACACGCATGCGCAGAACACCACCTATGCTGAGAACACACGTGTAGAATAGTCCCTATTCTGAGAACACGCATGCGCAGAACACCACCTATGCTGAGAACACACGTGTAGAATAGTCCCTATTCTGAGAACACGCATGCGCAGAACACCACCTATGCTGACAACACACGTGTAGAATAGTCCCTATTCTGAGAACACGCATGCGCAGAACACCACCTATGCTGAGAACACACGTGTAGAATAGTCCCTATTCTGAGAACACGCATGTGCAGAACAGTCCTACTCGAGGCTCAGCTGTGTCTTTAGTGGCTTTCCTCCCCTGGGGTAGTTTGGTTTTCGTCACAGATCTGCAGACACATGGGACAGTGGGAAAAAGTCTGGCCTACTAAAGCCAAAGTTCCAGAGATGTGTGTAGTTACATTAGATTCCAGTGTACAATTTATTTTAATGTTTGTTTATTTTGAGAGAGAGCAAGAGTGAGCAGGGGAGAGGCAGAGAGAGAGGGAGAGAGAACCCCAAGCAGGCTCTGCCCTGTTTGTGCAGAGCCTGACTCAAGGCTCGGATCCACCAACTGTGAGATCATGACCTGAGCCAAAATCAAGAGTCAGATGCTCAACCCACTGAGCCACCCAGGTGCTCCTCAAGTGTGCAGATTTAACTCTGTAGATAAGTGTTTCCTTCCCAGTGGGTAAATGGTAGTTCTTGGGCAAGTGCCCACAGCCAGGGATCAATAAACGGTAGTTCTTGGACAAGTGCCCACAGCCAGGGATCAATAAAGGCCAAAAGAGCACTTTGCATGCCAGTCACCCTTCTGCCGCGCAGATGCGGTTACTGAAACCTTCGGGGGTAAATCGCAGTCAGTGTTACAAGTACTGTATACAGTGCCAACTAATGTGTGTCCAGTATTTAGCCGACTGTAGCCTGCTGGCGTCTTTCTCATTTACCTTTTGCTTTGTTCTGGTTTGGTTGGTCAGCATTTCTGCCTCAGGCTTCAGTTAGTCCCTGCTATCCTTTTTTTTTTTAACTTTTTATTTATTTTTGAGAGAGGGAAAGAGGGAGGGAGAGAGAGACACAGCATAAGCAGGGGAGGGTCAGAGAGAATGGGAGACACAGAATGCGAAGATAGGCAACAGGCTCTGAGCTGGCTGTCAGCACAGAGCCTGACGCGGGTCTCAAACCCATGAACGGTGAGATCATAACCTGAGCCAAAGTCGGACGCTCAACCGACTGAGCTACCCAGGCGCCCCGAGTCCCCTGCTTTCCTTGCTGGCCAGGTTTGTGGTCAAGTGGAAGATGTTCCTGTTTTTCATATTTAAATGTTGAGCCTGGTTTAATATGAAACTTGTGGGACTGTCTGTAGCTCCCTCGATGGCTGAGCCTTCCCTCCTGATAACTAGCACAAGATTGCTGGGGGCTGCCTACCAGCTCTGTGGGCACTCAGCGGACTCCTGGACTCCCCACGCATGGACAAGCAGAGATAACAGAACCTACCAGTGGGCGGACACCACCCCAGGCTCTGTCGCCCAGACCTCAGCCCACCTTCCTGGTTCACAGGTGATGCTGAAATGTACTTAGTACCCAGAAGACCAAGCATCACATTTTGAGTTTGGAGCCCATTCTGCCCAGTCACTGGCATCCCTACTAACAATGGGTATCGGCAGGTTAAGCAGAGATTGCTCAGATTTACATTAACTTTCTCTTCTCTCCCGTCCTTTGTTTTCTGCCCCCTAACCCCCCAGTTTTCTCCTAGGCTTCCATTTGACACAGATTTAATATTGGAAGGATAGGAGCATTTTTTGTGTAAATTATGTATCACGAATTTCCCTGATGCTTTGAGCTGACTTTACAGTTGGCTGAGGTACGCTTTCCACCGTTGTATTTGATGGAAGCCAAGAGAACGTTCTCCCTTCCCTTCTTAGTTTCTGACAAAGGGTTCTTTTCTGAGATGTGGCTGCCTGCTCTGTGATGTTTCTGTGTTTGCGTGCCCCTCTGATCTCCCTTAGTTATAATAAGGTTCCTGGTTGCGTTTGTCAGCCTCTGATTCAAGTTCCCCAGTCTTGGGATATTCAGGTTTAATGCTTCCTGAAACATTTCCCAGTAATTGGAGCTTTGGCTTGGGGTTCTTTGACAAGAGTTCTTTGATTTATGGAATGAGCCGTCAGACTACGGTTAATCATTTGGTGTAGCTTTTTCCCATCAGAGGCTCTCCTTTCATGGTGGCGAATGTTCCGATGAATTTCTACATGGCAAAAAGAAGATTGTGTATTTCTTTAGATGTACTTCTTTTTTAGCCAATAAAATAGCCTCCAGCCAGTTGGCTTGATTAAAGAGCCAACATACTCATTCCCCTGACCTTCTACTAATGTCTTTGGGAAATTAAACATATTTCCATTAATATGTCTCCTCCTCCCTTAGTCCACGTGGGGTGAAGCCCATAGGGTAGTTGTAGCAAGGGAACAATTGATGCTTTGCTTGTAGGTAGAATTGGGATGTTAGGGGATTACCGGTGACCACCTTAAGGAAGCTGAGCTGGACCCCTGAAGCCCCTGAGAAATGTCTCATCCGTCCTTGGGATGATGCAGACTTTTTGGTGATGACGGAGATCATTTCTCGAGCCCACTCATTGTTTGCCTGTCTCAAGCAGGACTGTTGAGCATTGGCCACTGTCGAGGGTGTTGATGGATCTCCAAGATGGACAGACTAGTTGAGCCAGCCCCAGGGCCATCAGGGGCCCCACCCACTCTGGTGTGGTCACTTCCAGCGTGAGCAGAGAAGGGGAGGGACTCTCTAGTCACTTGGGCCAGTCCAGCAACTCCAAAGGTAGGTTCCAAACCCCCAGATATGCAGAAGAGCCCCTGACTACATTCTTTTGGAAGCCCCACATTCCCGGGGCGCGGTGTCTTCAGAGAACTGAGCAGACCCCAAGACCCCACTCTTCAGTTCTGCCCTTCCACCTTCTCTTTCTACGTCCCCTGAAAACCAACAGTGGGTTTCTTTCAAAATAATACGAAGGTCTGTGGCTCTTTTCTCCTCTGTTCATGGATTTCACTTTTTACTCCTGTGTTCCCTCAACATGCTTCTCCGAGGTAGAATGCCTCCTGAATCGGGTCAAACTTGACATTTATTGCCGCAAGCAGACTTTTTCCTGGCTATTTGCATCCTTGATGATTGCCGTTTCTGATCACCCAGAACGGACGCCACGGGAGGAGTCAATGTGGGGTACTCTCCCTCCAAGTAGTTAATTCCTGTGCAGGGCCATTGAGAGCCGAAGCAGCGTAGTGCCAATAGGTAGGATGTTAGAGCGTGAAGATAGAACACTTTTGTTCTTTCTAATTTAGGCGTGGAAGCTATACGTCGATAACCCTGAGTTGCTTACAGTTCATCTCTGAGGGTTTTGCTCTTTGAGGTTCATTTCAGGGAGCCCAGGGAGCATGAATTTGCTTTTTTCTCGCATTATCTACAACTGTGCTTTCTACAAGGGTAACTGCTAGCCACATGTGGCTGTTGAAAATACGTGATGATAGATAAGTTTACCTCTTTAGTCACTCCATAATCGTATTTTATCCCTCCCATGGCTACCATATTGGACAGCATCGATCTGTGATATTTCCTTGACTGCGGCCAGTTGTATAGGATAGCGCTGCTCCAGAATGCTGGAGAGCTGTCTGCCTTTAGAAACCAAGCCCCCTCTGCTGCTCCTGACCACCTTGACCAAGACGTTCGACAGACTGACCCCTTTCCGTGGGGATGGTGGGACTTTCAGATGAGACCGATTCTGTATTCAATAAGAGTAACTCTGTAGGAGCATTTTCATAGGAAAAAATTCTTACATTTTCTAGTAGTAGTTTGTAGATTGAATAAAGATAGCAAGTGATTAGGTAATTATAATAATAGCAGCTATTTTTGTTGCATACCTGCTGCGTCTCATGGATTTTCTTCTAAACGCTCTCCAGTATTAACTCTTGCTCCTCAAACTTCAACCACCGCACAAGGTGTGGTGTGCTATGTTGTCTCCCTTTTCCAGCTAGAGGCAGCGGAGGCACAGAGAGGTTAAGTAACCTGGCCTGCATCACACAGCTAATAAGCAGTTGAACTAGTGTTTGAACCTGGTCAGTGTGACAGCTGCCTCTCGGCTCTGCAAGTGGCACTGACATATCGGGCTGGTCAGGACAGCGTAGAAGACACGCCAAAAACCTGTGCGAGGCTGGCTCAGGCTCCTATGAGATGAGCAAATTCTAATGAGTGTTCTGTACTCTGGGCACAGTAGAAATAAAACAGCTTCTCAAAAGAAAGTTGTGGTGCTTTAGATTGTTTTGGGGAGATAACGAATCATTTATTAAGATAGATTTATGTTTTTTTTTTAAATTTTATTTTTTAAATTTTTTATTGTAATTATTTAATTTTTAATCTTTATTTATTTTGAGGGAGAGAGCATGAGCGGCAGAAGGGCAGAGAGAGAGGGAGAAAGAGAAAATCCCAAGCAGGCTCTCTACAGTGAAGAGATCCCAGCTTGGGGCTCAAACTCACGAATCTGCAAGATCATGATCTGAGCTGAAGTCGACTTATCTTTTTATTTTTAAGATTTTTTATTTATTATTTTTGAGAGAGAGAGTGTCAGCAGCAGAAGGGCAGAGAGAGAGAGGGAGAAAGAGAATCCGAAGCAGGCTCTGCAGTGACAATGCAGAGAGCCCGACTTGGGGCTTGAACTCACAGACCTGCGAGATCATGATCTGAGCCCAAGTCTGACGCTTAACTGACTAAGCCCCCCAGGCGCCCGAGAGAACGAACCTTTTAGATCAGGAGGTGGTGAACCAGGACCTGCGGGCTCCACCCCACCTGCTGTGTGTTTCTGTTCGTAAAACGTTATTGGAATACAGCTGCACGCACTGTTTATGTACCGGCTGTGGCCTGCGTCCTCATTCGACGTGCATGGCTGGGGAGTTGTAGCCGATCACGTAACCCACAAAAGCTTTTCCGGCCCTTTTACCGAAAAAGTGCGCCGACCCTGGACTGGATCCTATGCTCCAAACGTTTCAAAGTAGACTTTTCTGTTGGCAGTGGTGTGTTTTTGACCTCGAGGGATGACCCTGCATTGTCGGCAGGGACCGAATAATTCAGTAGCATCATCGCGATTCACCGTCAAGGTGCCTCGCCCCTCCTGCGCAGCAGGCACGCCTGAGTTAGGCTGCCAGTAAGCTGGCCGTTCCAGCAACCCTCGGGCCCCCGACTGCCTTCCACGTTTGACTTCCGATGGGTCCCCTAGTGCTCCGTGTGCCTGGGCCCTCCCGCCTCCCTCTTCTACGTCCGCCCTTGTCAGGAGACTCGTGCACACGAGGTGGCCACGCAGCGCTGCTGCCCCTTTAAGATCATGGCAGAGTGAGCTCAGACGGTAAATAGTAAAATTAAGCATTCTTCGTATTTTCTGTCCCATTATGAAGTTAACATAAATTTCTCCAAAATTTTTCTACCATTTTTGAAAAAGTGTTTATTTTGGGAGGGAGAGTGCAAGCAGGAGAGGGGCAGGGAGAGAGGGAGACACAGAATCGGAGGCAGGCTCCAGGCTCCTAGCTGTCAGCACAGAGCCCTATGTGGGGCTTGAAATCACGACTGTGAGATCATGACCTGAGCCAACGTTGGACGCTTAACCCACTGAGCCACCCAGGCACCCCATTTCTGCCATTTTTTTTAAGTTTACTTATTTTTTTTTTTTAATGTTTTTTTTATTTATTTCTAGGAGAGAGAGAGAGACAGAGCGAGCAGGGGAGGGTCAGAGAGAGAGGGAGTAACAGACTGAAACAGGCTCCAGGCTCCGAGCCGGCAGTCAGCACAGAGCCCGACGCGGGGCTCGAACCCGCAGACGCGAGATCATGACCTAAGCGAAAGTTGGACGCTCACCCGACTAAGCCACCCAGGCGCCCCTTAAGTTTACTTATTTTGACAGAAAGTACGTGCTCATGCATGCAAATGGGGGAGGGGGACAGAGAGAGAGAGATATTAGAATCCCAAGCAGGCTCCATGCTGTCGCAGAGCCCGAAGTGGGGCTGGATCCCATGAACTGTGAGATCATGATCAGCAGAAATCAAGAGTCAGATGTTAGACTGACTGAGCCACCCAGCGGCCCGTGTCTGCCAGGCATTTAAAAAATAACTTTTTTTTCTTTCTGATTGTAGATGTTAAGTGTGCAGCGATTGTAGATGGGCCTTAAAAACAAGGGGCATCTCCCCCACAAACCCCACCACCTGAAGGGAGCCACTGACATTTTTCTTGCACCTTCTTTCTGTGTCGTTGAAAATGACTTAGTAAATAGCTGGTTTTGGTGCTACATAATATTCCATCATAGAGGCGTGGTGCAGTTTACTGAACTGTGTCTTCTTTACTGGGCGTGTAGGTTGTTTCCAGCCGTTGGCTGTTACAAATAAAACACAGTGACTGTCTTTGTACCTAAATCTCAGCCCACGTCATGGGGGTTCCCTGAGGCTGAAATTCCCAGAAGTGTGATTACTGAGTTACAGATTGTCCAATATATTTAAGCCTTAGGAGATGTGCCTCTCCCACGCAAAAGAGGTCATATCATTTCTGATTTAGCTTCCTTCCTGACCTCAGACAAGGCTGTATTCGTTCATCTAATTCTACAACAAAGACTTAGCATTCAGAGGCTGAAACCATGAGATTAAAACCCCAGGCAAACAGGAGCAATTTCAGGTGACTTGCTTGGTGATTGGACACTTCTCTCAGGAATTGAATAGTTTCCCTAGTGTGAATGCTCAGATATTTGCCTAGAGACATTCTTTGGGTCTTATGCTTTAATTCAGCAGAGTTTTTAAACTAAGCTGGGTATAAGAACGACCTTACAGGGGCACCTGGGTAGCTTAGTCGGTTAAGCGTCCGACTTTCGCTTAGGTCATGATCTCGCGGTTCGTGGGTTCGAGCCCCGCGTCGGGCTGTGTGCTGACTGCCAGCTCAGAGCCTGGAGCCTCTTTCAGACTCTGTGACTCCCTCTCTCTCTGACCCTCCCCTGCTCACGCTGTCTGTCTGTCTGTGTCTCTCTCCTAGAAATAAATAAAAAATAAAAAAAATTAAAAAAAGAAAAAAAAAGAACGACCTTACAGGGGTACCTGGGTGGCTCAGTTGGTTAAGTGTCCGACTTCAGCTCAGGTCATGATCTCACAGTTTGTGGGTTCAAGTCCCGCATCGGGCTCTGTGCTGACAGCCAGCTCAGAGCCTGGAGCCTGTTTCAGATTCTGTATCTCCCTCTCTCTCTGACCCTCCCCTGCTCATGCTATCTCTCTCTCTCTCTCTCTCTTTCTCTCTCTCAGAAATAAATAAAACATTAAAAAAAAACAACCCAAAAATGACCTTACAGTTTTGGACAACCACAGGGCCTTGACACCTGCTATTTTCCCCCTGGAATGTCCTTCCTGCATGCCTCATTGGCTCATTGTCTTTATGCATGTGATGGCATTGGAGATGCCTGGGTGACTGCCAGGTCACTGCCCCCAGCCCTGATTTAGCCCCTGGAGAGTCCTCTTTATCAGCACGTGGAATTTTATGTATTCATTTGTTTACTGTTTGTCTCCTCTGGGGCAGGATTGTCATCTGCCCTGACCATTGTTGGAATCCCGCCATGTGACTCTGTTTGAGTAGCTCTTACCTGGAGGGCCATATGCATGTAGAACTGTAGATGATGTCACGATGATTGGTGATACTAGCTGTGCCCCCATATTTTGGGTTGAGCATAATGAGCTTTGGAGCACTGGGGACAGCCTGGAGAGGGAGCCTGTGACATCAGGAGGAAGGCGTGGAGGTGGAGGGGATCACTTAGTATTTTCACACCGATTGTGCCGTGTGAATCTGAACCCCAGGCCACCGCTGGTGGGAGCTGCCAGCCCCTCCGTGTGTCACAGAGCAGCCAGTGCTGTGTCCCTGCAAGACTTGATTGTGCCCTCAAAGGTCGTCCAGTTAAGAGCTTGCTGCAGACCCCCATACCTCCCCCACACGTGACCTGGAAGCATTGCTACCCAAATGTTAGTGTCACGTCTTGTGGGAAATGTCACTTGGTCAACAGGGAACACTGTTAATTCTTAAGAGTTGAATGTAATAGCCTTCCTGTGCTTCATGCAGCAACTTGGCCACCTCGTTGCTCGCGGATCCAGACCAGACGATGCCTCTTCTTTCCTTTGCCCAGGTCCAGCACGTACCGCTCCAAGGGCTTTGATGTCACCGTGAAGTACACACAGGGAAGCTGGACCGGCTTCGTGGGGGAGGACGTGGTCACCATCCCCAAAGGCTTTAATAGCTCGTTCCTCGTCAACATTGCCACTATCTTCGAGTCCGAGAATTTCTTTCTGCCCGGCGTCAAATGGAGCGGGATACTTGGGCTGGCATACGCTGCCCTGGCTAAGGTGAGGCCAGCGCGTGGCCCCGAGTGAGTCAGAGGCGGGACGATTCTGGAACAGGGGCTACGACGGGTGGCCGGAGGGTCCACGCGGTGCAGACAGACCGTGGTCACGCCATCAGCCACACTTATGGGCATCTTTAAAGTGTAAAGTGCACGGCACAGTTCTTTGAACTTTCCGGCCAAAAAACAACCATAGCGTTACTTCCTCTGATTTGTCTTGTTTTTGCTTATTTTCTTCTATAGTTTAAAAATGTTAACAGAGGCTGAGTCACTTTAATTATGGTATTGGGGGGCTTTCTGTAGGGTAGGGTTAAAAGAAAACACATTGATTAAGCTCTTACATTCGCACGGCGACACGGAGCCTGTGGGAGGTCCTGACCTTGGCTGGGAGGCGCACCCCCACAGAGGGGAGCATCGTGCTTTCTTGCTGTGGCTGCCGACACCCTTGGGGAGAGCATCCCAGAGCCCAAGTGGGGCCTGAATGCGTGTCCTATGGATCACCAGCCAGTGGCCCGGGAGGCACCCAGGGGAAAGCCTGGATCCCTCGCTCTCATCAGCATCAGAACCTGCACAAATCGGGAAAGACAGAATTTAATGTCCTCCAAACATGTGGACTTAGGCTGGCCCAAAGGAGGGACCGATGACGTGCAGGAGTCGGGAGGCGGTCTTGCTCACAGGCTGGGGAATTTCCACCAGGAAGGCAGCCAGAGGCCAGCAGATTAGATCCGGGGTGTGCCTGGGGCTCGGGCTGTGCACCACTGAGCAAAGCAGGAGGTCGCCCTGCGCCCCCAGTCTGCAGCGGGCACCGCACCTTCCCCTTCTCACTGTTCGGTGCTGGGCTTGGAGCCAGAGCGCAGTGGGAGACCACAGGACACGTGGATGTCAGGCCCACCCACCCAGTGACAGCAGAATGTTTTCTAGTACATGGTGCCGGGGGGAGGCTGGCGGGGGTGGAGGCAGACCCTCGACCCCTGTGGCTTCTCTTGGAGAGAGAGCCCTTGAGGCTGAGAACATCACAGGACGTGGGTTCCCCTGGATCTCGAGATCTCCCCATGAGGCTGACTTTGGAAGGCCCTGTTCTCCCATTTTATCAATGTGCAGACTGAGGGTCAGAGAGGTTGGCCTTCCTTGCCCAGAGCCTGGCTGCAAACTCTGCGGGGTTCTAGAGCCTTTTTTCCCCTTAGTATGGTAGCATGAGCTTAATAGGAAATTTGCAGACTTTTAATAACATACATTCATTTTTTTTAAAAGTTTATTTATTTTGGGGCACCTGGGTGGCTTAGTCGGTTAAGCGTCTGACTTTCGCTTAGGTCAGACTCTTAATAACATACATTCATTTTTTTAAAAAGTTTATTTATTTTGGGGCGCCTGGGTGGCTTAGTCGGTTAAGCGTCCGACTTTCGCTTAGGTCATGATCTCGCGGTTCGTAGGTTCGAGCCCCGCATCGGGCTCTGTGCTGACTGCCGCTCAGAGCCTGGAGCCTGTTCCAGTCTGTGACTCCCTGTCTCTCTGACCCTCCCCTGCTCACGCTGTCTCTCTCTCTCTCTCCTAGAAATAAATAAAAAAAACATTAAAAAAAAAAAGTTTATTTATTTTGAGAAATAGAGAGCAAGCAAGGGAGGGGCAGAGAGAGAAAGAGAGAGAATCCCGAGCAGGCCCTGAGCTGTCAGCACAGAGCCCCACACGGGGCTCGATCCCACCGACCACGAGATCATAACCTCAGCCGAAATCAAGAGTCAGACACATAACCGACCATGTAACTAATTCCTAAATACGATTTCACTGACGGTGTGACCAAGCGAAAACCATTTCACCTTCACCTGACCTTGACAACGCAAGATGTGAGCACGAAAGGATTTATTGCGGATTATTTGGAGGAGGGTAGAATGAAGCTGAATTTCCTGGAATTGATAATATTGATGATAAATAAACTTCCTTGCAAGTGGTGACTTCGGGGTCCCTTTGGGTGTCCGGACTCCCCACGTGACCTTTTCGTGTGTGGAATTCCGAGGTCACCAACAGTGGGTTCCCGTCCCAGGTTTGAGGACAGCCCCGGGATTGGGAGGACGGGGCGTGGGGCCGGTGGCGACGGCCGCAGCGCAGTCGGGACCGGTGTCTGGAGGAGGCTGACCGAGCGCTCCGTGGCGGCCCCTGGTCAGCCCACGCTTCCCGCCATGGATGTGCGTCGGAGGCGCCTCCAGGGTCTCTTGCACGGCAGATGCTTGGGTGCACCTGGGTCCGCCCGGGTGCACCTGAATCGGGTTCTCTTGGTTGATTCTGGCATCTTTATGTTTCTAAACCTTAGGAGGGATCCGGCGGTACAGCCCTCCTGCAAAGTGACTCGACAGAACAATAATAGTTCCCTTCCTGGTACCGGGCCCTCTTCCAAGCCCTTTGTATGTACTGACCCATTTAAGCACCACCACACCTCTGGCAGGCTCTTAGTTTCCCATTTTCCAGATAAAAGAAACAAAGGAAGGAGTCCTACAGGTAGAAGGTGGCGGAGCCGGACTTGAGCCCCAGACAGTGTTGACTTTGCCACCTCGCAGGCAGGTGACCGGAGGCCCCCCGGCCTGGGTCAGCACCACACCCGGCCCCTTTCAGGAGGGGACTCGGTCTCCGTCTGTGACCCCGATGCCACGTTTCTGCGCGTCATACGCAGAGACAGTGCCGAGTCCCGGCAGAGTCTGCGGAAGCAGGACTGGGAAGCCCGAGACAACAGTTACCACGTGGGAAGGTTTCTTTTTGCTTTTCTCCTGCTCTCTCGAGAGTTTCAGTTTGCCTCTTTTTTAAAATTTTTTTAATGTTTATTTTTGAGAGAGATGGAACACAAGGCGGGGAGGGGCAGAGAGAGAGAGAGAGACAGACAGACAGACAGACAGAATCTGAAGCAGCTCCAGGCTCCAAGCTGTCAGCACAGAGCCCAACGCGGGGCTCAAACTCGCGAGCCATGAGATCATGACCTGAGCTGAAGTCGGACGCCTAACCGACTGAGCCACCCAGGCGCCCCTCATTTGACTTCTTACGGGAAGTAAATAGTCCTGACGGTGACCGTCGGTGCTGAGAACGTGCCAATGGCGTCTGCCCCACTACGAGTAAGTTTCCATCAAGAACCAGCAGCTCGGGGGGCACCTGGGCGAGTCAGTAGTTTGAGCGTCTGACTCTTGACTTCGGCTCCAGTCATGATTTCATGGTTTGGGAGTTTGAGCCCCACTTCACTCTGTGCTGACCGCACGGAGCCTACTTGAGAGTCTCCCTCTTGCTCTGCCCCTCCCCAACTGGTCCCCCCCTTCTCAAAATAAAATAAGAAACTAACAGCTCCAATTGACTGGTACCCCCAGTTGTCCAAACCAAAATCTGCCCGAGGTCCCTGACCTGCCCTCGAGACCACCAGCCCTGGAGGCCCACCTGTAGCTCCGAGCTGTTCACACACCGCGCCTCTTCCTCTGAGTCCTGGAGACCTGGGGGTGCCCGAGTGAGCGTCTGCTCTGCGAGAAGGGAGGCGCAGGCCACTTGGGCCCCCTGAAATGTGGCGGCAGGGAACGGAGGGGCTTTCAACCCTGAGGATCCCGGGACTCTTCCTTTCCCTGCTCCTTTCCTGCGCTCCGGAGTCCAGTGGGTGCTGGGATCGGAGAGGTCTTCTGCGCCAGATGACCTTGGCGGAAAGGAGTGAGTGGTGTTTTCTGAAGCCACGAAGGCCACTCCCGCAGACCGTTCTCTCTTTCTGAGACAGCCATGATCAGAGTCCACCACCCACCCCGGGGACCTACTTCCACGACTCACCCTGCCTCCTAGAACAGCCGCCGTGACAGATGCGGCGGCGTTGTGATGGCTCTAGAAATACCATCTTCTTGCATGTCATCGCCGCACCGGGGGCCACTCTAATCCACCGCGTTCTTCCAAATTTAGAAATACTGTCTTATTTTTACGGCGGAGCCGCTCCAGCGCGGAAGATATGGCCTGGTGGGAGGTTCTGTCGCCAGTTTCCGGATCACCGTAGCTTGTTTGTTTCGCCACAAGACAAACTGGACGAGTAGTTTGTACGTCACACGTGGTGTCTGCTTCGGGTCCCTCATCTGTGCAGCGAGTCACGGGGTTTTCGTCGCTGTTTCTCTTCCCGCAGCCGTCAAGTTCCCTGGTGACGTTCTTTGATTCTCTGGTGGCACAAGCGAGAATCCCCAACGTCTTCTCTATGCAGATGTGCGGGGCGGGCCTGCCCATCGCTGGACCTGGTACCAACGGAGGTAGTCTTGTGGGTATCTTTCAGTCTTAAAGAGGGGAAAAAAAATCACAAATTAATCGGGCAGTTTTTTCCTGTTTTATTAACACCCCAATAGGTACGGTAGACACAGAAGGATACAGAACGTACTGTGGAATTTTGATAGCCTTTGTTCTAGAACCTTTAAAAAATGGATACAATTAGGTCTTATTTTTATCTTTCCTAATTATCTTGCCATCCACAAGATGATGATTGTCATTGCTTCCCCCAAATCCATTAAAGCTTCTTAAAAATTTTTATCTTTGAAGGGTGACTGGGGCGCGGCGGGGAGGGGCAGGTGAGGAGCAGAAGGGGGTGCGGTGGGTGGGCTTCGCTCTGCCTTGGGGAAGCAGAGGCAAATGCTGGTGATATCAGTTTGGTGGGGAGACAGGCACACCTATATAACCTTTCTCTCTCCGTGTGCACATGCACACGCGTGCATATGCACACGCGTGCGCACACATGCAGCAGAAGGCTTTCTGTTAGATCAGAGCCCTCAGCACTGTGGATTCGCTGTAGCCTGGGCACCCCCTCAATGAACCCTGCCCCCGGATCTAAAGCAGGAGGTGACAGACAGTGGGCAAGAAGGGGACCACAGGGTGCATGCCGACCACCCCTTTATCACCGACCTGTGAGAAGCAAACCCAGTTGCTTTCATTTGCTAACAGTACACCCCTTCTTAATGCCTTATTTACCCCCTTTTCTGGACAGAGGACAGCCTAGGATGTGTGGGGCCTTTTAGTTTGCCAGCATGACGTTTTGGCTAGGGAAGATCTTTTGTTCTGCTTTCCATGCAAATGTGTAAGACAGTAAGTCTTCTGTCCTGAAGAACTAAATCACCATCAGTCAATGCAGTTGACTGTTTTACTTCATTTATTTGGAGGAAGGAAGTCTTGATACCGTAAGGCTAAATCGTATGTACTTCCTTTCCATAAGGAAAACCACCAGACCATCTCAATTAGACATGGGTATAATATTGTTTGACCTTTGGATACATGGCCCCCAAAGTTTCCCTGTTTAATTTTCAAGCATATATATTTTGTAATATCACAATAACATGAAGGTACTGATTCCAGTGAGGATTCGCCTTCTGATGGCATGCTTTCTCAGTGTAATGTGTTGATGTGCCCACGTATTTCTTCTTACACCCGGAAATATTTTCCTTCTCAGGTCCTGGGTGGAATTGAACCAAGTTTGTACAAAGGAGACATCTGGTATACTCCGATTAAGGAGGAGTGGTATTATCAGATAGAAATCCTGAAATTGGAAATTGGAGGCCAGAGCCTTAACCTGGACTGCCGAGAGGTATTTGCCCTGTGATCTCTTTGTGTCTAGCCTCGTGTGGCTGGGTCGCTTACATACTACCGCCGGCACCCAAATAGAAAAATACAAGGGCCGTTACATTACAAGATAAATCAAAGTTTTATTACATTAAAAGTTACAGGGCCTTTTTGTGTAATGAACTCCTTCCAGAAAATTTGTTTCCTCCCAGTCACTTGGCTTCACAGGGGAAAGTAGTGTAAGATGGTATGTGCAGAGGACTGTCCAGGGGCTGTGTCTTTCACTGTGTGTCTGGGCCTGATGGTGCCTGGTTTGAAGAGCATGGAATAAACCTTTGGATATGTGGTCCCCAAAGTTCCCTGTTTAATTTTCAAGCATACGTATTTGTCTTGTGACATCAGTGCAAGGGAAAGGGGGGGACTAGAAATAAGCAAAACGAAACTCAGGTCATCAGCTTTCTCCTCCATCCACACCCCTCCCTCCAGCGCTCAGCTCTCACTCGAGGGGGCGCGTCTGTCCTTTCCTCACGGGAGCCACGTGTGTAGAGCCGGGGCTCAAGTCACTAAAGAGCCGTAGTCACACCCTGTCTGCGTTTGGCTTCTTTGCAGCCATAATGGCATTGATGAGGAGGACAACTTGAGGAAGTCAGCCTGGTTTATAACCTGTTCGGGATGAAACATACAAAACCAAACCAAACAGGCATTTTCAGGATGGCTTATACAAACTGTGGCGTGTCATTATATCCCCGCCCGCCGTCACCTCCTTACGGACCATCCCTTCCACTTCCAATTCCCAGTGCACACCCAACGGAGCTCGGTAGAGCGGTGCTCCCTTCCACTGCGATGGGCTTCGGTCCTAAGGCCACAAAGCTGGGTGTCTTGTCACAGACCCTTATTTGCCAGTAAAGAATCCAGCGGTAGGAATGAGAGGGCCTATGATAAAACACAAACTCCATGTGTGAGTGTGAGGTCCTCTGCCTGCATGTGGCCGTGCTTCCACCAAATACAGTTATGGGGTGTCCATTAATAAGCCATCTGCCCTCTTTCTCCATTTGTCGGATGGTCATTGGCTTTGTACGATTTGTATAAGCGGTAATTAACATGTCGCGTTGACCTTGAAAGACAAATGGGTCCTCCCCCTTTGCCCTTGGGGGTTCCCGGCCAAGGACATTTGGGCACCTCCAAATGGGGAGACTTCTGTGGGGAGACAGCTGTTGATTTGGATCCTGTCACTTCCTTTTCCTGGCCTCAGTTTCCTTGTCCGGGAAGGGAGAAGTTGGGCTAGTGTCCATGTTCCAAGAACAGGAAGGGAGTTTGGCCACCGGGGAGGGACTGTGGCTGCCTGAATCTGTGCACAGGGGGAGACGGACAGTGACAGGCTGGAGCCACACACCAGTATGGGGTTTCCTGTCTGTGCCTTTCTCCCACCAACTCTCCTCTCTCCTAGTATAACGCGGACAAGGCCATTGTGGATAGCGGCACCACACTCCTGCGCCTGCCCCAGAAGGTGTTTGATGCTGTAGTTGAAGCCGTGGCCCGCACGTCTCTGGTAAGTCCTCAGGGTGCTGATAAACCTTGGAGAACACCAGGTCATGACCACATGCTGGGGGGGACTACTGTGTACTCTAACAGGCTCCGTCTGAGGATTTTGAGGGGTTGGATTTTTTTTTAACTATTACTTATTAAGTTCACAGTCTTCATCTTAACCAGTGAAGAATTTCTGCACCTTAACCTCAGAGGACTTGAATCTGAAGGTGCAGTGCTGTTTAGTATTTCGAATAAAAGTGTAGCGGGTGTAGTGCTTTTTTTTTTTTTTTTTTTATCTATTAAAACCCAAAAACCTAGCTGGTAATATTTTATATTAAAAAGTAAACCACGGGGCGCCTGGGTGGCTTAGTCGGTTAAGCGTCCGGGTTTCGCTTAGGTCATGATCTCGCGGTTCGTGGGTTCGAGCCCGCGTCGGGCTCTGTGCTGACTGCCAGCTCAGAGCCTGGAGCCTGTTTCAGAGTCTGTGTCTCCCTCTCTCTCTGACCCTCCCTGCTCACGCTGTCTCTCTCTCTCTCAAAAATAAATAAAACATTAAAAAAATTAAAAAAAAAAAAAAAGTAAACCAAAAATACGCTCGCAGCCTTTAAAACAAAACTCATAAACCAGAAATTGTACTCTTTTTTTGGCCTTCATCCGAGCTGTGCCGGAATTTTAATTTCTTACTTCTGTAAAAGAGAGTGATTCGCAGAAGACAAAGGTCCATCAAGCCAGCATAATAATGACTAAATTCATAGTCAAGGGCAGCGTGCATTTTGGAGAAGTGGCTGATGGTATTCCAGCGTGGCTCCAGCTCTCCAGTTGGCTCAAGGTAACAGGACGGACCGAAGACAATGACCGGGGAAGAGCACAGCTTCAGGGCTCGGACATACTTGAATCTAGCTGGGTCCCTGGGGCGGGATCCAGGCCCTCGGAGTCTCCACTGTGCCCTTGTCGCTGGGCGGTCGTGAGGGCCGGGGTAGAAAGCCCCGTGCAGTGGTGCTCGGGGAGGAGAAGCCTCAGTTTAATGTCCAGACCACATGCCGCTGCTGCTGTTTGTTTGAATGTGTGACAGACATTTCTCTCAGCTTCTTGGGTGTTTTCAGAAGCCTCTGCACAGGCTCACCCTTGCAAGGTCCCTAAAAATGAGCGTGTCCTGCCCAGGGTCTTTCTCCTGGTACGAACGCAGTGCTGACTGTCCCGCTGCTCCACTGGCCGGATTCAGGGAACCGGTGATTGGAACACACACGGCCGCTGCGTCGTGCCAGGCGCTCGCAGAAGCACGGGGAGGAGGCGACAGGGCTTTGATTGTCCTGAGCCAAACTTCAGGAGTCCGAGGCCGTCATGGGAAGAGCAGCAGGCGATCGGAGAGAACCGAGAGGGGCCGGGAACAAAGGTGTGGGACCGAGGCCCTTTGGGAGCTTGAAGGGATGTCAGGGCAGCAGCGGTCAGAAGCCAGAGTCAGGTCCCGTCTTGTCTCATATCTGCTGAATCAGAAAAACATGGCAAGTTAAGTTTTCAGTGCCCTAAATTCAGAACGCCGGAGGAAAATCAGCCCATGCTTAAAATAAGGAGCCATATGCTGATTTTTTTACAGTAGTGGAAATGTCCTCAGCGGACCTGACACGAGCATCTTGAGACTGAGTATTCTGGGCCATAAGCGTGTTAGGGCTTCTCCTGCAGAAATGCTTGATGCGTGTGTGTGTGACCCGAGCCCTGGCCTGCGGAGCCCGGGACTCCGGCCCCTGTGGGAGCCTCGTGGAGAGAGAGTGGGCCACGCGTGCCGGGCGCTGGGACCCCTGAGGGCATCACAGCCTGCGTTCGGCGGCGACGGACTCTGCAAGAAAAGCATGAGGAACGAGATGACAGAATGTGTTTGTCTTGTCTAAAATTATTCTGTGATTTCAGAGCCCATGCCAGGGAGGGGTGGACCCGGGGAGGCTCTGTCTTGGGCAGAGAAAGCTCAGGGCGGGCAGCCGACTCCCTGTACCAGCGCACACGGACCACAGACGGCCAGTGTTCTCTCTTGTCATGGTGTAGGGTTTCTTTCTAGTTAAGGGGATGGCTGACTTTTATTAAGTTCTTATATTTTTGAGAAGTGGGGGGTCATACACAAATCGGGGAGGGGCAGAGAGTGAGAAAGAGAATCCTAAGCAGGCTCCACACCATCAGCACAGAGCCCAACATGGGGCTCGAACCCACAAACCATGAGATCATGACCTGAGCTGAAGTCAGATGCTTCACTGACTGAGCCCCCCAGGCACCCCTGGAATGGCTGGCATTGGGGAGTTAGACGCAATGCAGATATTGGGCTCCCCGCTGGGACTGTTCAGCGGGGATGTTAGGAACGCGTGGTTTATGGGTGTGTGATCTGAAAGGCGTCTGGTGGGGCGCTCTGCGGGTGGCAGAGACCTGGGCTTCTGTCTTCCTAGGTGTGGCGTCCTGCATTCCACCCGCCGCTTCCCCGTCTGAAAAATCCAGAAGCGGTGTGACACCTGCTTTTGGATGACTTCTGACCCCAAACTCTGTGATCTGAGGGTCCAGACTGTCCTTCGAGGACACATAGCTTTGCCTTTCAGGGAGGCCCTTGGACTCACAGACCCCTCTTCGGAGGTAGATGGTCCCCCATCTGATTTGGAGCTGTTCCCTTTAGGCGAGTTACTGGGGCCCCTGGGCCTGATCCCTCCACCTGCACATAGGAGCTGCCCCCAGCACTGACGTGGGGCTCCCTTCCCCGGGTGCAGGCCCGGCCGCCCTTGTCTATGCTCATGTCATCGCCGGGTCCAGCAGATGCTGCCCCACCCTTCTGTTCCCCTGGCGGGGGATACCGCCCTCTGATACACAGGTCACATCGACGTAACTTTATAGAAGGTGAAAATACATTAACGCCAACATTAGAAGTTGTACAGATCAGTCACTACGTTTCATGATGGACGGTCTGTGTGAGGACGAAAATCTTCGGGACGTTTTCTCCCCATTGCCTGGCCCAGGACGGGGGGCTTGCACCTGCTGGGTGTGGTCCTGCAGCACATGGCACTCGGGGTTCCTATAGCAGAACCTCGTCTTCTCACTTCCTGCCCCGATTGGTCTCCACACCATCCCTGCTTACCTGTCTTACCTTCCCTCCGCTTCCATAACACTTCCTGAACTTCCTGTCCCTGCGCCCTCTTCATGGGGTCTCCTTTGCCAGCCCGATCCGAGGGGGATCCTGGGCCCCTCCCTTCTCCCTGTGTTCTCTGGAAGGGATTCCACATTACACCACATCACTTCCCATCCATCCATCAGTGACTCTCTAGCCAGGCCCACCGGCGGAGTTTAGACTCAACAGCCAGTAGCGTGTGCAAATCCCACTTGGACGCGTTAATCACACCCAGCTCGCCACAAAGCTCAGATCTCTGATAAATGACCTCTGGTGAAGACGCCTGGGCACTGCGATTTCCTCTGACTTTTTCTCTGCTGCTTCCTCTCCACCCCACCAGCCTCCACTGCTGACACCTGTTTTACCAGCGAGGCAGCTGCTGTGCTCTGGCCGTCCTCAAACCCATCTCATACCGGCACCCCCACCCCACCCCCACCCCTGGCTCAGCCCAGCTTCTTGGAGATGCTCTGTTGACAGTCCCCTGTTACTGCCAGTCTACTTTACTAGCTCTGCTCTGTCCCCTGCCCTCCTGCCTGAGCCCCACCCATACTCCTGGCTCCGCCCCCTCCCGTGCCCTGCTGGCCGGACCCACAGCCCCACACATGCCTTCCTACCTTTGCTCCATCCCACTCCCTCCCGGCTGTGCCCGTCACCGGCTCTCCTAGACCTGCTCCTGCCACACACGCTCCCAGAGCTCATCCCATCGCACCCTTCCCTCCCTGGGACCCGAGCTGGACGTTCTCAGAGAAGCAAAGCCCAGCACAGTTCTCGCCCCTGAGCTGGCAGGTGCGGGCGAGATGGGCTCCGGAGCCTACACTCGCCCTGGTGAGATGGTGGGAGTTCGTCGCATTTAACTTGTGGTCGTGTACAGGGGCCGTTGTCCCCCGCCCCAGGGTGGGAGGCCCAGGTGGGCACTCCGTGTTCTCGGCTCTTCCTTCTTCCCACAAATATTTCCCGAGTCTCTCCTGTTAGAACTGCAAGGCGGACAGACAACAGACCTCTGTCCTCAAGGACCTCAGATTGTAATGTCAGAATTGAAGCAGTTCCGCCAATGGACGTCCAGTCCTGACGGCTGCGAGAAGAGAGCGCGAGGAGGCGAGCTGAGTGGCGGGGTATCAGCATGGTGGGGGGGGTGTTCCTGGACAAGGTGGCATCCGCGCCGACGTCTGGAGGAGGAGGAGGATGTTCCAGAAGAGCAGAGAGCCCGCACGGGGCTGTGCACCGGAATGAGTCGCGCGCTCGGAATTCAAAGGGGAGGCGATGCCCGAAAGGCCTGGAGGGTTCTCTCTTCCCAAGGGTCGTTGGCCACTACTGTGACGCCGTTACTTCACCTCTGTGTGCTCTGGGCTCCTCATCTGTGAAGTGGGGGGCAGGTGATCCTGCTGTGCTGGTGCGGAGTTTTGAGAATTAAAGGAATTACTGCTGCAGAGGGCTTGTAACCGTGCCGGGTACCAGTAAGCACTCCGTGTGCCCGGGAAATCTTAACAGCTGGGAATTTGTCATCTCCATTCGCCTTCCAGAGGACTGCTGTCCCGGCCACGTCGTCCAAAGGAACCGTTGTTTACCGCCACGGGCATCTGGCGAGGTGATGGAGTGGGGGCTGGGAGTGGGTTCCTGCCGATGCGCCAGACTAGTCATGGTTTCTCACGTGCTCTCATTCTGTCCAGATTCCAGAATTCTCTGATGGCTTCTGGACTGGGTCCCAGCTGGCCTGCTGGACGAATTCTGAGACACCTTGGTCTTACTTCCCTAAAATCTCCATCTATCTGAGAGACGAGAACTCCAGCCAGTCATTCCGCCTGACCATCCTGCCTCAGGTACGAGCCGGGCTGTGTGTTTTTCTCCTCGGACACATCACGTGCAGGGGTAAGGCACTTCACGCGTGACGTGCCCGTGTGGGTACCGCCTCTGTGTTAGGCGCCAAGTGCCACAGGTGTGCTGTGTAACAAAGAGCACAGAAGCCAGCGTGTGCCCCCTGCTCGTGAGTCTGGGCAGGTTCCCTGATCTCCGCAGGCTCGCCGATGCGTCTGGTCGGAGATGAAGCCATCCTTTAGTTTTCCGTATTCAGCAAATCATTGACCCCTTCCTCTTTCCAAGCTTGTAATCAAACAGCATATTCTGCCCTGCTTGGTCACACTCCTCACCTCCTCCTCTGGGTTTCTGAGGCTCTGGCTTTGGTCCGCCCCTCCCCCCCCATGGGACCTCCCAAGTGGCCTCCTTGTACCCCAGCCCCATTCTTTCTCTCCTTACAAATGTTGCCAAATGATCTACGTGGCGGCTTTGAACCTGCTCTCCCTGCCGTGAGCCATGACTATGACTCCCCACTCCCTGCATACCGACGTCCTCATTCCTGGTGACTTTCGAGTCCTCACCGGACCCTTCCTCGCCCTCCAGCCTGCCTCCTGCTGCGCCCTTGACCCACCGCGCACCAGTCATTGTCCTCTAGGGCTTTGTGCTCTGATCCCCAACCCTTGCTCTTGACACCTCCCTGCCTGAGAGCCCCTCCTCCCCACCCCCTCTGCGCATCCAGATTCTTCCCATCCTTCAAGATCCAGCTCAGACAACGCCTCCTTTGTTGACCCTCTGCTGAGCAGAATAGCCCCTTTGTGTGCCTGCCCTTCAGACTCATAATGCGTGTTTTCTAGTCTCCTCACCCAGCACGCGGTCGTATCTGTGGGGTATATTTTATGCAGTTGCCTTTTGTTTGGCTTCTGTTTTTCTTAAAAGCGCGCACACACACTCTTACGGTTCTGCCTCAGTTACGTTAATTTCTTGAAGATAAGAGCCTTGAGATCGCAGACTTCTTCCATGACTGCATGGGGTGGCTTGTGCCTAATAACTGTTGTGAACAGACAGAAAATCAGTGTGCCTTTGCTGCGATTTGGTGAATTTGGGATCAAGGATGGAATCGGGATAGGGAAGGAGGAGTAACCACAGAAGGAAAAAGGCCGTGGTAATAGTGCCTTTTTCCTTCTCAACCTTACATGGGGCGACATGCCTTCCAGGAACGGAGGGGTCCGGGGGAAGAGCCTGGAAGCTTCCGGAGAAATACAGCTTCACAGCGGACACACATCCAGAGCCCAGGGCTTGCGTTCCGTTCTCCACTCTGCCCCTGACTCACACCATAACTTCGAGCAGATCGCTTCGCCATTTTTCTGTCTGTCCCTTTAACCGTAAAGGAAAGTTCCTCATGCTTGCCCAAGGCATTTTCACTGTGTTATGACAGGGATACATTTTCTGAATCTTCAAAATAATGGCTCTTTAGGATTAAATTGTGGTCACCCTTCCAGAGGTAGACATCATGTCATCAGTGTAGGTTTGTAACTGAAGTTGAATCCTAGCTTGAGCGCGTAATGGTAGCTAAATGGCATGACCAGAAGCAGGATTCCTAAGAAGCAAAGAAAACAGGCAGTTGGGGGAAAACCTGTTCTGTTCAGGGCAGGCAGTTGGATGGGCGGTTGTGAGCTGTCACCTGCTGAGAATCTGACAAGCTCCATGTGCCACCGACATACCCCTCAGGGTCACCGCTGGGGGCATCATCTCCTGATATTCCTGCCCTCCCCCACTTCCTTACCTTTAGGGCAGCCATCAGGGCTCCTTGTTGCCAAAGTTTTAGAACAGGGGGCCCCTGCCTGAGACCTTTGGCATCAGCAGTACTGGGTGGGCGTATGCTGGCTCGTGCAGGAAAGAGCTGTGTCCAAGGCAGTTCTCTGAAATTCTGTCTGTCCCTGGCGCTATTTTCCAGAAACACACGGGCTGAGTCTTTTTTGGCCAGTTTTCAAAAGCGGCCCCCAACCCCAGCCCACAGGCAAATTCTGGTTTTCTTTTCCCCAGAACCCTAAAAATGTAAATAATTCCAGTCTACCACTGATCGGTCTATTTGTGCTATTTTTGTTTGAGGCAGACAGTTTATTCTGAGAGCTAGCAATACTGCCACTCTCCCAGCATGTTCTAGCATCCACGGTCTGGAACGTTCCCTGGAAGTCATTGGGGGTACATAGGAGAAGAGGAAGAAATACAGATTTAGTCTGCGTGTTTTTGCAGTGGTGTTATCAGTTAACAGGACATGTGACGACTGGGTGGGTCTCAGCATAGAATTAGGTGGGGGTGTGGTGTGTGTATACGCGTGTGTGCACATTCACGTACTTTCCGAGGGCTTGCTTACGGAACCTTAGATGATGGTGCTTTGGTGGCAGGTAAGTGTATTCCCTGCCTTTGCCTAATGTAAGTTGATCCTGAGGAGTTGTGCATTTCATTTGATGCTGATCGAGCTTAGCACCGCTCCGTCCCTTGCTGAGGTCACCCTTCCTGAGGTCCTGGAGCACAGCGAGGAACATCAAGAACATTGAGAATGCTTCCTTGTCTCGAAGCAGGGCTTGCAGACAAACCAGTCGGGCAGGGTTCTGACTGCAGCTGTTCCCCGGACATAGCAGCTGCTCCGAGTCTAGTAGCCAGTGCCATATCTCTGTCCTTGGTCGCCTCCCTCTCACCTTCTCTGCACTGAGCAGAGCAGTGTGATGTTCACCTTCCTCGGGGGTCCCTGTGATCTGTACTGTCTGCAGCATGACGTCCGGTTTTCTTTCCTGCTCTCGCGTCCTCACTCCTGGTGCTCTGTCCTGCCTCCTCCTCCCCTAGGGATGCCAGCCGAGAGGCCAGCTGTTCCTTCCCTGGGCAGCCCGCCCTGCTGCACCCTCTGAAAACCCCCACCCCTCCCGTCCCTCCCGTCCACGGAGCCCAGGGGACCTTTTCCACCAAATCTTCCTGCTTTTGCCCTTTCAGGCTGATTGGTACCCAACAAGAAAGTCCTTCTGCCTACTCATTCTGTAATCTAGTGCTTTATTTTCCAAATGTTTGGTATTTTGTGTTACTAAAGCCACTGCATTCTCTCCATTGCCTGCATTTGAATACTTTGCTGTTAAAAAACAAAGGGAGTCTTCTTATTGATGCAACATTGGTTTGCGCTCTGATTGTTTTCTGTTTTGACTCATTTCCTCTTGGGCGCACCCCTCCCCCCAGGACCTCCAGGGCCAGGTTTGTGTTTATTGAACAGGCGTGGCCCCTGCAGGGCATAGCCCTCAGCGAGTGCAGACCTTCTTCCAAGAGAGTGATGGCTTCTCTCTCTTCGACCTAGGGAATAAACCCTCCTGCCTCTGTACTGCTGCCTACTTTTAAGCTCCGTTTGACAGAGAATGACAAAGACGGCGTCCCAAGGCCACTTAGGAACCTTTGCAGTTGCTCAGGAGAGAAGAGGATGCTAATGGTCCAGACTGGGCGGTAGCCATGGGGATGAGAGTGATGATTGCATTCAGATTCCATTTCAGTATATGTGCTGCCGAAGTGAGCACATCGGATTCCATTTCAAAGGCAGGCCTGCCATGTAGGGAGAGAGCTACTGGCCCTGTGGTGTAGGGCCTGAGGAACTGGGTGAATCACGGATTTACTGAGACCTTGAAAAGAAGGCACATTTGGGGAAAACGTTAGGAGTTCTGCTTTTTTAATATTAGAGATGCCAGTTGAGTGTGAATGGGCAGGAAGAGCGTGCTTAGAGGTCATGATTCGGGGTCAGCATAGGGCCCAGGGGTGTGCTTAGGGTCATGGGGCCACATGGGTCATGGGGGAGTGGGGGAGCCAGAAAGAGCAGTGCCCTGGGGTTCTCTGCTGCTTACAGGGGAAGGAGGTGAAGCAAACCCAATATAGGTGCCCGCGAAGCAGCAGCCAGTGAGTTGGAAGGAAGAAGAGAGACGCTTTCTCGGAGGCAAGGGAAGGAAGAGGTCTGAGGGGGAGAGTTCGCTGGTTGACGTTACCGTAGAGGGCCTGTCGGAGCGTTCCCTCCCGTCCCCCAGTTACCTCCTTAGATGGGGAGCTTCCAGGGGGCAGGCACAGGTGTCCTTCAGCCTTGTGTGGCCAGCTCCGAGGCAGCACGTAAGCCAAGCCATGGGCTCTGTAAATAACGGCTGGATGGCTGGATGGACAGACGGACATCTCTGTCGGTGCACCTGTGAGGTTAACAGGCGGCACACACGTCGCCGTCACTCTCAGTAATGTTTCTCACCAGGCGTGTGATCTCAACTTCTGGATGGCAGTGTGGTGTCCTCCGCCCCCCACCCCTTCCCACTGTATTTCCCCGAGGACCCTGGTTGGGGGGCGGGGAGGCGGGGGTTCTGAACACTGTGTGACCTCAGCTCTGCGATGCTGCCCGGTTCATGCCTCGTTTGTTTGCTCTGTCGTCTTAAACAGCTTTACATCCAGCCCATGATGGGGGCTGGCCTGAATTACGAATGTTACCGGTTCGGCATTTCACCTTCCACGAACGCGCTGGTGATCGGTGCTACCGTGATGGAGGGCTTCTACGTGGTCTTTGACAGAGCGCGGAAGAGGGTGGGCTTTGCAGCCAGCCCCTGTGCAGGTAAGCGGTGCTGGCATCGGACAGAGAACCCTAGTCGGAGCGCCCCATGTCCGTTCACTTGCTCGGGAGCAGTTCCTGCTGATGGGTCCGTTGCTACTGAATTGTTGCTACTGAAATGCAGGCCTGTCCTCAGTGGTCCGTCTAACCAGCGCGGCGTACTGTAGAGCTGTGGCGGGAACAAGTGAGGCATCCACGGACAACATTCAGCCCTGTGCTCGGCACGTGGGAAATGCTTGCTAGACGTTAGGATTTTAGTTCTCTTCCATGTTAGATTTAAAATGGTATCTCACAGGGGCGCCTGGGTGGCTCAGTCTGTTAAGCGTCCGACTTCAGCTCAGGTCACGATCTCACAGTCCATGAGTTCGCATCGGGCTCTGTGCTGACAGCTCAGAGCCTGGAGCTGCTTCAGATTCCGTGTCTCCCTCTCTCCGCCCCTCCCCCACTCATGTTCTGCCTCACTCTCTCAAACATAAATAAACATTTGGAAAAAAAATGGTATCTCACACCGTAGGATAAACCATACGGGGCCTTGGGGATAAATTACAGGTTTTTTGACTGTGGAATCAAAATAAATAAAGAAGATTCATGGACAAGCTGTGTTTTTTTCTTTCCCTGAAAGAAATCTTTATTATGAAATAAGAAGTCCGTGCTTATCATTGCCGTTTCTTGAAATCCTAACCTAATGGGATCAAGGAATGTGTTTTTCTCCTAGAAGCCCTTGAAGAGCTGGTGTGCGGGTGAGTCAGCAGCATTGTTCTGCAGAGCTGAGCTTGAGACTCGGGCTGGGGTTCTGAGGGACCAGGAGAGGGCAGGAGAGTTGATGGGTGGGTCGTCCCCCTAAGCTCGAAAACGCATGTAGATGAACAGTGTGCTAGAATGGGGTGTCTGCACAGTAGGGAGGAGGGGCGGTCGGGTACGCCTGGCAGGAGCCCAGGCTGGTGTGGACGAGGCCAGTGCCGGACGTGGGCGTGAGATGGAATCTCCGGGGAGGCATGGAGCGCGCGTGACCCGGCAGTGGCCAGGCGCCGCCGTGCTTCCGGGCAGGATTCCGGGAACTCACAAATCCTGGCACTTTGATTCGGAGTTGGCGGCTCACATGCCGAGGGAGAGGGAAAAAACAAGCAAATGTGAGGCAGCCAAAGAATGGACAGCAAGGGGCTGGAAGAGAAGAAAATCAGAGGCTGAGTGCAATACAGTAACACCGTGCAGTGCAGGGGTGGAGCGGTGTGGACTTGATGCAAACATCCTTAGACACTAGGCGTAGTGACCGGACAGGCAAGGAGGCTGAGACTAACTGTGCTGGTCGCTTCGACCCTGAGCCACACCTTCCCTGGGATCTAAAACCAATGAAAGGCTTTGTGGGGGGAGCCACACAGGTGAAAGTGTACGGGCAAGTGTCAGATGATCTCAGCTGGTTTATTCTGGAGGCGAGATTTCAGTTATTATTTACTACTCGGATCGTGGTCACAAGACGGGGATCCTCGTTAAGAAAGCAGGTCAGTGATGTGTCACAGCCTTGCTTGGACACATTGGCATTCCCAAAGGGTAAAATGACAATTTGGAGACAAGGAGAAGAGAAATAGGGAAAGAAAATTTTACATCTAGAATACTGGCTCGACTCGCGCTCTCTAAGTAAAACCACCCAAGGGCGCCTGGGGGCCTCAGTCAGTTAAGCATCTGATCGCAGCTCAGGTCATGATCTCACGGTTCATGAGTTCGAGCCCCATGTTGGGCTCTCTGCTCTCAGCATGGAGCCTACTTTGGATCCTCTGTCCCCACCGTCTGTCTGCCCTGCTTGCGCTCTCTCTCTGTCTCTTAAAAATAAATAAAAACAGGGGCGCCTGGGTGGCTTAGTCGGTTAAGCGTCCGACTTTCGCTTAGGTCATGATCTCGCGGATTGTGGGTTCGAGCCCCGCGTCGGGCTCTGTGCTGACTGCCAGCTCAGAGCCTGGAGCCTGTTTCAGAGTCTGTATCTGACTCTCTCTGTCTCTCTGTCTCTCTGTCTCTCTGTCTCTCTCTCTCTCTCTCTCTCTCCCCCCCTAGAAATAAATAAAACATTAAAAAAAAATTAAAAAAAAAAAACAAATAAATAAATAAATAAAAACGGGCACCTGGGTGACTCAGTTGATTGAGCATCTCACTTTGGCTTAAGTCACAATTTCACAGTTTGTCCGTTCGAGCCCTGCATCGGCCTCTGCTGACAGCTCTTCCCTCCTAATGCTCTGTCTCTTTCTCTCTCTCAAAATAACAAATAAACATTAAAAAAAAAAAAAAACCCATGTACATATTTGATTGTTGCAAATATCTTCTTAACCACTACCACAGAACCCTCTGACTTTCCACTGGTGAACAAGTTTGGAATTCTGGAGATCACGTTTACCTTTCCGAGTGCATGAACTGGTTTTAGCCCGTGAGATGTCCCTGGGGGAGACCGTTCTCCGGGCACCACTTGAGACTGCAAGGTCTGAGATGCCGCTCTGTCTCCTGGCTGTGAATATTTTACTTCTTACAACCCAGAGAACTAAGCACTAAAGCAATTTTCCTCACGATTTCTGCTCTCTTGTCAAATACCATTAAAGTAGAGGCTACCGTGGCAACAGCTGTATATGGGCCACTTAATACCGCAGAGAGTGTGTTCACCATGTCTCCTAAGTGAATTGCTGTTGGAAATAGTTGAATATTAAGCATCTCCAGGCAAAGTGACATCCATTCCTGAATTTCAACATGAATTTTTTGGTAGGTGCGCTTAGGGAAGTTTTTCTGTTTTGAAAAATGTATATTTAGCATTTTGGCACTTAAACATTTGATTTTACCAGCTGTGGGAATATACGCAGATACGTCTCCTCTCCCGTGCAAAGTGTTTAGCCGTTAAAGTAATTACTTTTGTCCAAGCTGCAGTTAGGATCAGACAGTGGCCTCTGGCACTGTCAAATGGAAGAGAGACACCGCTTTTTCTTCTTTCGAAAAGTGTTCATTTTTAATTCATAACATGCTTTAAATAACAAAATGGTTTAAGTCACAGGAAGTCATGTGCTTTGTACACACTTTTGGAATACCCCAATTTAACAAATGCTAACGTTTTGTCATATTTTCTTCAAAGATTTGTCATAAACACAGAAAATCTAGTTAAAGCCCCACCCCATTGCCTTCCCTCGAGTTACCCTTTACCCGGAAGCTGGTGTATATTCTTCTAATTACTACACACTCTATACGTTTCACTACATAATTATGAGTACCTTGCATTAGTTGTCTCTTGCTTGGTAACAACCTAGCCCCCAATGTAGCGGCACTTTGTGACCTTGTGCAGGTGCTGAAGGTCAGGAATCGAGGAGTGGCTTTGCTGGGTGGTTCTGGTCTAGGGTCTCGCGTGAGGCTGGCGGGGCGTCTGGATAGCTCACTCTCGTGGTGGGTGGGAGGAGCCCTCCATTCCTTGCCGTTTGGACCTCACACCAGGCTTCCCTGAAAATACTTAAGACCAGTCATATGTGGTCACCCGGGAGGAAGTGATTCCGGGGACTAAGGGAGCCCCCAAGACAGAAGCCACAGTCTTTTTCCAACCAGTTTTGAAAGTGACGTACTGTGACTTCGGCCCTATTCTGTTGGTTGCACAGAACCACCATGGTGCATTGTGGGAGGGGATAACATGTAAGTAAATACCAGGGAGCGGGGATCGTTGGCGTCACCTTAGAAGCTGTCTGCCATATACCTGTGAGGGGGTTCCACTGTAACAACCAGCGTTGGTTGGTTGGTTGGTTGGTTGGTTATGGGTTTTCGGTGTTTTAAAATGTATATGGGGGCACCTGGGTGGCTCAGTTGGCTAAACATCAGAGTTCAGCTCAGGTCACAGTCTCGCGGTTCGTGGGTTCAATTCCCACTTCGGGCTCTGTGCTAACAGCTGACAGTCTGGAGCCTGCCTCAGATTTTGTGTCCCTCTTTCTCCCCCCCCCTCCCCCCATCTCTCTTGCTCTCTTGCTTGCTCTTGCTCTCAAAAATAAGTAAACATCTTAAAATTTTAAGAAAGTAATTATTTAAAAATATGAAATGTATATGAATGCTATATAGTAGTATATACAATACATCCTTTGCAACCTGCTTTATTGCTGAGCATTACATTTTCCAGATTTTCTATGCTGATATGAGGTCACCCATTCTGCTGCTGTACAGTATCCTATTGTATGAATGTACCCAGATTATTTACCCAGTCCTGCCTCGATTACCTTCTGCATCGTTACGCATATTTGCAATCATCAACAGTACCTCAGCGAGCATCTTTCTACCTGTGAATGAGATCTTCTGAAAATGGAATTTCTAGAGCTTTGGTTTGCCAGCCTTCGGCATTACTGGCTGCTGTCAGATTTGTCTTCCAGGTAGCTGGACCATCAGAATTCCATAAGAGTAAGTCCCTCAAAGTATTGTATTATATTTGTTCTCTTTTTGTTTTTGCTTTTTGCCAATCTGTATGTGTGACATAGGGTCACAGTTTGATTACTTCTGAGATGACACAACTTTTGATGATATTGATGGGGTGTCTGAGGTTTTTTTCTTATGGTGAATTTTTCTACTAATAGCTTATGGACACTTTTCTACCATCTATTTTATTGATGGCTACACGTTTTGTTTGTTTGTTTGTTTTTTGGTAATGTTTATTCTTATATAGAGAGAGGGAGATACAGAATCTGAAGCAGCTCCAGGCTCAGAGCTGACAGCACAGAGCCTGATGTGGGGGCTTGAACCCACAAACCATGAGATCATGACCTGAGTCAAAGTTGGTTGCTTAACCTACTGAGCCACCCAGGTGCCCCGATGGCTACATGCTCTTAATTTTTGGTCCATTAATTTTGGGGGGCTTATGTGGTGAATATCTGCTAGTCTCTCGACTTCATTTGTTTTTATTGTCTCTTATTTACATTTAGATTTAGTGAAATAAAGTGCACAAATCTCTTCGTTATGGCTTTTACTCTGTACCTTATTTAAGAAATTTTTCCTTAATCTAAGAAAACAGTTTTTTTCGCTAAGATACTGTATACGCCCCCCATTTTCTCATAGTATGAAGTAAGAATCTAATGTTTATAAGGGCAGTCAGTTTTCTCAGCACCATTTATGGAATAAATACGTTTTCACCTGATAGTCTCAATATTTTAGTATAAAAATTTTTAATATACAGAAAAGACTAAATTTAATAATTTTTATATTTTGATATATATTAGTGTATGTGTGTACGTAGTTCTCATTTGAGCCATTTGCAAGTCGGTTGCAAATATCATGACATTTTGCTCCATGATACCTCACCACAAATATCTCTTAAAAATAAGGACAGGCTCGAATATAACCATAATACCATTATGACTTCTAAAAAGTTAACAATATTTACATTGTAATACTATGTAATATCTAGGCCATATTCAGATTTCCTCAGTTATCCCAAAAATGGTTTTCTTAGCTGTTCTACCCCCCCTCCCCCCGAAAGCCATTTGTTTTGTAGGATATATCCTGTTTAGATTTGTCTAGATTTTTCCTAATGGTATCATTTAACATGTTCCTTTAACCTCACATTTCTGTAAACTTGGCTTGGTTTTAGATTCAAGTTAACTAATTAAATAATTTTAATAACATGTTTCTTGTATACCAAGACCCAATGTATATCTGGATCTATTCTTTCTTTTTTGTTTTCAAGTTTATTTATTTATTTTGAGAGAGAGAGAGAGAGAGAGAGAGAGAGAATCCTGAGCAGGCTCCATTCTGTCAGTGTGGAACTGGACGTTGGGCTCGAACCCGCGAACTATGAGATCACGACCTGAGCAGAAACCAGGAGTCTCACACTCCACCACCTGAGCCACCTGGATGCCCCGGATACATTATTTCTGAACATTCTCTTCTATCCCCCTGGTGTAGTTGCCTGACCCTGTGCTATAACATGTAGTTTAAAATCTGTAGTCATAATGAGACCTACTATCATGCAGCGGCTCAACTCTTCTCCTTATTCTTCTTTAGATGGTCCTGGCTACTTTTGTCCTTTTATTCAGCTTGCCAAGATGTCTGAAGAACTTGTTGGGATTTTGATTGGAACTGCACTGGATTTATAGATTAACTTGGGAAGAAATCAAATCTTTATTATACTTTTCCCCCATGAATGTGCTAAGTCTACTTGTTTAGGTCTTCTTTTATGTCCTACAGAGTTTTGTGGTTTCCTTCAAGAAGGTCTTACGCATATACCTCTTGCTTAGATACCTATTTTGATTGTTTGGTATACAGGAAACACAGGGTTTGCTTTTGTATATTAATCTTCTATCCAGTCACATCAACAAAAAATAGTTGTTAGAGTCACTTGGATTGTCTGTGAATGCAGTCCTGTAGTCTGGTACATGGAGTAGGCTTGTGGGATTCCCTTCTAACTCTCAGTTAAGGGATTCTCAGTTTGTTGAAATCGTTTAGTATGAATGGAAAACCGGTTTGGCATTTTCTACGAATGTTAAACGTATTCCTACTCTATGATTCAGCAGCTGCACTCTTAGGTATATGCAGTGTGGAAATGAATGTGTTCTCCACCCAAAGACCTGACCAGAAGCAGCTTTATTCATAAAACAAACTGAAGGACATTATTCAGTAATTACAGTATTGCGTGAAACTGCCATTTTCATCAAGCTAAAAACAGTTCAAAGTGCAACAAAGGAAAATGGATAAACAGATTATGACACGGCGGTTATACTTAGACTGAAGACTGTACTTTAGGATTTAAGTTTCATTTTCCCCACTTCTTAAAAAAATGTCTTTAATGTTTATTTTTGAAAGAGAGAGACACACACACAGAGCACAAGCAGGGACGGTGCAGAGAGATAGGGAGACACAGAATCAGAAGCAGGCTCCAGGCTCCGAGCTGTCAGCACAGAGCCCAATGCAGGTCTCAAACTCATAAACCACAAGACCATGATCTGAGCTGAAGTTGGATGCTCAACTGACTGAGCCATCCAGGTACCCCTCATTTTTCCCTAATTCTTTTTTTTCTTTTAATTTTTAATGTTTTTACTTATTTCTGAGAGAGAGACAGACAGACAGAGTGAGCAAGGGAGGGTCAGAGAGAGAGGGAGATACAGAATCTGAAAGAAGCTCCAGACTCTGAGCTGTCAGCACAGAGCCCGACATAGGGCTTGAACCCATGAACCCCGAGATCGTGGCCTGAGCCAAAGTCAGGCAGCTTAACTGACTGAACCACCCGGGCGCCCCTGTTCCCCAATTCTTGAAGCATAATTTAACTGTGTGTGGAATTCTAGGGTGACCAGTTTCTTCTAGTGTTTTGAAGATGCGATTTCCATATTTTCTGGCCAATATTACATCTGTCAAAAGTCAGTTTCAGGTGTCGTACTTTAAATGGCCATCTGTTTCTTTTCTCTGCTTGCTGTTCAGAGTTATGTTAAATTTTTAGTCTTCCTGGAGTTTCACCATGATATGTGTAGGTACAGATTGCTTTTCATCTTTAAAAATTTTTTTCATGTTTTTATTTATTTCTGAGAGAGCAACAGCGTGAGCAGGGGAGGGTCAGAGAGAGAGAGACACACAGAATCTGAAGCAGGCTCCAGGCTCTGAGCTAGCCGTCAGCACAGAGCCCGACATGGGGCTTGAACCCATGAACCGTGAGATCATGACGTGAGACAAAGTCAGACGCGTAACCGACTGAGCCACCCAGGTGCCCCCAGATTGTTTTTCATCTTGCTCAGGACTCCTTGTGCTCTCTGAATGTAAGGATTCATGTTTTTTATCATCAATCCTTGAAAGTTCTCAGCTCATACCTTCTCCACTATTGCCTCACACTCATTTTTACTAGTTTTTTCTTTTGGATCTCCTGACATAAGTTTTGAGATATTTCCTCCATGTCCCTTGACTTTTCACTCCTACTTTCTCCTCTTTATCTTTGCTGTATTCTGTGTCGTTTCTGCAGATATACCGTGTATTGCCCTCATTCTCTCCTCAGCCATGTTCAGTCTACCACTTAAAACTATTCAGAGTTTTTCATTGCATTGACTGTAGTTTTCATTTCTGGAAATTACACTTTGTACTTTTTCAAATACACTAGTTACCTTTTCTGTAAATTTTGTTCTGTAAATATTGTTGTGGCTTGTAATTTCCTTTATCTCCATTCTGTTATTTGATTTTTGAGAATGGCCAGGTCATGTTCAAATTACAGTGCATTATATAGCGTCCCTGTCTATCAGATGGAATTATGAGTACTCAGAGTGTTCCCTCATTATTTATTTATTTATTTATTGTGAGAGAGATACGAAAGGAGGGAGAGAACCAGCGGGGGAGGAGCTGTGAAGGGGGGCAGAGGATCCAAAGCAGGGTCTGCACTGACAGCAGAGAGCCCAGGGCGGGGCTCAGACTTGTAGATTGTGGTCATGATCTGAGCCAGAGTCAGACACTTAACCGAATGAGCCACCCAGGCGGACCCCCCATTATTTTTTGAGAGTCATAATCTTCTGTTACATGGCTGTTCTCTACTTTATTGATCAATTCCTTATTGATGATTTAAGTTGTTTCTAGTCTCCTGTTGTTATAAACAGTGTTGCAGGGAATACCCTTTGTCCGTGTTTATGCGCACATAGGAAAGCAAAACTCTAGGTTAGGGTACTGGAAGTAGACTTGCTGGGTTAAAGGGTATTAGAGTAGAAGAATTTGTAATCTTTTTCTTTAATGATTATTTATATTTGAGAGAGTGTGCAGGCATGGGAGGGGCAGAGAGAGAGGGACAGAGGATTTGAAGCAGCCTTCGCCCTGACAGCAGCGAGGCCGATGTAGGTGCGGCTCAAGCTCACGAACTGTGAGATCATGACTCTTAGCCGACTGAGCCACCCGGGCGGCCCAAGATTTGTAATCTTCACGGGTATTGTCACCTTGCCTTCTGAGGAGGTCATACTCTTTTATACCTGTGGCTGTACCAGTTTTCTAGTGACATACCCAGTGGCCGGACTCTCCAGTCGGCCCCACCAACAAGCTGTTGTCACGCTTTGGGGAAGTTGGCCAGTCTGATGGGTGAAGTTTATCTCCATGTAGTTTTAATTTATATTACTTTCTATGTGTGACGTTGAGTTGATGTGTCTAGGCCATTTTTTTTTTTGTCATTTTCTGTGAACTGCATGCTCATATCCTTTCCCCATTTTTTTTCTGTTGGGCTTTTAGTTTGTTATATTGATTTGTAGAATCTCTGTGGTGTAATGGAGTAATTAACTATTTGGAGGAAAAAAACTATAATCCATATTTCAATTCTACATTATTTAAAAACTTTGCTGATAATGAACTTTATTATAAAAGTACTTTTATGTATTTAAATATGTCAGTCTTTTGCTTTAAGGCTGTTAGGTTTAAAGTCATATTTAAAAAAATTTTTTTAGGGGCGCCTGGGTGGCTTAGTCGGTTAAGCGTCCGACTTTCGCTTAGGTCATGATCTCGCGGTTCGTGGGTTCGAGCCCCACGTCGGGCCCTGTGCTGACTGCCAGCTCGGAGCCCGGAGCCTGTTTCAGTCTGTGACTCCCTCTCTCTCTGACCCTCCCCTGCTCATGCTGTCGCGCTCTCTCTCTCCTAGAAATAAATTAAAAAAAAAAAAAAAAAAACATTAAAAAATATAAAAAAAATAAAAAATAAAAAAATAAAAAAAATTTTTTAATGTTTGTTTATTTTTGAGAGAGAGAGAGAGAGACAGAGTGCAAGTTGGGGAGGGGCAGAGAGAGGAAGACACAGAATCTGAAACTGGCTCCAGGCTCTGAGCTGTCAGCACAGAGCCCGACATGGGGCTCCAACCCATGAACGGTGAAATCATGACTGGAGCTGAAGTTGGATGCTCAACTGACTGAGCCACGCAGGCACCTCAGTTTCTTTTCATTAGTCTTCTTTATTCGAAACTTCCCTGCTGTTATTTCTTAATTTTATCTTCCTTTATGAACGTTTCAATCTGCCTGAGTAAAAAACCTGTGTTAGTATTTTAGTGAGTTTTGAGTCGCATTAAACACTGCTCTTCTATATTCTCCCAGCGTCTCTATTTTCCTACCGTTTACGGAGAGCTGATCTCTTTGATTTTGCGTCTGCTCCTCTCCTGCAGCGGATTTTCTTCTCACTTGGTTTGCAGCTATTTGTTGTGAGCTTATCTTTAGTGGGAAAGCTTTTTTCTTTTTCCTTTGGAAGAGAATTCAGCGTACCTTGGGTTATAAAAATGTTACTATCAACCAGTTTTGCATTTGTTTCTGCTGAGTGCAAGGCGATGAGAACTTGAGGATTTCTGCGCCAAGCTGTGTCCGTTTCGATGCCAGCCCTGCTCAGGGCGGTGGCCGGGAGGCCCCGCTTCTCCCAGGAGACGCTCGCTCGCTCGCCCTTCCTCTCGTCTGACCTTAGGCGGATTCCGGCTTCCTCTGCCAGCAGACCAGGCGCTCTCATCCGTCCCCATGGTGGTGGCACCAAGTCTTTTGCCCATCCCTTCCCCCGTCCCTGGGCTTTGGATCCCCAGCTCTAGGACCTATTTTGGGGCTCATCTACATATTTAAAAATACAAGTTTATCATCTTTTCTATGTCTTGTAGTAGGAGGAATCTCTCGGTGCCAGCTAGCACTTGGCAGGGCGCAAATCGTCGGGAGCTTCCTCTCTCTCCCTCTCTCTCTCTCCCTCTCTCTCTCTCTCTCTCTCGATGCCTTTTATTTGGTTTTCCTAATAACCACTGTTTGTCTGATAACACTCAGCTGTGGGCCTCAGCTTTCCTCTAAGGGTTGGGGCAGGAGAAGTGCCGGAGGGCTCTCTGAGGACTTCGCTGGGGAGATTTTTAAACTACATCGTGGCCCACAGCCTCCCCTCCTTTTTCAGCCAGGGTGTATCAGAATGGTGGTGGGTGGGAGGGTGATGGTTATTTTGGAAGAAGATCCACAGATGCTTCTCTTCTGCTGCCCTGCCTCTCCTCGCCTCACCCCCCCTCCCCCAACCCCTACAGAGCATCACTATTCTAGTCTCAGATCAATGCTGGATAAATAAGGTGACGGTCACTGTGTGTCACAGAGCTGGCCGGCCTGGGGCTTCGGCGTATAGACAGCCTCACAGGTCGGCCGCAGAAGCTCCAGGCCGGAGCACCGTGAGATGCCTCTGTGTTGGCCAGGCCAAGTGTCCTAGAGCCAGGAAGATAATAGAGTGCGAAGATTGACAGCTCGCTCTTAATGTAGCCAAAGCTTCTGAAATACCACCCATCTCTTTTTATAGATTGAGACATTTAGCACCCAAGAGCTGTATAGAGTTGAGCTTTTACAACTCAAGGCGTATCATGGATTGTGGCAGTCATTTCGCTGTGAATTTCCTTGCACACGTTGAAAGTGGATCATCTGGTACATAGTCCTGTTTAAAAATAGGAAAGTTAGCTGTTAAGAACAGAGTCCCAGAGCGGGGCCTCTGCCGTCTACTGAGAATATAATCAAAAGACTACAAACCCAAGGGCCCCCAAAGACCTGAGTCAGAGAGTTTCTGTTCCTCACTTTATAGGAAAAACCACTGAGGCCTGGGGTAGTGAGTGGCTTTCATGTGGCTGCAGAGCAAAATGGCCCTGGGTCTAGGATGCCTGTCCTGGAACTCTGGAACATTCTTCCAAGTGAAGCACGGCTACTCAGAAGGCATCTCGGTACCAAAGAGTCAGTCAGGGGAGATGGGTCACTTTTTTTTTTTTTTTTAATTTTTTTCTAGGAGAGAGACACAGCATGAGCAGGGGAGGGTCAGAGAGAGAGGGAGTCACAGACTGAAACAGGTTCTGGGCTCTGAGCTGGCAGTCAGCACAGAGCCCGATGCGGGGCTCGAACCCACAAACTGCGAGATCATGACCCAAGAGAAATTGGGACGCTTAACCAACTAAGCCACCCAGGCGCCCCATGCGTCACTTTATTTTATGTGCCCTGGCAGAAAAAAGCCAACCATGGACATTTTTATAGTTGGTAAATCGGTGTATCTTCCTCAGGTGCTCATTATCAACTGGGTCCTGATCTTCTGGAAGGTAGAACCGAGAAAATGCATAATTAAAATTTGAGTCCAAGTCACCGATGAAAGATTTAAAATAACAAGATATTAACAAGTGATGCTGAGGAAGCACTGACCTCACCCCAGGCACCGTGCTTTCTCTTAGCTTGGTTATCCGTTCACTAAGACTGCGATTTATAAGTCCTGTTCCCATCCCCCACTTTACAGATAAGGAAACTGAGGGACAAAGTTAAGGGAGTTGGCTAAGATGACACAGGTCATACGTGGGAACTAGGATTTGAGCCCCAGACGTCTGACCCCGGGGTCCACACTCTTAACCAGTATGTAGGATGGCCTCATGATTCCAGTATAAAAAATTAAAATCTATTCCATGATCATAGAATAACTAGTATATATAATCTATGTGTAAATCATCTAGTGAATGGAAAACATCCTCCAGAAGTCATTTTAAATCAACTTTCTCTTAATTTTTTTTAAACTAGTTTACAGTCTGTTTATTTTGAGAGAGAGCAAGCCCAAGTGAGGAAGGAACAGAGCGTGGGGAGAGAATCCCAAGCAGGCTCTGAACTGTCAGTGCAGAGCCCGATGTGTGGCTTGAAGTCATGAACTGTGAGATCATGACCTCAGCCAAAATCAAGAGTCGGACCCTTACTAGGGGCACCTGGGTGGCTTAGTCGGTTAAGCGTCCGACTTTCACTTAGGTCATGATCTTGCGGTTCGTGGGTTCGAGCCCGCGTCGGGCTCTGTGCTGACTGCCAGCTCAGAGCCTGGAGCCTGTTTCAGAGTCTGTATATCCCTCTCTCTCTGACCCTCCCCTGCTCACGCGTCTCTCTCTCTCTCTCTCTCTCTCCTAGAAATAAATAAAACATTTTTTTAAAAAATTAAAAAAAAAAAGAGTCGGACCCTTATTCAGCTGAGCCACCCAGGCACGCCCTCCTCTTAGTTTTTTAAAAAATTTATTTACATAAGTAGCCTGTATACCCAATGTAGGGCTCAAACTCACAACCTCGATCTCAAGGGTTGCATGCTTTTCGGACTGAGCCAGCCAGGCACCTGTCCTTTAATGTGAAGTAGCTACTTGGAAAATGTTGAGGATGTGTTTGTTTCCGGAGAATACATTTTGACTGGCGACCTTAAATGGGTGCTATTTTTCAAACACTTAAAACATTTTTTTCTGATTGAAAAAGTACACGTTGAAGAAAATTTGACTTTGTTGAGGGTTTTTTTGTATTTTTATCATATATATGTATATATGGAAAATATATATGACCTTGATTATTCTCCTTGAAGCGCAAATGCTAGAATTAATCCCCCTGGTACCTAGTACATCTGAGCTTGATTTTGGTCTTTTTATTTTTGTTTGTTCTATAAGTGAAATCATATGTGTTCTTTTGACTTTCCTTTTTAAAAATTTTTTAAGTTTATAATTTTCAGAGAGAGAGAGAGAGCGGGAGACAGAATCCCAAGCAGGCTTAGTGCCGTCAGTGCAGAGCCCAATGCGGGGCTTGAACTCACAAGCTGTGAGATCATGACCTGAGTGAGCAGACATCAGGAGTGGGACACTTAACTGACTGAGCCACCCAGGCGCCTCTCTGTTACAGACTTCTTAACCTAATTCCTCTCTGGTCAGGGAACACGGTATGAACTGAATTCTCGAAAATTGCTTGAAACTTGTCATTCGGCCCAGAATGTAGCCTGTATTGGTAAATGTGCTCTTGAGGACAGTGTGTGTTGGGCTGCGTGAGTGCAGTGATTGCCAGTGAGGTCAGGCGGGTGGGGTGCAGCTGGGGTGGCCCCCATGCTCACGCCTCTCCTGCCAGCAGTGACAGGGATGCTGAAGTGTCCCATCTTGGTGGGTCTTCATGAGCTTCTGCTGTGTCTTTATTCTCGTTTCCTACATTTCGGAGCTCTTCTTAGGTGCGTAAGCCCTTAGTATTGCCCTACCTGTTGGTGCCTTGAACCTTAACCCTGAGGAAATGACGGCCTCCATCCCTGGCTTTCCTTTTGATCTAATTCCACAGTCTCTGCGCTGTCTCTGGGGCATTTAGACCTGAGATTGGCAGATGGCAGCCTGAGGCCCGATCTGGCCCGTCGATGGTTTTCTACAACCTCTAAAGAGGGTTTTACTTTTTTAAAAAAATGTTTTGTTTATTTTTGGGAGAGAGAGACAGCGTGAGCAGGGGAGGGTCAGAGAGAGAGGGAGTCACAGAATCTGAAGCAGCTCCAGACTCAGAGCTGTCAGCAGAGCCAGACGTGGGGCTCGAACCCACGAACCGTAAAATCATGAGCTGAGCCAAAGTCGGAGGCTTAACTAACTGAGCCACACAGGTGCCCCAAAATGGTTTTACATTTTTAAAGAGGTGTGAAAATAATCAGAAAAGAATGGGATGGGAATCCTCTGTGGCCCCCAGATCCTGAACATTGACTGTCTGGTCCTTCCCAGAAATGTTTGCCGACTCCCCCCCGGGTTTAGACTATTTTGTGCGGTGATTGCTGCCTGTTTTCTGTTGACCTCTGACTTCCCCCCGCCTTTTTCTGATGCCTTTGGGATTGAGTATTTGTATTTTTCTTTATCTCAGCGACTTTATGAGCCGCACTTGTGTGGCGGCCACTGTGGGGTCTGGAGCGCGCAGCTCTGGCTGGCACAGCACCCGCTTCAGGTAGTGAAGGGCCCCGTGGGCGTGCACCTGCCGCCCCGTCCCCCAGTGTTGCTGTCACACGTTGTGCTTGGGCGTGTGTTAGAAACCACCCCCTACACTGGTGTTATTTTTGCTTTCAGCCGGTTCTCTTCCTAAGTGTTTAAAGTGACGAGCGGAGACGTGATGAGTCTGGTGCTTCCTGCGGGTCCCTGCTGCCATCTGACATCTCAATTTCTGCTTGACAGGCTGGCTTTGCTGTGGTCTTGGTGCAGTTGGCTGTGGTTTCTGTCTTTTTTTGGGCAGCTTTGTTGGGATCTGTGATTGGCAAATAAAAGCTATGTACATTGAAGGTATAAACTTGATGTTTTGATGTGTATGTTGTGAAATGATCACTGCGAGCTAATACATCCATCACCTACCTCACAAAGGTACTATTTCCTTCCTTCCTTCCCTCCCTCCTTCCTTTCCTTTTCTTCCTCCCTCCTTCCTCCTCTTCGTCTTCCTCCTCCTCGTCTTTTTTCTTTTCTTTTCTTCCTCCTTTCCTTTCTTCTTTCCTTCCCTCTCTCCCTCCTTCTTCCTTCCCTTCCCTTTACCTTCCCTTACCTTCCTCAAAATCTACCTCCACAACTCCACTGTCTGCTTCTGAGTTGAACGATTCCACATATAGGTAAGATCCTGCACTATTTGTCTTTCCCTGCCTGACTTATGTCACTTAGCATAATGTCCTCCAAGTTTATCCGTGTGTGTGTGTGTGTGTGTGTGTGTGTGTTTAAGTTTATTTCTCTTTCTTTTGAGACAGAGAAAGAGAGCGTGCCAGGGACAGGAACAGGCAGAGAGAGAGCGCGCGCCAGGGAGGGGCAGAGAAAGAGGGAGAGAGAATCCCAAGCAGGCCTCACCGCTAGTGCAGAGCCTGATGCAGGGCCGAGTCCCACGACCCTGCATCCTGACCTGAGCTGAACTCAAGAGTAGGACACTTAACTAACTGAGCCCTCCAGGTGCCCCAGGATTTCTTCTTTCTTGAGGCTGGATGATAATACCTTAATGTGTGTGTGTGTCTCGTGATAAATTCTTACAGCTTGTCTATGTCCGGAAACATCTTTATCTTCACTTTGAAAGACCCTCTTGCTCGGTACGGAATTCTAGATTGACAGGGTTTTCCCTTCCAGCTCTTGAAACCTGTTGTTACCCAGCCTTGTAGCCTGTGTTACTTCTGACATGAAGTTTGCTCTAATTCTTTTTGTTCCTTTGTACAGAATATTTTGTTTTGCTCTCTATGCTTTTGAGATTTTCTCTTTGTCACCGGTTTTCAGCAGTTCACAGGTGTAATCTGCTTCGCGTTTCTTGTGCCTGGGGATCTCTGAGCCTCTCGGATCTGTGACCTTACTGGTTCCTTCAAGTTTGGAAAGGTTTGCGGTATTATTGCTTATGATATTTTTTCTGCCTCCCATCCCTCCCCTTCTCTGGGTCCTCTGAGCGTGGATAAGTAGCCTCGTCCTGTGCTCCTAGGTTACTCATGCTCTCCCTTTATGTTTTCAGGAATTTGCCCTCTCTGTTTCATGGATAGTTTCTACAGCATTTTCAAGTTTACTGGTCTTTTTCTTCTGCAGATGTATTTTCTATTAACATTATGCAGTGTGTTTCTCCTTTTACACACTGCAGTTTTTATCCATGGAAATTTGACTTCGGTCTTTGTTGCAGCTTCTATGTCTCCAATTAACACGTCTGACATGACTCCTGTGTCTCTATTCAGCTCATCCGATATTCCCTCCAGCGTCCTGAGTGGAACGCAGTTACAGTAACTGTCTTCATATCCTGTCTACTAATTCTACCATTGGGGTCATTTCTTGCCAAGTTTCATAGGATTGCTTCCTTCCCCTCCTTGTTACAGACTGTTTTTCTACTTCTGTGTGAATTATGAATTGTGTTTTCATTCTCCTTTGCATACTTGATTTTTTTTTATTGGAGTCCAGATATCATGAGTTTCACCTTGTTGAATGCTTGTGATCCTACACTTTACAGGAAATATGTATGTGGTGTTTGTCTCCGTTTCTGTCAAGCAGCTCCTAAAACTGGTAATTTCCAACAAGGAAAGAATGTTGTCTTTTGTTATGTTAATAAGGTGACTTTGGAAGCTTCTAAGGGCTGGAACTTTCCGTCCCTCCCCCACACCTGCAGGGAGGGAGAGGGGCTGGAGGTTGAAGCCATCTCCACCGGCCAGTGACTTTATCCAGCATGTCTGTGCAACAAACCCACTAGGAAAATCCAAAAGGAGAGGGTTTGGAGCAGGTGACTGTGTGGAAACGTGGAGAACCCTCTTTCCCCAGACCTCTTCCATCAGGTGGTTCCTGAGTTATGTCCTTTTATAATAAACCAGTAATCCAGTAAGTACCCAGTTTCTCTGACTTCTGTGAGCCGCTCTTGCATATGAATTGAGGCCCATCAAGGTAGGGGTGGTTGGTACCTCCGGCCTGTAGCGCGTAGGTCAGAAGCACAGGTAACAATCAGGGCTTTTAACTGAAGGTCGGGGTTTGGGGGCCAGGGTTTGGGGGCCGGCCTTGTGGGACTGAGCCCTTCACCTATGGGATCTGATGCTGCTTCTGGCAGACAGTGTCAGAATTGAGTTGAATTTGTGGACACCCTGCTGGGGTGTGATACTTGCCTGTTGGTGACTTAAGCCCCAGTATGTTGAAATGGGGTCCAGGCATCCAAAAGAGTGCTGAGTACTTCTGTATTTCTGCGGATGTTCTCCAGATGTGGTCCTAGGTCACATCTTAAGTTAGAGTCCTGCTGTGTCTTGCCTTTTTTTTTTTTTCTGAGAGATAGAGCGGGAACAGGGGAGGGGCAGAGAGAGAGGGAGAGAGAATCCCAAGCAGGATAGCATAGGGCTTGATCTCTGGAACCAGGAGACTGATGAGCGAAACAAAGGCAAGGGAAATGTAGCTTTAGTTAAATTTAAGTTAAATTTCCTTACAGCTCCCAGCACCCTGACACACCCCTGAAACTTGCAGAGTGGGACCTTGCTCAGGGAGCTCATGTCTGCCTTACTGCCTTAACGTTTTTGTGGTATTAAAGACCAAAAGTAACCTTATCCTGACAGCAGCGAGCCCCTCAAGGTCCTGAGAGCCTTGCTTCCCAATTCCTTGGAGACTTCCCCGTCCCTGAGCCCCGCTAACTTAATCGTCTGTGATCAGTCACTCCTCACAGTCCCCATGCAGCTCTGCCTGCCCACGGGTCCCATCACTGTGCTGTAGTAAAACCACCTTTGGCACCAAACTCGTCTCAAGAATTCTTTCCTAGCCATCTGCTCACAACCCCCAATCCATAATTTCATCGTTTCAGTGCCTGTACGTGGGGCTGTGAGTCTTTTCACCCTCCGGACTGTGCAGCCCTCGTGAGTCCTTTCTCTTCTCTTCCCTTACTCGCGCTTCAGGGGCTCTTCGAGAAGTTTGGTCTTCATGGACACTCTCACGTCGATTGCCGGGCTGTAGTCCTCTAGCCGATGGCTACCCCACGGGGAGGAGAAAGCCTGCGCTTTGGCTGGAAGTTAGGACGCTGGCCGGAATGGTACTAAGACCCAGCAACTGGGTGCCCTCTTTATGCCTGTCCTTATGCAGAGTTTTTCGTCTTGGGCACGGGACAGCCCCTTCAGGCACCAGGGACGCTGCCAGTCTTGACGACAGCCGTATGAAGTTTCCTCCTCGTTGGTGTAATGTGAACCCTTCACATCCCTAATCTAGCAGCTTCTGGTTCCAGGACCTCCCCTGGGAGCCGGCTGAAACCGGTTCCCAACTGAACTAACACCCCCAACCAGGGACCGCTTCCTAAGAAGTTGTCTGTAAGGATCATATGTGTTGGAATGTCGCTTGCACCATCGTGGATTTCTGTCTGTACTGTTTGTCATCAGTGTCCCCTCCCGACTATTGAAGTTCTCTCTTCTACAGGAAACAGAGCAAACAGACTGAGGCACCCTGCGTCCCACTGTGAATGGCCCTAAAGCAGGACCCCGGTCTAAGGGCCCCTTGTAGAATGTGTTGGGCTACTAACTAGGTGGATAAACTCTCCTGATACGTTGGATGATTGTGTAAACAGGCCTCCTCCATACGGAGACCCCGTGGGTAGCCAGAGTCCTTTTGTTTCCTTCTTGCCCTAATAAACTGGGTGCTTCTCTGCTCGTTTTTCCTTTTTTAAATTTTTTTATAGTTCATTTATTTTTGAGACAGAGAGCATGAGCAGGGGAGGGTCAGAGAGAGAGGGAGACACAGAATCTGAAACAGGCTCCAGGCTCTGAGCTGTCAGCACAGAGCCCGACATGGGGCTCGAACCCACGAACTGCAAGGTCATGACCTGAGCGGAAGTCAGATGCTTAACTGACCGGGCTGCCCAGGCGCCCCTATCTGCTCTTAACCTTGTTCATGGGTTCCGTTTATCAGCTCCGTCAGAACACGGTCCCCAGGTTTTAGAAAGGCGGTTACAAGATCATGACCTGAGCCGAAATCAAGAGCGGGACGCCCAACCCACTGAGCCACCCAGGCGCGCAGTGGCTTGTCTTTTAAGCCTCTAAGATCAGGCCAGAGTGGCGTGCAGTCTCTGGTTCCTCTTCCCGTGATAGAGGAGAGACCCTTAATACTCTAGCCCTGCGAACGCTGTGTGAATCGGGTTTGGGTTCTTTTCACTCTGGGAAACGGAGTAAACGGGAAGCGGTTGGCGGTAGGTAGAGCTGTCAGCCCCATGTGTGAGCTCAAAGCCCTGCTCCTAAGCCTTTCAAGCCCGTCTTTGACCTTCACTCACTTCTGGTCGGCTCTCTGCTGAAGGCTCTGGGGAGGCCCTCCGGAGACGCGGAATTTCCGTCTACAGCTGCCTCCTGCCCCTCACCGTCCTTGTGAACCCCAGCAAGCCCCCAGCCCTGCTTGCCCCCCGCCCCCAGCCCTGCTGAGTCAGGCTGACTGCCCTGGGACCACCCCCGGGATTCAGGCAGGCTCTGCCAAGCTCCTTGCCACAGATCCCACTCTTCTTCCTCCCTCCTTTCCCTCCTCCGCGGCCGGCCACCCCGTCTCCGCCCTCCTCACCAGGCACTGGGCGCTACACCTCCGCCGGCCGCCTTGCCGCTCCCCCGGTGCACCTGTGGCTTCTGGATGTGCCCTTTGCACATGGCTGTCAGCAGCCGCGTGGGTTCAGCGCCTGCAGACCGAGGAAGATGCTACGCTCCGGTGCGGCCCTGAACCCCTGAGAGCGCGCTGCCGCAGAGGCCCCCTGCCCGGGCCGCCGGCTCCTGCCCCTTGAGGCTGTGGCCTCACAGCAAGCGTTATATCTCTTGTGTTAAAGGGCAGAGATGGACTGCTCCTTTCACAGCTGTGGATTTTCCCTTTTCTGTCTCCTCAGAGATTGCAGGTGCTCCAGTGTCTGAAATTTCTGGGCCTTTCTCAACAGACGACATAGCCAGCAACTGTGTCCCCGCCCTGCCTTTGAATGAGCCCATTTTGTGGATTGTCTCCTACGCGCTCATGAGCGTGTGTGGAATCATCCTTCTAAGCCTGATCGTCCTGCTGCTGCTTCCGTTGCGGTGCCGGCGCCTGCCCCGGGACCCCGAGGTCGTCAACGATGAGTCCTCGCTCGTCCGGCATCGCTGGAAATGAAGGGCAGAGCCCGCACTCGTGAGCGGCCTTGAACTCTCTGTGAGGAGAATTCCGTTTCAGGTGCAGCAGGCGGGGTCATAAGGCAGGTGCCTTCCTGTGTCCACTAGTCTTAAATCTGTTCTGCTCCCAGATGCCTTCCAGATTCACTGTATTTTGAGTCTTGATTTTAAAGCTTCCTCCTCCTCCCTCACTTCCGAGAAAAATTATAATAAAAAACACCTCATTCTAAACGAAAACAGAGTGATTTTGGGCTTCAGGCTGTACGTGACTGGTGGTGCCAAACTGGCAAAGGGTGCCGCCCAAACCAGCTTGGGCTCGTTCTCCCTCTCCTCCCGGCTCTGGAGAAGGGAGTACATGTGGTTCCTAATCCCTCCTCGCTAACGGGAAGCTTTTCATATTAATTGCATTGAAGGGTATTTTGCGCCAGGCCTCAACCTGGAACAGAGTGTACGAGAGACTCGCAATATGGCGCCTCACAGTATGGCGACAGGGGCAGCGGCCTGGGGCCCGACGCTGTGGCCGTCCCGCCCACTTCGGAGTCGGAAACAGAGCCCTTTCCTGGGTCCCTCTGTGCTCTGAGTGGGAGCCGGAGCCCTCCAGGAGAAGAACATCCCTCCACGGTCTTCACCAGCCTCTTCCGAAGACGGGAAGCCTTTTGTCCGTCATGGTAGAGTGCAAGGACAACCTCCTCTTTGTGCTCGGTACTTCTGTAGTGTCGTTGGTCGCACAATAAGAAGCTACATCCGCTGGCTGAGACTTAGCCCAGCCCGGGGCCCTGCCCCCCGGGTGGGGCCGCAGGCAGCCTCCTTGCTGCCCTTGGGCTGAAAGAATCATCATTCTACCACAGGGAGAGTGGCGGGTGCTGGCCTGTTACCCGGCTGGCCGCCATCGCACATGCGTTCTCTTCCTTAAAGTCAACAAGCAGTATTTTGGTGAGCAAAACAGATCCTATTTCGCCAGCTTAGTTGTTTTTTTCCAGGTCTGAAGGTAGGTTGGTTATTAACCTTTAGGGAAATAGGGAAATGGCTAACAGCCCATCCTTGTGACCGACTCTCGGGAAGGAAGACACAAGGCATGTGGAGGTCGTGAAGGAACTGGTGCTTTTCCGTTGTTCTCAGACCATGTGTCTGCATTTGCCGAACCTCCCGACTCCAGCATAGTCGTCTGAATGCGCGAGAACAAATGTGTGGAGCGGTTGACCCGCGTGTGCCCTGCTTTCCTTTGGCGTGTTTGGTCTTCAACGAGGTGGGTGTGCAGTGCTGTCTTTATTTGGGGAACCTCCCTCTGGCTGTCATTTATTTGATAAATTAATTCTTCACCCCAAAAAAAAGCCTTAACGCTATGTAGTCAGCCTTCTGTGATCAGATGTAATTAGAAGGATTCACAGTTCAGAGCCAATATCCCTTCCCCTGTTTGGGTGCCCAAGTCCATGTTCACTTCGCGTTGCTTTTGGGATGAGTTGGGTGTGCACAGGAGTCCTGCTGGAAGGGCTGACTGGCGGCTGGGTTGTCGTGTATATTTAGAATAGGCGTCACTGGACCAGGCCCATGTCCTGAGGAATATACGACCAGAGAGATGCGGGGCCGCTTATACGTGTGGTGGCGTCCTTGTGGACGCTGCAGCAAAAGAAGGTTTGAGTTGCATCTCAGAACATGAATCTTCTGTGTTCTCTTCAAGAAACACTTGGAACATGGCAAGTTACAAGGCAGGAGGGGTTCCGTTATCAGATGCTCATTATCAGGTTCACTCTTGGCCAGGTGACAGGTAGTGATTTCAGAGTTTGAAATCTCGGGAAGCCTAATCCTCTTGCCCTGTTGGCTTTTTCACGGGTTCGCGCTTTGTGGTCCACTTCACGTGGAAGTGAAGGCGGCTCTCCCGTGCCTGGCCTTCCCTTGGCTGTGAACATCCATCCGAGCTCATGCTTGAAAACGAGGGAATGGCACAGGTGACCCGGTTGGTTTTGCCGCCCAGTCCTTCACACAGGCATCTTCAGTTCTGGTCTCTCGTGTCGCGTTTCCGAGCTAAGGACCATTGCTGTTGGAGCAGACGGCAGGCTCTGTTGCCAGAACACGTGATGGATGATAGCAAGTCAGATTTCAAGCTCTAGGGTATTTGATGAAGTTGCTGTAATGCTGGGGAATTCATATCAGATTTCTCCACCTTTTCATCTCTGATGTCATGGGATGTGACGTTTTAATGGAAATACTCAGATTACAAAAGTATAACTTAGCAACCAGAGGGGAGTAGACAACGGAACGTGGCACATTTTCCTGGCCTTCTTAGCTGTCGGAAATTGGACCTTGAGTCAAAACTGTGGTTCGTGACACCCCCCTCCTCGAGTTCTGCAAATTGATACGGAGCTTGGAAAACCTTCAAGCCGGCCTGCTTTGAATAGGAAGGGAAATAGCAATTGTCTGACCATGTCATTTTTACCTTGTAACATACTGTGGAAAATGCCGGAAGACGGCTCTTTCCTTGAAAGCTGCAGCTTAGCATCATGCTCTTGTCAAACCCTGTCAACCCTCCCACGAGAGATGGGATGCTTCTTCATGAATGATACGGTTTTATTTATTTATTTATTTATTTATTTTTTTTACTAGGGCGATACTTTATATTGATAAGTTATTTGGAAGCCCCAAATGCAATCCTGGCTTCAGTCTCTAGGCCTCTTTGAAAACTAGCGAGAAACAAGATGAAGACAGTCTCACCGCCCCCCCCCTCAGCTCTCCCCCACCCTCGGGAATTTTAAAAAGCACCATGGTGATTGGTGCCGCTATTTTGTGTTTCTTCTAAATGAAAAACAAGTATCTGGCATTCAGGAAATGGGTTCCCTGCACATGACTTCTGGGAATGTTGTCCTGAACACAGTCCACTCCCAAACGTTTGGAAAGACTCTACTTGACTCCTCTTGAAACACAGAGTGTTTGGGTTGGAGATCAGTTTGGGGTCAGTTACAGCTCAAAATTAGGAAAGTGACCCCCCGCTCGGCACTCCCACCGACCCCTCCGCGGAGTCATGGGCTGCAGAATTTGCAGGCGGTTCTGACTTAGCGTTACCTTATTTAAGAAGTGAGGAAGGACTATTTGATCGTTTAGTAAGTTCCCCTGGAAATGAAAATGTGTCCCTTCTGCCGGGTCCCTGTGTGGCCGATTACCAGCACAGTTCGGTTCTGAGTTCCAGCCTAGGGTTCATGACGTCACGGGGGATAAATCACTGCTCCCCAGAACGCCTCTTCCATAAGCCACAATAATTGAGCTTCACCAACTTACTCTTTATTAGTGGAAACCAGATACCTTGGTGGGCCCCCCGTGTGTGTTTATCGTGCACAAACTCATTAGAATCAATACCAGAACTGTTCAGAGTAAACACTTGCAACCAAGATTTTTTTTTTCCTGTTTTAGGAAATCAAGTAAACATCATAAAATGTAAAATTTAGGTTTTGCCAAGAGAGGGATTAGGTTTTTAGTGCCAGGAAAACCCCATACATGGAAGCTCTTGTATACATTCGTAGTGGGTTTTAAGGATTTCAGATCTGAACTTCTGGCAGTTTGCCAATACATGGTGAGCTGGGAAGATACAATTTGAGGGTGAGGAAGGAAAATAAACATGACATCCAAAGTATGGTGACAAAATAAGCAGAATTTGGTGTTTTGAAAAAGTCGCTTGAGTTAATTCCAGGAATCCTCACGTTTCTTACCCTTAGAGCTGGGAGGGAATCAATTGGAGATGGGATGTACTTTATATAGCAGCAAGCCCGAAACTTTTAAAGAACATTTAATTAAGCTAGAGTCACGGTCGGATGTCCGCATGGGCAAAGTGATAATGTGTCCCCTTACACTTTGTGTTGCCGAAGCCAGGTGAAGAATGGTTCTTTCGAAGACCACGGAAGGGGTGATTGGGACTTGGAAGGTTCTAGAATCTGAGAAGGGAGGTGGGGTAGGAAGTCCTGTCCTTTGTCAGCAGATGACTGCAAAGGTCTGGCCAAACTGAAGACACCCCAGGATGTCCTAGGCAGCTCATTTCTACCCTCTGGAAGTGATTTTTTTTCACACCCGTACTTTCTGGAAATTTTTCAAAGGAACTTCTTAGGACTTAGGATTTGTCAAAGAGAGACATGCTTTGCAGCCATGTTAGAACACCTGTATTCTAACAAAACTAGAGACAGGAACTCCCTAGGAAGACCTAGTGCCTAGACTGTAGACTCAGGGTTGCACACTGGGAAGTTCCTAGAACAGGGTCAAGGGGCTGAAGCCAGAGGGGGTGGTTGGCAGTTGTCTGAGCGTCAGACGGTTGCCTTGGAAGCCAGAGTGACTGAGGCACAGCCGTGTCCATCCAGCCCTGTCGGGGCAGCCCAGTGACTCCAGGGGAACCCAACAGACCCCCGACCACACTCCTTCTCTGGGGACACCTCCTGTCAGGCACACTTGCAGAGAGAAGCGTCAGGCCCTGCGCCCCGGTGTGGCCTTGTGGCATCTCACGGGGCCGTGCGTGTTGGAGCTCACCCTCGTCCTATTCGTAATCCATGCAGTTCGGTCGGCTCCCCACGTGTGTCAGTGAACTCAAGCCATGACTTGGGCGCACGCCCAGGTTTGGTGAGAATGTCATCCTGGGGGGGTGGGATTGTAGCGACCCCAGCGTGTCTGCAAAACCTCTAATGTCATGAGTTCTCGGGGGTAATTTCAAGTATCACGAGGACACATGACTTCAGCCAGTCAGTACCGCGTTTCTCCCCAGTCCTGCGCTTTCTCCGGGTTTCTTACCATCAGTGTTACACACACGTGTCTGCTGTTCCCAGCCTGCGTTGTGCTGTGAGATTGGGCAGCGCGTTTGCTCTTAAAGATCTCCCTGTGGCCAAAGACTGGGCCTGGATGCACATGAAGCCTCCTCATAAATGTGGATCCAGCCCTCGCCCCAAGAGCGGCCCCAGGTACCTGACCTTTGATGCCCTCGGGCCTCCACGTGTCCAGGGAAACATGGCGGCTGCCACAGCAGTGTGTCCGGACGTGCCTGGCTGGCATCTCAGGATACAGGGGGGATTATGGTGCGAAAATATCTGTCTTGCCTCCAGATATCTGCTGGTCAGGGTTTGCCCCTGCCTGTGGGGCAGGGGGGGGAGGTGGGGGGTGAGCGGCCCCCTCTGCAGAGGAGGCAGTATCTGTGTAGCGTCAGAAGTAGGTAAGGCGGTGGAAGTGGAGATTGGGTGCGACTCCACGCACACCAAGCGGAGACGATCTTGCCAATGTACAAGTAGAATTATAAATTGGATGGTTCTAAATTGTAGTTTTATAAAATAGATACATAGAATGGTGTCACTAAGAGGGAAATCGAAGCCTGGAGCGTCTTTGAAACCTAACCTCCTTTACCACTGAGGATTTTCCACAGAACTTGCTTCGTTTAGGTTGGCACATATGTGTATATCTATGTATTTTTTTTTCTTTTTTCACGGTACGTCTCCTGATCAGATTATCACGAGATGGCAGATGTCTGCAGAAGACCGAGCTTGCTTTCTCTGTTAAATGCTGTTTGTAGAGGTCACTGGAATGTTCCTATAAAACCAAGGTTTCCACTTGCTTCCTTTTACCTATTGAGATAAAATTCCACACAAGCCTTACATTTTGGAAGTCACTGCTTCTGAGTGAAAGCCAAGAAAACATTGAAAGATTATTTTTTTGAGGTAAACAGACAAACAGAGCTCATTAAGGATCTGTTCATGTATAGTGAAAATCACCAAAAATAAACTTCCTTCCATCCACCTGCTTATACAACTGTGTGTGCTTTGCGGCTGGGAATTCCAATTCGGAATTGCCTTTTCCATGTTCCGAATTGGAGGTAACGTGTCCTCTGATGTGTAGCATGTTACACACTCTTGTATCCGTGAGCTTGGAGAGCCTTTCGCCTTGGAACCGCCTGGAACACGGGAGGAAGCAGCCTGAGGGGGTGTCAGCAGTGTGGGTAATCAGTGTGTTTAAACACCGGAACGATGAGTGGGGTATGTCATGTGCTAATGTCATCTGTGATGAGGGGTTTCCCACTCTTGTCTGTTAATTTGCACAGTTAAGTAGACTTCAGGCTTAAAATCCTCATGTTCAGTCACTGAAGGCGGTGACTCATTTTCTTCGTAAGGAGGGGGACTTGGCTGCCGCCTTGGGCCGTGTCTGCTCCGGCCAAGAAGCTGCAAACCTCAGATTCTCAAGTGACGCCAAGAGCAGCGCGTGGCAGGATGTCTTTATGTGTGGATCTCCGAGTAACGTCTTTCCCGCACGGCCCCCACGTGCAGCCTGTATGTCTGAAAGGGCTGACGATTGTGGTTTGTCTCCCTTTTGGGATTGCCCTGCGTCCACGCCCTTGTGCCCCGGAAAGGCCGGGTTTTCTAACGTCATCTTGGTTTTATACGTGTACGCTCCACCAGTGTCACGTGTGTCCCGCTGGAAGGGAAACAAGGTTCGGGTCACTTGAATAAAGCGGACTTTCGACTTCCTGGGTTTCGAATTGTTATCGTGCTTTTGTTCGAGTCACGCTTCCGACGTTGCTGATGGCGGCGTGTGCCCCGTCCCGCTTGCTTCCACTGCTGCCGGATGGGGTTCTGGGGGGCGTCAGAGAGGAAATGGGATGTAGGGGGGTGCAGGCCCGGTCCCCCAGGTATAAGGGGGAGGAGAGTAAAGGAACGCGGAACTTGGAACGTGAGGACCCCCGGCAGTGGGGAGAAGCCACCGAGAGAGCAGCACGTTTAAGGGGTCGTGCGGATGGGACAGGAGGCCAGGGCCGCCCTGCCGGACTCAGCCTGCAAGGCGGTGGTGTCCTCCGAGTCCAACAGACTAACCAGCCCCAAGTCCTGGCCCAGGATCACGCAGCCGGAAAAGTATTAGCCTGGGAGGGGGCCCTGGTCTGTGTACCTGCCCAGCAAAACTCTGCACCACACTGCCTCACGAAGTGCGGTACTGAGCCGTTCCTTCCAGAAGCATCAGGCGCCAGCTGAGTGGGTCGGTTTCTGGACCGGGATGTTGCCAACCTGGGGAAAGCAGAAATAATGAACGAAGACAGATGTCACCCAGGAGCTGTGATCTAGCTGCTACGCAAACCTTGAAAGACCCCTCCTTTCCCCCCCTGCTTTCTATGATTGGAGGTGTTCGGTGTTACATAGACAAGAAAGGAGGAAAAAGAAAATTTCGAACCATTAGGAAGTGAAGCAATGGTCCCTGGAGAAAGAAAATAGGATGTTTGCTTCTTTATAACGAAAGAGAGAATTTGATTTCAGTTTTTTGGTTTTTGTTTTTTTCCGTGCTGGTTTATCATATTTTGCCATTCTTTTGTTTGTTTGTTTTGTTTAATGTTTTTTATTCTTTGTTACTTTTGAGGGAGAGACAGAGAGCGATCAGGGGAAGAACAGAGAGAGACACACACACAGAATCCGAAGCAGGCTCCAGGCTCTGAGCTGTCAGCACAGAGCCCGACGCAGGGCTAGAACTCATGATCACAAGTTCATGACCTGAGCCGAATGAAGTCGGCCTGTCAACCTACTGAGCCACCCAGGTGTCCCTTTTGCCACGCTTAAGCCGTGGGTGGTGTCGAAGGTGTGATTTTGTCACTAGGTGGTGCTGTTGCAAAACTGTGAAATAACATTTCTGCTTTTGTTTTTTTCATTCTGTGTACCTGTGTTGGCAAATTTTATCGTGTGTGCACATAATGAAACTATACCCCACAATTCTCCAAGGATGTTTATACTTCTACTCTAAAATAGAATCTTCAAAAGATGCTACATAATGTAGTAAATCTTGGGGGGGGCGTGGTCCCCAAATATGCATTTCCAGCTCCTAGCCTATTTGGCTGCCTCACAGGGAGGGAAACTGAGTCACAGGTGCTGTAAGTTCTCCAGGTTCTTGCTGTCCGTGGCAGCATCCAGATCTGAGAAAACCAGTTTGTCTGATTACCAGAACTATGATCTCAACCATGTTCTGCTGCTGTTTTTACGAGGTTAAAAATGGAGAATCAAAAAGAACTATTTTTAAAAATGGAGACTGATATATGCTAAAAACAAAAACACTACGTGGAGAGAGATTGGGGAAAATATTTGCGTATTTACATACTTACAAACATGTATTTGTATGTTTACAGACAGAAGGATGGAAGCTAACATTTTTATTGAACAGTGAATTCTGGCAGATCAGGTACATGACGACATTTCCTTCCTCCGATCGGGCCCTATCAGGTAGACGTTGTTACTAAAAATATTGTGTAAACTGTGGGCTGAAGGCCAGGGGTACAGAGAGGCCAGATGACAGAAATCAAGAGGCCTGGGGAAAGGAAGCTGGCCACAGGAGAAGTCCAAAGGCCAAGGTCTCTTTTGGTGCAGAGGGGTGATTTCATGAAAACACGGGCACAGGAAGCACTTGGGCAGAGAGAGCTACCCGTAGGCCAGGGTCTTACCTGTGACATCGTGGTAGAAAAAAAGTAATAATAAAACCAAAAGGCCTGCTGTCCTTTGCATACAAATGTTTCACACCAATAAGCCGAATGTACTAACCGTGGTTTGTTATTTGCTGTGTTCTGACGCTCTGACTTGTGGTACGTTGTTGACAGAGAGACCAAGCTCCCGGAGTTAGCCAGTTCCTAGAGAGAGGAAGCAACTCACTGCAGAGTAAACGACACACTGGGTGCACGCCTTTCAAATGTGAGCCAAGCAAGCCAGAGCCCAGACCCCCCCAATGGTCTCCTTCATCTGGTTCCCACACTCTCGGCCACTGTACCCCCACCCCCAGCCCCTGCTGCCCGCATCACCCCAGCGTCAGGTACGAGGCAGTTAACTACAACCTCCGTGCCCCGGAGCCTGCTGAGACTTCTCAGTGTAGCCCAGCAGCCCCTTGGCCCTGCCTCGCCCGTTCCTTCCTCTGGAAACCAGAGTGAAGGCTCTAGTTTTCTCCTCCGCCTCCCTCTGCCTCCCCCCGGCGGTGCTGTACAACATGCCTGCCTCCTGCTTCCAGGGATTATCCCTCACGACAGTCACTTCTGCTTCTGGGGTCTGACCACACCTCGTGAAAACTGATCCCAGCTACCCTTAAAACGCCACAGAAGGACATGAGAGCCCAGAGGAAAAGCATACAAAGGCTGGCAAACGCGGGAAACAAATGGTCAAGAAACGTGAACTCGCTCGATCGATCTTACAATGTGTGCAGAATGTTAACGTACTTAGAAATTGAGCAAATCCCATTTTTAATGACAAGCAGCTGCCTACGAGGTGAGCCATCTATGGCGCTGATGCAGTGTGTAAACTAGAGCGGGCATTTCAGCGAGCCTGAAAAATACCCCCGTCTCCTCTGAATGGATACTGCTTTTGGAATCTGTCCTGAAGAAATAGCAATGTGGACAAACCAGAAACTAATGCAGAGAGGGCCACCTGGGTGGCTTAGTCGGTTAAGCATCCGACTTTCGCTTAGGTCATGATCTCGCGGTTCCTGGGTTCGAGCCCCACGTCGGGCTCTGTGCTGACTGCCAGCTCAGAGCCTAGAGCCTATTTCAGAGTCTGTGTCTCCCTCTCTCTCTGACCCTCCCCTGCTCATGCTCTCTCTCTCTCTCCTAGAAATAAATTAATAAATAATAAATAAATAAATAAATAAAAAGAAACTAATGCAGAGAGAGAAGCGGTTTGCTGAATAATAGGCCAGTATCACATCCAGTTTTAAAGAGAACTAAAGTGTGTAAAATGTAAGAATCTAGCGGGCATACGACATTCACCCTAACCTGTTACCTCAACAAGTGGGAATCTTGGGGCAAAAGGAATAGTTTAGGGATTTTTAATTCATTTTTATTCCAGTCCTACATTGACATCATTTAAAATTTAGTTAATCTCAGGAGGCTTGTCCTAAAAAACAGTGGTCCCCTGACTCAGCCCTACATTTATTAAGATTTTAACATAAAGGATGATTAATGTAATTAATATAGAATTAATATATAACATCCCCCCGTTAGCCATCTCCACAGTGTTGTATACAGATTCTCCTAGATATGCTTTAGAAATACTGGATGATGTTTCTAAAATTACCCTGTTGAGATTTGTTCTGGAATCATGCTAAATGTACAGAGAAATTTGGGGAGAATTTACGTTGTTATGAAGTGGAGACTTTGAATCGAATGGGACACGTAGTTTTGTCTCGACGTGTCCTCTGTCCCACACCGAACTGACTTTACGTCGCATAGTGCCACACCTGTTTCTTGATAACTTAATTCCCCAGAGATTTGAATTTTCTGTTATCATTGATGAATGACATTTTTAAAATTACATTTTAAAACTGGGTATTGTTCATGTATCTGAAAGCACCTATTTTTCTGTCTTCATCCTGTAATTGACCACATCAGTAAACTTCTTGTTTCTAACACGTTTTCTTCTGCTTTGACTTATCTGGGGAGCAGGGGAGGGGAGATTCCAGGAAGATGACCATAGCATCTGCAAAGGATAGTAATCTCCTCTCCTTTCTGATATCTGTGCCTTTTAACTTATGTTCTTTTTTTTTTTTTTTTTTTTTGTATGTCTATTATGACATAAAGCACCATGTTTGAGCTGTCATTTTTCCACACTTTTTGACTAGGTTGTATATTCACAAGGTTCAAAAATCAAAACAGCGCAGTGAGAAGTCTCCTTCCTAATCCTGATTCTTCATCCTGGTTCTTCTTTTCGGTATTGCTCTCCACCTCCGCCAAGGTGACCCGTTAGGAGTTTGCCGAGTAGCCTTCCCATTTATCTTCAGGCATTGATCAGTGTATGTTTCTATTTTCTCTCTCTTTTTTATATAAAAAGGTAACTACATACACCATTCTTCTTTCTTCTCTTTTTTTTGTCTGCCACGTAATAGCTCGCCGTGGGAGATGGCGCCCATGTATTTTACCCAGGTGTGTCATAGCCATTGTTTGCATGTACATTCTCTGTGCAGCCTGTCCCTTGGTGACATCATCTGGGTTGTTTGCCCCTCTTTGGCTTATACAGATGTGGCTGCAATAAATAACCTTATACAAATATCATTATGTGAGCAAGTCCACGTGTATGATTCATTTCCAGGAGGGGAGTTTCTGGGTCAGAAGACAGCTATGTTTGTAATCCTCACAGGCGCTGTCGAATTGCCCTTTATAAGGATTATTCCAGGTTACGCTCCCGAGTAATGCACGGGTGTGCCTATTTCCTTATTTTCTCACTGGGAAGCTGGTAGCTAAACTTGTAAAATTTTTGCCAAGCTGATGACGAGAATGACATTTCAATGTAGTTCTCATTTGTATATATTTTATAATGAGCCACTTTGGGTATCTTTTTATATATTTATTTAAAAGCCAACTGGGGCGCCTGGGTGGCTTAGTTAAGCGTCAGACTTTCGCTTAGGTCATGATCTCGCGGTTCGTGGGTTCGAGCCCCGCGTCGGGCTCTGTGCTGACTGCCAGCTCAGAGCCTGGAGCCTGTTTCCGAGTCTGTCACTCCCTCTCTCTCTCTGACCCTCCCCTGCTCACGCTGTCTCCCTCTCTCTGTCTTAGAAATAAATAAAAATAAATAAAAGCCAACTGAGTTCTTTTGGGGCATCTGGGGAGCTCAGTTGGGTGAGCGCCAACTTCGGCTCAGGTCATGGTCTTGCAGTTCCTGGGTCTGAGCTCCATGTCTGGCTCTGTGCTGATGACTTAGAGCCTGGAGCCTGCTTCGGATCCTGTGCCTCCCTCACTCTCTGCCCCTACCCCGCTCACACTCTCTCTCTCAAAAATAAACATTAAAAGAAAAAATGTTTTAAGCCAGTTGAGTTCTTTTCCCATGAGCTGTTGACATCTCTTGGCCATTTTTCCATAGAGCTGTTTCTTGGTCAGTTTCCTGGGGACCGTCACATGTATATCGGTGTGCACGTTACAGGATTTACAAAGTCTCCTTACGTGTTAACTTCATGCTGTCTGTGTGATTTTGGCAAATTAACCCTTCCTGCTTGAATTTCCCAGCTGTGAAATGCTGTTAATACTAATGGCCCCTCCCAGGGCTGGTATACAAATTAACTGAGCTAATCTTGGTAGCATGCTCCCTATGGTACCTGTCACATAAGAGGTTCCCCCCCTCCCCACGGTGATTACATTTGTAAAATGTTGGGGGACGGGGTGGTAGTGTGCACCTGGTGGCTCTGCCTCTTGATCTCAGTTCAGGTCTCAGTCTTATGAGTTCAAGTCCCACATTGGGCTCCATGTTGGGCGTTAAGCCTACTTAAAAAATAAAATAAAATGATTGAGGGCGTTCTTACCAATTGCGATTTTGTTTTCCACTTCGTCATGTCTTTTGCCCGAATGTGTTGGGCTTGGGTTCTTTTGTTTTTGCCTTTCAGAAAGGTGTGCACACTCACAGTCACATTTACACAATGCTTTCTGATGAGCCTTCTGGGTTTAAGTCTGTTAGAAAAGCCCTCCCACCTATAAGTTTATAAAGAGACTTCCAAGCATGATTACATTTGTGGATTGCTTTTCTGGTAAACATTTCATCTTTAATCCTTTTGGAAAAAGCTCATGCAAGGTGTGAGGTGTGGCTTTTCTGTTGGAAGATGTCCCCAGTTCTCACACTCTTTATTCAATAGCTCACCCTCTCCATGGAGTTAAGATGCCTCTATAACGCACATAGTCGTTGTGTGAAGTTACGCCTCTTTCTGGACTTTCTGTTCCGTTTGCCTTCCGTTTCTTTCCCCTGTGTTTCTCTTCCATCAGGCTGTTTCAGTATTACAATTTTTTTTTCAGTATTAGAATTTATTAAAAACTGCTTATACATTTTCAGGGAGACAAAGTGGGGAGGGAAGATCCCAAGTAGGCTCTGTGCTGTCAGCGCAGAGCCCGATGTGGAGCTCGATCTCACGAACTGTGAGATCATGACCTGAGCCGAAATCCAGAATCCGATGCTTAACTGCCTGAACTACCCAGGCGCCACCTCTCTATTACAGTTTTATACAAGTTTTTATAGTCATGACAACTGCATTCATCCTGCCCTTCTTTTTCAAACATTTCCTGACTATTATTTTCTCATATGAACCAGCAAATCAGCTTGTATTGATGCCTCCCCCAAATATGTATTGGAATTTTATTGGGGTCTCATAAACCTGCAACGGAATTTCGGAAGACTCAACACCTTTCTGATGTTGAGGTATCCTATCCAAGAAGATGAAATGTGTTTCTGTTCATTAATCTCTTCCTTTTTGTTCCTTCAGGACATTTTAAAATTTCCTTGGCAAAAGTCTTGCCTATTTCTTATTAAATTTAGTTCTGGGTATTTAAGCTTTTTGGTTGTTATTGCCAATGAGGTCTTTCTCCAATTAAATCTGGTTCTTTTTGAATATGAAATTTACTCATTTCTATATACCGATTTTGTAACATGCTTTCTAGTGAATTCCTTTGAGATTTTTCAGGTGGGTGTTTTGGCTTTGCGGGCATACATATAATGATAGTGTCACTTCAGTCTCTCCAATTTTGCACCCGTATTTCCTTTCTCCTGTCAGATTACATTGTCCGGTACTTTTAGGAGAGCATTTAGTATTAATGAGCATCTTATTTTGTTCCTGACTTTATTTTTTTTTTAGATGTTTATTTTTGAGAGCAAGAGAGCATGAGCAGGAGAGGGACACAGAGATGGGGACAGAGTATCCAAAGGGGGCTCCATGCTGACAGCAGAAAGCCTGATGCGAGGCTCAAACTCAGGAACCGTGAGATCATGGCCTGAGTGGAAGTCAGATGCTTAACCACCTGAGCCACCCAGGCGCCCCTTGTTCATGACTTTAAACCTGATACTACTGGTTGAGAAAGATATGACTTCTTATGTTGAGGAAGTATCCATTTCTCATGGTTAATTTTGTGTCAGTGTTGCTGTGAAGGTATTTTTTAGATGAGATTAACGTTTAAAAGAGTGAACATTGAGTAAAGCACGTTACCCTCTACACTGCAGTGGGCCTCGTCCACTCAGTCGAAGGTCTTCAGAGAAGACTGAATTCTGCCTCCAGACGGCCTTCACACTCAAGCTGCCCCACTGAGTCTTCCCTGGGCCTCCAGGCTGCCTGGCCGCCCTGCAAATTTTGGACTTGGCGGACTCCACGATTATGTGAGCCAATTCCTTAAAACAAATTTATGTATCTGTACATCCTCTTGGTTCTGTTTCTCTGAGAACCCCAACTGATATACCGTCTATTTTTCTTTTTTCAACAGAGAAGACGTACCCATGTTTGCACAAGTAGGGAGGGCCAGAGGGAGAGGGAATCTCAAGCAGGCTCCATGCTCAGCGCAGCACCCGACACGGGGCTCGATCCTATGGCCCTGGGATCATGACCTGAGCCAAAATCAGGAGTCAGATGCTAAACTGAGTGAGCCTCCCAAGTGCCCCATCTGTTTCTATTTTATTGAGAATTCTATCATAAATGTTACAATTTGGTTAGGTACTTTTGTATCCTCTATGGAGGACATCGTAATTTATCTCCTTAGACTGAATAACATTGTGAATTATATTCCCAGGTTTCCTAGTAGCGAACCATTTGCACTTCCGGAATAACCTTTATTTGGTTGTGATGTACTTTTCTTTTAGTGCTTTTTGATTCCGTTTGCTCACATTTGCCTGAACATCGTCTGAACCACATTCACAACTGTGTCTTGTCTGCCATTTCTTTTTTCTGCAGCCTGTCAGGGGTTACCGATGCTGGGCTCACTTCATAAAGATAACTTGGAGGTTTACCCTTTTTTCCTGCGCTCTGGAAGAGCTTAATGTGTGGTCATGGAATCATTGGCTCTTTACAAGTTTGGTAGAATTTCCTTAGAATTCTCTGTCCTGATGTTCTTTTGCAAACTAGCACCTTGACACCCTTCTCAGTCTTCCACGGAAAGGGTCTGTTTAGATTTTCTCTTTCTACTTAAAATCAGCTTTGATAAATTATATCTTCTTATAAAATTATGCATTTTAATTCAGGGTTCCAAATTATACGCCCAAGTTAAGCCTAACAGGAGTGTGTTTCCTGGGTTTGTAACTTGTTTTCCTTTATTCCTCATTTTGTATATCTGTGGGTTTTTTTTAAATTATTTTTGTTTATTTATTTTTGAAAGGGAGAGAGGGAGACAAAACCAGAGTACAAGCTGGGGAGGGGTAGAGAGAGAAGGAGACACAGAATCCGAAGCAGGCTCTGCGCTCCGAGCTGTCAGCACAGAGCCCGACGTGGGGCTTGAACCCACAAACTGTGAGATCATGACCTGAGTGGAAGCTGGACACCACAGACTGAGCCACCCGGGCGCCCCTCCTTGTGCTCTTTTTTTATTATAACTGGTTTGGTTAGCTCAGGACTTATCCATTTTATTTTTTGAAGGGTTTATTGTTTTTAAGGTTTTACTGATTAATTCGACTGTTTACTGTCCTTACATATTTCTGTTTTATGAGTCTCTTTTCTCTTTGTTTTGCTTACGTTTCTTCTTGATTGATGATTAATTCATTTACTTTCATTCTGTTTCCTTGACTGAAGCTTTGTGGCAATACATTTTCCTCTGAGTGCTGGTTGAATCGTATTTCGTAATTTACATGAAGTGTCTAGTTCTATTTTCTAAAAACTCTACAGTTATTTCAGTTTGTTTCCTCTTTCACCAGAGAGAGAGAGAGTCGAGAACGATTTTCTGGAGTTTTCCGGTGGCATTGGCCTTTTGTTTTCTAATACACCCTCTTTGCCCCGTGACCAGGAAGTGTCACCTGTACTGTGTCCAGCCTGTGGAACTTACCAAGGTGTGTGTCACCATCTTGCATGCTCCACACGTGCTTGAAAAGAAGATGCTTTTTGTCCCTCATCGCTGAGAATGTGACCTATGTTCATTCATCCCACCTTCCTATGCTGCGTAGGATTTCACATCTTTACTTTTGGACATAATCTTTCATGGATCACGATGTCATGACTGATGGGGAATCAAGAGTCCAGCATGTAACTGACTGACCACCCAGGCGCCCCTCTTTCTTTTTTGAGCACCTTACGGCACGGCGTTACTGCCTTCTGGCTTTGGACATTGCTTTGGAGGAAAGTGATACCAGGCTTTTATCCCCCTTCCTATTTTATATGACTTGACATTTAGTCCCTTACTGCCCTACCGGCTCTGACCTCTAAGCCCTATGACTACAGGACTTGCCTCATGCTGACCATTTGGGGTCAAGGAAAGTTAAATGTTTCTTCTGCTCCATTGCCTTGGCCCCTCCCTGCCGCGTATGTGAACTTCAGTTATACATTTCTAAGTTCTGCTCTGCTTGTCCTTGATAGCCATCACTTTATAATACTTGAAAAATATTGCTTTATTTCCCTAATTTTTTTATTGCCCTCATTTTCCTCGAACTGTGTTGCTTACGCTGTGTTCACAGCATCTGTTTTCCCTGGTGTGTCTTTTGGTTTCCTCTCTGGTGTGTCTTCTATGACTTTGTCTTTTTCTTCTATGTCTTTCTTGAGTTTGGTCAGCTTGGATTTCATTTCTTCCTCTTGTTTTGCCTTTCTCCTCCAATATTTGCATTTCTTCACTGCAGGCCTCCTTCAATGAGATTGTGTTGTTTTTTTTTTTTTGTTAATTGGTGATGAAATGCATGCTCACATTTGTCATCCGCTCTCTGAAGATCCTTTTCTGGAAAGTATTATTCATTAGATGGATTAGCTTTGCCACACTTTTTCATCTGCTATTTCTTATAACGTCTGCTCATTGGGGTTCTGCTCGATTTCTTTTTCTTTTTTTCTTTAAAAATTTAAAAAATAATTTTAATTTATTTTTTGAGAGAGAGCGAGCGAACATAAACAGGGGAGGGGCGGGGGCGGCGGACAGAGGATCGGAAGCAGGCTCTGCACTGACAGCAGCGAGCCCGACGTGGGGCTTGAACTCAGGAACCGAGAGATCATGACCTGAGCGGAAGTCAGACACTCAACCGACTGAGCCGCCCAGGTGCCCCTCACTTCCTTTCCAAGCCATTCACTCACTGGGGAGCAGGGGACCAGCTGTCCCCAGGAGGTCGCTCTGGGACAGAGCATGTAAGTTTCACGTGCCCTCCTGGGTTTCCTGGTTCTAATATTCCCCCTTTCTCTGCTGCCAGAGAGACAGACCACTCTCTGGAAATGCAGAGCATTATGGGTGCTAACTCTTCTGATTCTCCGAGGAAGCCACCTGCCCCGCGCACTCTCTTCTCCTTTTCCCTTTATGGAAAAGAAGGAACGAGACTTCTGCACATCAGGGTGAGTCCCTCATCTGTGGACGCGGATGCTTCCCGGTGCCTTCCAGGGCTGGGTGAGGCTGGCTGCAAGGACCCTGAGCCGTCCCGTTCTTTGTCTCTGCATTTCTGCCCCGGGACCTCTGCCCTCTCCCAGCTGCCTCTGGCAGCTTATTCCCCCCCGGCCCTGCCTCCACGCCTAGTTTCCCAAGAAACGCAGCGTTCAGAGCTCTGTGCTTCCCCTCATTTTTCTTTTTCTCATTTTGCTTCTCTGTTTCCGGGACAGGCAGGCGGGAGTTGCTGACTCATGTGCAGTGCACACACTGGGGATCTGACCTTCAGCTTTTGTTGTATATATTTTTATACCATTTGAAGGTTTTTGAAGTTTTTGTTTGTTTTTTTTTTTACTACAGGAATGTTTTCATTTGGTGGTTGAACTATTTTTAAACCTTTTTAGGGAAACTTGAATAAAGATTTATAACAAACGTATTAATTGTGTTTTTTTTTATTTTGAGACAGAATGAGAGAGAGAGAGAGAGAGAGAGAGAGAGAGAGAATTTTAAGCAGGCTCCACACCAATGCAGAGCCTAATGCGAGGCTTGAACTCATGACCCCGGGATCATGACCTGAGCTAAAATCCAGAGTTGGACACTTAACTGACTGAGCCGCCCAGGTGCCCCTGGTTGTATTTTTCAAGGTGGAAAAAAAAAATGACAGTGATCTAAGTGTCCAGCAGGAACGTAATAGAGTCTTTGTTATACATCCGCAGGGTGCAATGCAAGGCATCGTTTTAAAAATCGTTTTAAAAATCTGTTTTAATAATTTTAAGGTCAGGAAATGATTTTTTAAGAGAAAAAATGATATAAACTGTCTATGCAGTGAGATCACAATCTTAAATGTACACACACACGCACAGACACACAAGGACCGAATACTGGAGGGAAATGCACCGAAACGCTGAAGAAGGAATTACAGGCGATTTAAACTATTCTTTTACAAGTGACGTATTTCCTAAATATCTTTATAATCAGCAAGTTCCATGAAAAAACACATTGGATAGTCTTGCTCATTGAGTCCTTGCTGTCCCCTTCCAATCCCCTTCTTCCTTCTGGTCTTGGTCAAGGGCAGCCCCACCCGCCCCCAGCCTGGGCAGGAAACCGGAGTCCTTCTCTCCTCCACCTCTTGGCCCTTCGTTCCCACCCTCAGTGGGTTATTAGTCATTGGGTTCGACCTTACGCCTCCTATCGATCCCCCCTCACTCAGGTGCTCTAACGATCTGTCTTCTAGGCTTTTTTTTAAATGTTTATTTTTGAGAGAGCGTGCAAGCGTGGGAGGAGTAGACAGAAGGGACAGAGGATCCGGAGGGGGCTCTGTGCCGACAGCAGCGACTCCAGCGAGGGGCTCAGACTCCCCCAGCCGCGAGATCATGATCTGAGCCAGAGTCAGACGCTGAACCGCCTGAGCTGCCCAGGCGCCCCTGTCTGTGTTCTAGGTTTTTGGGTTGGTTTCCTTATTGGTACCCTGGCCATCTGCCTGTCCCACCTTGACACCAGCTTCCTCCTGGGTTGAGTCACCCCCAACCTAAACACCGCCCCTGGCTGGCTGCAGCAGCCAAGAGAAGCCAACTTCAAGCACTCAAGGCCAGCCTCGGTCCAACCCGAATCTGCCTCTCCCCGACACACCTGCCACACTCCCGCCTCTGCGTCCCCTGCACCGTGGCACCATCCTGGAGCCGTGTGACCACCACGTTAGGTAATGACGGACTCCAGACAGCCAGAACCGATGCCGGCAGTGCCTGCTGGCCCCTGGCCCGCGGACTCTGCCCTGCGGAGAAAAGTGCAGGTGCTGGGTGGCCGTGGCTGGAGGGCAGGAAGCCTGCAGCACCTGGCTCCACGCTGAGCCAGTCCTAAGCCGAGCCAGAAAATGGGAACTTGTCCCGGGGCACCTGGGTGGCTCAGTGAGTTAAGGCTCCAACTTCGGCTCAGGTCATCTCGCGGTTTGGGGGTTTGAGCCTCGTGTTGGGCTCTGTGCTGACAGCTCAGAGCCTGGAGCCTGCTTCAGATTCGGTGTCTCCCTCTCTCTCTGCGCCTCCCCCCCAAATAAATTAACATTTAAAAAAGAAGAAAA
>JAESUZ010002307.1:0-49748 GCA_017311185.1 Proteles cristata cristata
AGGAACTGGAGTATTTATGCCTCATTTCCCATCAGCCATTGGTTAGGAGCAACAGCTCCTAAGGGGATATTAACCCCACCCCCAGCATGTCTGCCCTATTGTGCAGGTGATGAAGTAGGCTTTGGAGGCCAGAGGTGGCCCTGGGACCAGGAGAAGCAGATTGGAGAGCCCCAAAGTGGCAAGGGCCAGAGAATGAGCCAGGGCACTGACAATGTCTACTATCCCTAGATGCAAAGCATCTAAGGGTCACAGAGATGGGCAGGATTCAGTCCCTGCCCTTAAGAGGTGAAAGCTTCTCTGGGTTTCTTTCCAGTCAGATGGGAGACTGATCTCTGCCCTCCCCATGTAAGGGCTGCTGTGAGATCAATTAATCAGTTGGACAGAGCCCTGGAGAATAAATCCTGAAAGCTCATTGCAAATGTAAGATCATAGTAGGGGCAGCAGACCCCAGCTCCCAGCACTGTGCTCTTTACTTGACCAGAGACCAGTTGGCCAGAACAAGTCTGGTAGAATCGTCTCTCTCAGCCTGGGCCAAGAATGGGGCCACTGTGACTCTCTGACTCTTGGTCGAATTTCACCTTCTCTTAAGCATCTCATATGCCAGTTCCCAACTTATGTCTGTAAACCCAGAAATTCCTCCTAAGTGTCCATAGACTCAAGCTTCCTCTCTGCAATTAGAATAATTTGTGCCGAGAGTCTTCCTATACCTGGCAGTCATGCACATACCCTGCATGCACAAACACACACATGCACACATGCAAACGCATACATACTGGGAACCAACTTCTAAGAAAAAGAGGAGACTGTTTTTATATCCTGGGCATTTAAGGGTCCCACTGGGCAATCTTCTACGTCTTCCTCTCCTCCCTTTGCCAGAGGATGCTAATAAGGAGAAGAGTTGCCTCCCCAAGATTATCTAGTCTCCAGCACTTAGAAGGGCCCTAGACATCCTCCTAAGCACATTGCCCTAACACCTCAGGTGTTCCTGTCCTGATACCCTGAAAAAACCATCTTGGGCTGTTAGGTGTTCTTCAGGATCAGAAACCCAACAATTTCTACACTGTTTGTAATTTCTATAATTATTTCCTTTTTTTAACCTTAGCATTTAGACAAGCTCCTTTTGAAAATGTCAATCTGTCTTAGCTATAGTAAGGGAAAGGAGGTTTTGTCTGGGCTGGGCGCATCTTAAAGAGGAGCAGCATACCTGGGGGAGGGGGAAGGCCAGGGAGGAGGGGTCCAGGTGAGGAAGCCAGGTGTCGGGGTGCTCTCACAGTCCCTTCCCCACTGCAGACTCTTTCCAAAGTTCTTGTCTGCTCAGACTTGACAGGTGTGGGATCTGTTCCCCAAATGCCAGGTTCATTGCCTGCCCTCAGGTTCAGTCCTGTTTCCCTAGGAAGTGCTCAGAACCATAGATTCCCACCACCCACCCCATCCCCCACCCGAGATATTCCAGAATCTCATCCATATCCAGAGATGTCCAGCTTTCTAAGGTCATCTCAGGGTAATTGTGGTATCCTAGTCCACGACGACACTTCAGAAGAGCTCATGATTTCATATGGGGTTGGAGGGCTGGGAGGTTGGAGGGCAGGCAGCCATTTCACCATTTCCATTGTTGCCCCAGCCCTCCCCATGATATCTGTGTATTTTAATAATAGTCTTCCTAAAACAGTGCCTCCTGGAGAAGTGATAGTGTCATCATGACTACTGTAGAAAAAACATAGGATGGTGCTGCGGATCAAAAGACATGGGATCTTGAGCTAGTGGGTCTCAAAGATCCAAGGGTCTAAGACCCCTTCCTCCTGGAATATTCTGGGATTCTCCCACCTACTGCTCTGTGGCTCTAGACAAGCAGTTTGAACTCCTTGAGTCTCAACTTTCTCACCCTTTGAATTTGGTTTCCTAAGGCCACTACCACATGTGGATTATATGGTAGAAAGTTTACCCACTCCCAGGACAGACCAGTGGGGGAAGGTTTATGCCCAAAGGAAGCCTAGCCCATCCTCATCCTGAGTGCGTACCAGCCACACTGACCACAGTCTCTGCAGAGGCGCCTCTACAGCCTGGCCCTTCCTTAGAGCCTTCCTGCCCTTCCAAGGACCAGTGCCGGTCTGTATAACGAGCTCCAGAGAGACCCTAAAAACTTATCTAAAGCTATCAATGCCCTCTGCTCACGCTCCCCCAGCAGCCGCCTCAGCGGAGCTCTCGGCCAGGGAAGGCAGGCGGGAAGGGCTGCTGGCTTTACTCAATGAATCGGCGGGTGTGCGGGTGTGCGGGTGTCTGTGCCAAGCTGGCCCCGGTTGATGAGAAAAGACTCCCTGGAGTGAAAGGGAGGGGTAGGAGAGCCTTTCCACCCTGATCAGGGCTACAGATCAGACTTTCCATGCTGCTCTGCACAAACTCCCTGACCTTACGGGCCCCAGCCCCCACCCTTACCCCTCCCGGCACTCACACAGAGGAGAGAAGCCTGTTTATCACTCTGGGTGGGACCCAAGCCTGTGGGGAATTGAAAAGAAACAGCCAGCTTAGGTTGCTATTGTTTTGTTTAAACAAACCGCTGGCTGGGCTGACTTGGAGAGGCGTGAGGGGAAGGCTGGGAGCGCAGAGCCGGCTGGGCTGGGCCGCCCTGGGCTTAGCCCCCATCTCTCAGCAGTGCTAGAGCCGCCAGAGAGCTATTTTGGGAGAGTGGCTGCTAAGGCTTGGGCCTTCATGTCCTCTCCCTGGACGGGATGGGAGAGACAGGAATCAGGGGAGGGGCCTCTGTTCCCCAACCCCTTTCCTCTACCCTGGCGCCCCCTGGCTTCTCAACCCCTGGCCACACCTGGAGCCCCCTGCCAGCCCTGGGTAAGACAGGGCCTGATGCTGGGGGAGTCAGGGACCGTGCTGAAAGCCAGCCAAGGCAGAGCTGGCCAGACCCTCATCCTGAGCACCTCTGTGAGGTGTTGGCACGCGCCCTGCTGTTCCAGGGACTGAATTTGAAGGCTGCCTAGACGCTCCGGAGCAGACAAGACTGCATGAGGGGGCTGGAAAGGTGCCAAAGGACAGAGATCTTACCTGCTTGGGGCAAGGAAAACCAAGTGGGAAGGGGGCCCAAGGTGGAGGGGACCAGTGCAGTCCTCTGCCCCTTCTCCCAGCCAGGGACGGGTCTGGGAGAGGGGATGTTCTGAGAACGGTTGGTGGACAAGCTACAGCCCAAAGGGGAAGAGATCAGGGGGCTTCAAGGAGAGGGAGGTGGGGCTTTAATTTTGTAGAAAGGAACCCGCACTAGGGGCTAGGTCTCCCAGCTGACCCCGAGAGTCTCCGCAGAGAAATGAGAGGGGGTCTCTCAGCTCCCTGCTCCCAAACCCTCATCCTGAGCACCTCTGTGAGGGGAAAGAGCAGAGGCTGCCTCAGGAGGGCTTGGTGGAAAGATGGCCAGGGCACAGTTAGGTGTTGGCAGAGCCCGTGAAGAGCCATGCTAATCACCATCATTAAGGCTATAAAACCCCACACCTAGGGGCCGCGAGCTGTGGCACGGACCCAGGGGCCCTGCTCCAGTCCCTTTCATCTGAGCATCTCCTGGTCCTGCACAAACAATAATTAGCACCCGCCCCCGGGATCGCCTCATTATCCCACAGACGCGGAGCAGAGGGGGAAAGGGAGGGGAAGGAAGAAGAGGGAAACTGAGGCCAAAGAATCTGCCCAGGCTGAGTCCAGTCAAGGCTGGGGAAGAAGTTGCCTCGGAATCAGTGGTGGACCTGATTGGTGGCCTCCTCCCACCCTCCCTGCCCTTCTGGTTACTCAGGCAGCCACTGGCCTAATACTCTCAAGGCCCGAAAGAGAACCTGAGAGGGTGCGCTGGCTTAGCAAGGCTGTGAGAATTGTCAGCGCCTGCCCCAGATCTGACCAGACCGCACAGGCAGAATTGTGTCCTGTGCCCGTTCTAGGGCCGCAGATGATGGGAGCGCCCTTCCAGAAGTGTCCCCTCATGTTCAGGGGGCCCATCCCTCACCCCTAGGCCACCCTCAGCAATGCCTGTGTCTGTCCTCTCTCCCTGGGCCCCCTGAGGCACCATTTCAAACCTTATAGCCAGTTCTCAGGAGCAGCCATTCATGTTCCTACTCCTCCATCGTACTCCCTCAGGGAGAGAACGAAGTCAGCAAAACCCACTTGGACCGAAGTGTGCTGGTGTGGCCTTCGGCTGCCCCAGTCGTCTCCCACACCCATTCCTGTCTGTCATTTCAGGGCACTGATATGAAGAAAGGGAAGATTCAGGGCCAGGAGCTGTCAGGTGAGTACGACCCTCCAACCCCCCTTGCCCCAGCCAGGGCCACAGGGAGGACCACGAGAACTATAACGAAGCCACTCAATGTTGACACTTCACAGCGTGCAAGCGCCGGCCCAGGAGTGTACTTGTGTGCTCTAAGGTCATCTTCACAGCTGCATTTTGAGGCCGCTGCCACCAATATGTCCATTTTAAAGAGAATGAAGTCGAGGCACAGTCCCCACTTGTCTCATGACAAGTAAGGGGTGGGGCCAGCGTGGAAGGCAAGGGTTGTCAGGAGAGCAACTGTAACTGCTCTCCTGGCAGGGATCAGCGGGTCACTCTCTTCCCTCTGCCTGCCTCCCTGTGTCCCCTGTACCCAGGCCCACAACGTGGTCTCGTCACATGGGGCTCCATACACCTCCTGGAAAGGGCTGGGCAGAAAGATAAATGAGCCTCATAGTTCTGTGGAGCGACACAGGTCAGACAGGCCTGGCTTCAAATCCCAGCTCCACTACTTACTGTTCGCCTGACTTTACCTCCCAGAGCCTCAGTTTCCTCATCCAGAAAATGGCAGCAACACCCATCTTACCAAGTTGTGATGAGGATTAAGGGGATGTCCCAAGGGAAAGCACTTCATCAGGGCCTGGCACCAAGAAGTGGCTCAACATGCGTGCATGTCCCTTCCCTTCCTCCTCATAACCTCTCACCTCTACTGTTGGAGGGGGGATTCTTCAGGAAAGCCCTAGCGAGTGGGGTTCAGTCTCCATGTCTCCTGAGGATAAATTCCCCATTGCACTGGATCAGCAAGTTCCAACTACAGCCTTATGCACCCAGAATCATGGACACCAGTCTTGCGCAGCATGGAACATGCCCACACTCAAGCGTACTCAGCACCCCACACACCCACTGGCCTTGCTAAAAGCTGACCCAGCTGCACCTGCCCTCCATGCACGTGAAGACACACTCGGGCGCCCACCTATGCTCAGAAGTCTTTCTCAGAGTTGGCAGTGTTGGTGAAAAAAAACAACGGCCCACGTTTGCACACACACTGACAGAGACCCTCCAAAACAGCCTCCACGAACACGCACACCAGCTCTCCCAGCACTAACACTCACCCCTGCACCAGCACAGACCCCAAGTCATACAAACTCATGTGGCTCCTGGCACACCCTGTGCTGTGCTCACTCTGAACACAGGCACACGCACTGCATGCGCGCACACACACACACACACACACACACACACACGTGCGCGCGCGCATGTCAGATCTGCAATCAAAACCTCAGGGAGAGATGAATAGTCAGGAATTCCCCTAGCTGTGAGCATGCTGGAGGCCCCAGTGGCCGGAAGTACACCATGAGGAACAATTCCAGCAGTTCCAAAGAGCAAGTTGCTCTTGTCTAATGACCAGGAGACGGAGGTGGCCATAAAGGACCAAGCTCCCTCCCACCGGCATCCTCACTGCAAGCTCTCCACCCCCACCCACCCCCAGGAAGATTCCTGGCTCTTTAGGAAGGGAGAGGAGGCGAAGGGGAGGAGGCAGAGTCACACAATTTGGAAGGAGGCCCGACTGGAACCAACCACAAAAGTCTGGCCCATAAAACCCCTGCATAGACTTGGGGAAAGAATGAGAGATGTCCCACCCCCTACTCCAGAAAAAGATCTGCCTCCTGCACCGAGGGCAAAAGGGAGGGAGATGGGCCTTCTCCTCCGGAAGAGCCTGAGTGGGCTCCCAGCGCCCCAAGCACCCAGATCCTACACTTCCAAGATCAAACCTTTGAACCGAGTCCCACCCACCCCCGTAACCACTTCCAGATCCTCCGGATCCAGCCAAGAAATTGGCTTCTTTGGGAATTGAGTTCATAAGGAAATGCTGAAAAAATAAATAAAACTCCGCTGCCAAACACTCTCACAGAGGAAGATGGGTTTCTCTTGAGGCAGGAAATCTATCAGGATAGACAAAAACAGCAAAGGGATAACACCAACACCCACTGGCCAAGAAAGGCCCGGGAGTCCCACCAGTGCCCAAGACCTTCAACCAGCCCACACCTCCACCTCATCCCCCCACCACCCCCCAAAATAAGGTGTTTCCTAAAGGAAACTACTGAAGGTGAGATCCTGCCAAAGATAAATCCCAATAGCTGGCAGTGGGTAAGCCCCCGGCTGGGACCCCAGGACTCACTGGGGATCATGGAAGGTATAATTATCTTGAGAGAAAAGAGCCAGGGGTCTCTGGGCTCTGTGGTGGGTGGGGCCCATCCTCTGTCCTTCTTCTGCCCCTAGCCTACCAGCCTCCCTCCCCACCAGCACAAAGTGGCTTCCACCGCTACCAGTTCTTCGTCTACCTTCAGGAAGGACAGAACATCTCTCTCCATTCCAAAGAAAACAAAACTCGAGGTAAGGCCTTCCCATCTGTCAAAGCTGGTGTAAATTTGGGGGTGGATGTGGATGCTTTGTGCATTAACGGATAAGTTGGGACGTTGACCCCTCACCCTTGAGCTTTGGAGGCCAGAGTCAAAGAGTAGTGTTTCTTGAGAGTAGACTGGAATGAGCGTCCTGAAGATTTTGACATCAGATGTGTTCTCCCCCCTCCCATAAGTAAGTCCCACAGATCAGGATGGTGGCTGTAGTTGGTGTAGAGCCAGGGAGAGAACCATTTCCCCCACTTAGCCTCGAATGGCATGTGCAGGCAGCTACCCCACAGCACCTCTGCAAGTAATTGTACGCTGTAATTGAGCCTGATCTGGGCAAGAGGGCCCTGGAATGCCACCTTGCCAGTCTGTCTTCATTGGTCATTAATTGCTCTGTCTGCCCAGTATTGCTGCAGTGGTGGGGCAAAAACTTCCCAAGCCATGCCCCTTCCACTGGCTTCTCTGAGCAGCCCTCAGGCATCCTGGAGAGGACCTACTCCCTATAGCCTCCTGATAGCTAACTGAAGGTGGAGCTGGGGGCCAGGGAGGAAGACTCATGAACATGTGGACCCTGCCATGCCTCAGACGACTCACCTTGACCCTGTGTGAGCCATGACCCCTCACTGAGCCTTAGATTTCTCTCCAGGAAAATGGGAAATAAAGTAGTCCGTGCACTCTATCACCTCCCCCATTTGGGGGAAGGGAAGAAAATGCGGAACGCACAAATGCCATCTTGAGAGTGCAAACAGCACATCCCCCAGGCTGGCAGGAAGGTGAGTGGGCGGGTGGATGTCATCAGCCATTTGCTCTCACCCAGTGACCTTGACCAACTTCCACCCACTGGGAAGCCGGGAAAGGCATTGTTACAAGCCTGTTGCCCAAAGGCCCCAGGGGAGCAGAAAGCGGAGCCCCAAAAGGCATTGGTTGAGTGAAGGAGGGCTTCAGGTGTGCCGAGCAAGGGCCACCAATCACAGAAGGCTCTGGGGTGCCCCGAAAGCAGAGTTGGTGCAACCTTTCCACTGGTGAACCCTCCCCAGGTGCCCTCAGCATCTTGCCAATCTGGAAATCTGTTTTAAACAGCTTTCCCAAAGACACACTGTCAAATTTGGATACAAAGAGAAAAGGAAAAGAATAATGTATCTTGCCCAAGCCAAGATGAATTTCTCCAGTCCCCTGGATCCCTGTCACCTAAGACTCCGTGAGCCCCCCTTACACCGATCCCTGCACTGTGCTTCCTGGGGGATAAGTCTCGCAAAGCAGGCAGTGCCTGAGTCCCACTGTTAAGACATCAAGATCACAATGCCCACACCCTGGGCTAGGATAATGCTCAGACTGTCCCCTGAGGGAGCCTCCAGCAAGATCAAGTGCTTTCTGAGGGGGTGGGGGGGTGGAGGGGAAGGACAGAGCAGTAGGCAAGGCCAGAAGGATCATGAAAGGGGGCAAAGGGAGAAGGAAAGTGCCTACAGCAAAGACACTTGAAGACACTTGCCCTCCGCTGTGGCTGGGTCCGCAGGTTCCATCCTAGCCTGTCCTCCAGAAAACACAGCGGCTGGTGTGCCCTTCCTGTGACACTGGCAGCAGGCAAGGAAGCGCTAAGCCTATGCAGCCTGACACCCATTATTAGTCCCTTTGAATGAATCTTTGCCAAAACCACAGTTCGATGTGCACACTTCCCCCCCACCCCCACCCCCCTTAATCTACATGAAAACTCAGGAACTGGACTTGCATCTGGGCAGGGTCCCTGGACTTTTGTGCCATTTTGCTTGCTTCTGGAAAGGAAGGTGGGAAAATCATCCCCCCAGATGGCGCTCCGGCCAGGCCAGGGTGCCTGTCCCACGGTGGGACACCTTCCTGTGTGGGGCTTAGGAGAGGACAGGATCTCATAGCACAGGGGATGTTCCTGCCCTCAGGGGGCTTACAGTCTACTTTGAAAACACTTAAATAACAATGCAGAGCAGCTTATAATTAAGCACTTAATTGTGTGTTTCTGGCTGTAAGGATACCGGGAGATCAAGTGGATTTAGGGATAGTCCATACCTTCCTAAGGTCCCCTTCCCTCCCAGAAGACACATCCTCTTCATCTGGGAAGAGTGCAAAGGTATTTTCCTGCAGGGTGAGAAAATCTGTTTTTCCAGTCTCCAGCTAGTGACTTGACTTTTGGGCAATTCAGCTACCCTCTCTGAGCCTCAGTTTCCCCATCTAGAAAATGAGGGGTTGGCTCTAGATGATCTACAAATGTATATGGCCCTGAGGCTCCGTGGAAGTGGCCGCATGGGCTGGGCCTGGCAGAAGGAGGGCACTGGAACCTTTGAGTGAAAGAGAAAGGGAGCTCAGGGCTGCGGAAACCACAGGTGCAACGATTATTTCTGAAAAGTGAGAAGGAGCACCCCTTGTGAGGAGCCAGCCCAGAAGAGGCCTGACCTTGGTGGGTGCCATGAGGCACCAGGGGCTCTTGCCCCATGGGAGAAGTAACACACAACAGCCCCACTTTAGAGGTGATTACGTGGGAGCGGTGGGCAGGCCGGAGAGGAGCAGGGCACAGGAGACCACCAGAGGCGTGGACATGCGTGCCCAGATGAACCAAGGGGGCGTGGCAAATGGAGACACCGCCCTTGCACACTGTCAGGACCCCAAGGCCTGGTGCTCCCCGAAGCACCCGCACAGAGCTTAGGGAGTTGTGGAGCCCCAGGCTGGACCAGCTCCCGGGGGGCCAGGACATGGAGCCAAGGAACACAGTCCCTGGGGGTCCCTTTGGTCTAGTTTTCTTTCCATGGGAAGGTATCCTTGGAGGGACAGGGGAGTCCTAGGGTATGAGTGCTGTAACCATCCACTTGTGCTTCCTGGATGCACAGGCAGGAACAGCTTCCAGAGACGGGGGTACAGGGCATCAGTATGTAAGAGCCAGGTAAGGAGGCATCCATGAAGGGCAGTTGACTTGAGCCAGCCCTATTAGGTCCTTTCCTTCCTAGGACTTAGGTGTGGATGACAGCTTAGGATGAGAAGCATGTGCGACATTATTCTAGTTGAACTTGTAGGACTATGGGGGTCGGGGAACATTGCTCAGTGCCAGGGGCTGAAACCCTCCCCAGGATTTTTCTCTTTATTCCATGACATTAAAGCGACATCTATAGCGTTAGCAGATGGGAGACCTTGACATCCATTGTGTGACCTTGGACAAGCCACTTCACATCTCTGGGCCTCAGTTTCCACTTCATCAGGATAAGGGGTTGGACTAGTTGGGTCTACCACTGAATGACACTGAATGATTTGCTCCCAGCTTACCAAGTTCCCCCCACCTTGGAGTTCTGCGGAACGAGTGCAGGGAGCAAGTGACCAGACTTGAAGAGCCCATCCAACTCCATACACTTCTGGGTGGAGGCCTTCAATCAGATACTGGTCTGCCAGGACCACAGCATGGGCCCTGGAAGGGGATTTGGTGCCAACTTCCTTCTAGTTTAGGAAAGCGTGCCTTCCCGTTCCTCCTGCCTTTACACAGCTCCTTCTCCCCGCCATTTCGCCTCCATGCGGGGCATGATTCACACATGCCTTCTGCATTCATTGGGATGACAGTAGATGCCGAGTGTGTGTGAGGCAGTATTCTAGGTGCTGTGGGCACAGAAGTGAGCCATGTGGACCAGGTCCCTGCTTTCATGGATGTATGGTGTCACCCGTAGCCTGTTGACAGCTGGAGTTCACAGAGCTAGTAGAGGGAGGGAGATAGCTCGAGCATGACCACATCCCAAATAGGGATCAACAGTGAAGCTGAAAGAGCCTGGCCTAGATGCCCTCTGACCAGGGCTGGCCCAGTTTCACTGACATTTATCACAAAGGCCACATGGCCCCTTCCTAAGTTTGGGCGTATAACACACTGGACTTGTACCTCTGTCCAGTCCCTCTCCCCCCCAGCTCTAATCCACCTCTCCCCTCCACCTGTATGCCCAAAGCCTGATCTGGCCTCTGGGCCCATCTGTGACTCATGATAGTTTGCGTCCACTTCCTTACAACAGCCTTGGATTCGGCAGCAGGCTTCCACGTTGTAGAGGACCAACTGAATGAGTTGAGGGGCCGTGTCTGAAGATGGCCCGTAGATAGTGCTGGTTCCCACCCCATGCACCCTTCTGTACCACACCCCCACTAACTCCTGCTGTCTTAGTTCACATCGGTGCCCACCACGCTCCCCGCCGCCTGCTGATCGGAGTACACCGCTCCCCTGCCCCAGGCCTGGCGGCCCCGCCGCCCTGCACAGCACCAGTCTTGCTGATGGCCCCGTGGTGCTTTCCCACAGGGTGGTCTTCTCTCAGCCGACGGGCACCTGCCCTCCCTGGCTGTCCGTCTCAACACGCTCAGTACCACTTGGTTTTGCTTCTTTAGCCACCTGCTTTTATCTCTTTTGTATTACTCAGTCGTTTTTCACTTGCACAGGTCTCACTTCCATCGCGAGATTATAAATTCCTTGAGGAAAGAGCTCACCTCTGCCATATGTTTCCTTTTTACCAGCTGTCCCTATGCTCAGCCTTCTGTGAACTTTCGGTCAATGAGGATGTTTGTGTATGGGACATGCCCACATAGGCACACGCACAAGCCATGCACACACACACACACACAGAGCTGCACATTCTCACACCCCCATATTCAAGTCATCATCAACTTCCTTTAACACCTGGAAAGATACCCACCTCTGGGAGCACCGTGTCCACAAATGGCAGTTTTGGAGCTCACATCCTCCCTGTCCCAACACCAGGCAGGCGGGCAGGACCACTTGTGCCCAGCCTCTCTGCAAGCCTACCCGGCCCCTCCCTGGCTGGACCCTGTGGGACGAGCAGTACTGTGGCCATTCCTTCCTCCAGTCGAACAAGGAAACTGGCGCCCAGAACAGTGAGTGGCTTGGTCAACCAAGGGTCCACAATTAAGAGCAAATTACCTTTCTTCTGACTTGTGGGGCAAGGCTCTTGACTCATATCACTCACTTACCCACATTCCCTCTCCCCTCACCGAGACCACCTGGGCCCTGGTGTGGGGACAGAGAAAGAGCAAGCCATATTGAAGTCCTGAGTGTCCTCACACCCCCTTCCTGGAGAAGGCGATAGCCAAGTACTGTGTAGAGACTAAAACTCCTGTGGAGCTATGGCCTGCGTGGTGCCACACCTCAGCCACCTGGCCCAGAGGCCTCACGAGCCAGGCCCACAGCCTCAAGCTCCTCTCGCGAGTGAGCTGGGGAAATCCCCTCTCTGCCCCACAGGATGACGTGCCACAGCTTGTTCCAGAAGCCTCTCCAAGGCGGTGAGCCCAGGGTGGTGCCACAGCGCCAGGGGAGCTAACGGGACCCACCAGACTTACCTTACTGAGGCAGCCTCGGAGGCCTGCAGAGAGACTACACCTTGCAAAGTGGGATGGGAGGGGCAGAGAAGGGTCCTTGGGTTCTGGAAAAGGCAGCCATAACCCGCTCCCCAACACCACAGACACCGGACTTGAGCAGCTCCTGGGTGAGCCACCCACCCACAGGGTCAGAGAAGAGGGATGGGCTGAGACTTGCCACACAGTGGGGTTGAAGGCTTGCTTGTGGCCTCTAAAGGCCCGAGGGGTACCATAGGTGATTGAGACAAGAGATGTGGGGAAATGTTCGAAAGCACAGGCCAAGGGCAGGAAGGCAGCAGAACTCCAAGCAGTGTCAACAGTAGGAAGCATTGATGTGAAGGGACTGAGGCTGGGAGAAAATCCACAGACCTGGAGGCAGTGAGCTAAAAGTTCATGGTGTAGGCAAACGTGGAAGGAAGGGTGCCCTGCCTGCAGACCATCCCCAAACACACACACAGACACACACAAACACACACAGCCCACTGCAAAACAGCCCCTCCCCCCTGCCATGACCTCCCAGGGTGGTTCACCTGGCCGAGCCCCAGAACCGCCACCCCCCCAACCCCTGAATCAGTGTGGGCTTGTGTCAGGCAGCCCTCTGCTGCCTCCGAAGGCCCCACCCACCTGGCAGAGTGGGTAGGACCTGGGGCCTGGCAGCGGCCCAGATGGGGCCATCCTGGGCAACTCACAGACAGGCACCCTGGCTAGGAACTGCCTGCAACCTCCACCGGCCGCAGGCAGCCCTCTTCGGGAAGCACGCCCCATTCATGCCAAACATCAGCTATCCAAAGCAGTATTGAACGGCTCATCAGGAACCCACAGATAATCCCCAAATTTCACCCAGAGTTGCAGCCAGCCACCGCCAGCAGATACTGGAATTGAGCACCAAAAGCGTAAACTGACAGCTTTTAGCCTCCTCTCTTGCTCCCTTCCCCACCCCCACCCCGAGCCCCAGGACCAAGGGAGAAATTCTGGGTGATTTATTTCCCCAGGGAACTAGGAATTGCACCTCCACTCCCCCATCCTCCCAAGTGCTCCAGAGGAGCTGGGTAACCGCTCCCCACCTCGGAAGCCCCCAGCATCCCCACCCTCTCACTCCTGCCAAAGTCAGAGTGGTCCCCTCTGCCCCATGCCTCTCAAGTCAGCAGGATCAGCCACTCAGCAAATATTCTCCAGGAGTAATTGGATGTGATGGAACGAGGGCTTTTCAGCTTCTGAGTGGAAGTCTCTGGATGTCATTTAGTGGCACAAAAAAAAAGAGGCCCGGGCCTCCCGCCTACCACCGCCAGGACATCATTAATCTCAGCGGAAAGGCATCACTGCTTCTATCACTGCAGCCAGCCCGGCGAAGAGCCAGACAAATTACAGACCTGAGCCAGGCGCTCGGTGGGGCGGTTATTAGGCTGGCGTTCAATTTTTGTTTCTTCTTCAGGGCCACTGTCCCCTCGGGAGAGAGTCAGGGGTAGGGGACAGGGAAGAGGGTGGCCACCTTGGTGAGACACAGCTCACCCGCCTTGGGAGACAGGGCGACTCAGCGCCCATAGAGGCCCCAGCAGCTCAACTCCCAAAACAGCTCAGAGGAGCCCAGGCCCAAGTCTCAGGACCCCGCCCCCTTGTTCTCCAGCCACCTGAATGGAGGCCTGCCTCCCAGCAGGGGCTTCCCAGCCCCCACTTGCCAGGCTGAGCAGGAACCCACTGAGGACCAAATGGCAAGCCAGGTGGGAAATATCCCTTGGCTACAGTGAGGACACCAGGGGAACACTGCCCTGTGCTGTTGGGAAGCCTTCGCAGTGGGCTTGCTAGAGAGACCAGGGGTGAGGCTAGGGATGGGACCCCATCCACCAGCAGCTGCAAAGTTGTGCTGCTGGCCAAGGTCACCTTGAGAAGGCCTAGCTTGTTACTAGTCCAGGGTTCATGGTCTCGTATTATAAACCCCTTGGGGACAGGAGCAGGGCCTCCATCCAATGCACCCCATGCTTGACAAACACTAGGCGGCCGCTATCAGTTGGGCTGTCAGTTTCCCCTCGGCCCAGAGCTTGCACATTTTTAGCACAGGAGCCGCCTATCCCACGCCCACAAGTCCTCCAAGGGGAGGAGGGGCTGGGCTAGGAGAATGTGTCTCAGTCCCCCACAGACCGGGAAGCTGGGAGCAGAGAGTGACTGCAGGACCTGCCCGAGGGCGATTCCCACACATTCAGCCATCGCTGCCCATGGGACTCCAATGCAGAGGATGAGTACTGAAAGCTTGGAGCCCCTCTCCCACGTGTTGAAGACACTGTCTAGGAGTGACTAGGCACACAGTGGGGGTTCAGAACCCCTCCCCACGGCTTCAGGCAAGCTTCCCCAGCACTCACTCCCCTTGGCGCATCTGGAACATCTAACATCCTTCATCGCCAACATCTTCCCTATCAGCACCAACCAGTGGGTAAGAGATGGGCTTCTAGCTTTGCGGAATGGGAATGTTCCCTAGGGTTGCGCAGGGAACAATGGGCACAGCACATGCAGCAGCCCCGCCCCGAGGTGAGCCGGCCTGTGTTCCAGCCACTGGGTGGCTCAGGAAACAGGCATCAGACACTTTCCTCCCCTCTCCCCCTTGCCACAGAGCCCTTTGCAGTGCACTCATCACCCCTGCCCTGGACCCAGGAAGAGGCCATCCTGGGTGGGCCCAAGGTACAAGGGGAGTGGCCAGCAGCACCACCCTCTTCCTGGCTGGCGGCTGCCTCTCTGCAGCTCCAGGATAGAGCAGTGCCATACAGGATGGGACTTTCCTCCAAATTGTGACCACAATGCCACAGCCTCCAAGCTCCCCATCTCTCCACACACACCCCTGAGGGGCTGACTCACCCCTCTTCCTTCTAGAACTTGCAAAGGGTCAGTTCCTCTTGCCCTTTGTGGCAGGAAACGGGGGTGTGAGGAGTCACGGCCAAGCCAGGGGAGGAGGCAGCGGGAGGCTAGCAGCCAGCGGCTAGTACCCGCTCTCCTGAGGAACACAGGGACCAGTTTGAGGAGCTGCCCAAGAACCACAGCATTGTCAGACATGTGACTGGGAAGGAGCTGTGAGGCTCCAAGGGCACTCCAGGCTCCATCAAAGGAAGTCCTCGGAGCCAGGGGAGGGCAAAGTCTGCAGGAGGGGAGCAAGGTCTCCCTCGGGGTGCAGGGGATTTCTTTCCACCAACTTGCCCTGATCTCGTGATGCGAGTTTCAATTCCCTCGTGGCCACCAAGGTTTCTTCCTGCCCTGCTCGGTGGGGAAGGCCCCCTTGTCCCCATGCCTGCCACACTCCAGTTCACCCATGAGCTCTTTTCCTGGCTTGCATATGCATATACACGCATGCACATACACGCATACGCACCTGCACACACTTTCCCAGGCTCCCTGGGTGTGATGTCTACCAGGCCAGTGCCTCCCTGCCTCCTCTCCTGGCAGAAGACCTCACATCACTCAGTCGCACACCTGTCACCCAGCAGCAGCCTACCCCGAGGAGAGACTCCCAGGGCCCCGCACCTCTCCTGAATCTGAGCAGTCACTGGATCGGACCTGAGGGAACCTGAAGAGGCCCTTTCCTCCATCACTGCCCCTAAGAAGCCTCCTCACTGGAACCCCATCTTGTAACCCATCCTCCCATCTGTGCACCGGGGATAAAAATAGTCTCCCCTTATGAGGATTAAGGGTATGAATATGCATGGAGTTCCTGGCATATAGGAAGCACTATATAGATGTGTTATTACTATTATTATTATTTGTATTATCATTATTATTGGCTTGTTACTTTGGATTAAACGTTTTTGTTTTCTTTGAAATGCAAACAGCCCCTTGGGGGAGAGGTGGGGGGAGGATGATAAGTGGAGTAACCACACATCAAGGGACTTGCTTTCTTCCTTGTTAAAAAAGGGTAGTGAGTGAGGGTGCCTGGGTGGCTCAGTCGGCTAAGTCCAACTCTTGACTTTAGCTCAGGTCATGATCTCATGGTTTGTAAGTTTGAGCCCTGCGTCCGGTTCTGTGCTGACAGTACAGAGCCTGCTTGGGATTCTCTCTCTCTCTGCCCCTCCCTTGCTCTTTGCACTCTCTCTCAAATTAAATAAATAAACTTAAAAAAAGGGAGGGGGTAGTGGGTCCAGGCAGAGGACCACAGACAGGTAAACGGGCAGCTCTGAGAGGAATTCTAGGCTGCCACCCTCACCCCTGTGCATTGAAGATTACTCTTCTCCACCTGTCCACTGCCTAGCTCTGCTCCAGGCAAGGTCTCCCTTGAGCACTCCCTCCACCCAGGGAAGGGTGGTAGATTTACCGCCCCCACCCCCACCACGAAAAAAGAAAAAAGTATATAGGATGCCCAGTTAGATATGCATTTTAGATAAACAAGGAATGAGTTTTTTAGTATGTTCCATGCAGTACGTGGGACACAGTTATAAATTATGTGTTGTTTATCTCAAATTCAAGTTAAAGTGGGCATCCTGTATTGTAGCTGGCAATCATGCACAGAGGGTGCCTGAGGCCCAGGGTTTGGGAAACAGAGCGTGGGAATATGCTTGTGACCACTTTCCGCAGCTTCTCCCCAGTGCCCGCGGCTGCGCCCTCCTTGCCCTGCTGCTAGGCCTGTCCACACTTGCCCCGGAAGAGGCCCTCCCCCCACACCCCTGTGCTTTCTCCCCTGGAGGAACACCTGGGCACCAGCTGGGGACTTCTCACCCATACTCCTCTCCCGCAGGATCCAGGTGCTGGGGGTCGGGGGGAGAGCCTTAGCCATGTGCCCTGCCCCGCCCCCCAACCTCAGCGACAGCCAGCGCTCTGGGGAGGAGACTGAAAGAATCACACAGACACTGGGGCCGATCTCATTCCCAGTAGCTGGGGTGACCAGGTGTGAAGATAAGAAGCCTTAAGGCTTCAGTCTTGGGGTGAGCCCATTGAAAAAGAGGGGTGGGAGAGTAAGGGGGTGGCCCACCCTAGGGGGCATTTTTCTGCACGTGAGTGAGAAGGCAGAGTTATGCCAAGTAAAGGACCCTGGGGAAGGACTCCAAACTCAGTCCTCATTGTTCCTGGGGAGCAATAGGCTCTTCCCAGGCACTCTGCTAACATCCAGCGAGGAGCCAGAAGGCACCCGGGCGCTTTGTCCCCCACAGCCCAATGGCCAAGGTTGCTGAGGTCCCTACTTCCCCAGAGCTGGCCTCCCTGTCAGGCCCTGCAGCTCCCAGTCCGTGGTTCTCTCTCACTGCCTTCCTATGGTCTGTCTGTCCTTCCAGGCAATTGGAAAATGGACAAATTCCTGAACCGCTTCCACCTGAGCGAACCCGAAGCAAGCACCCAATTCATGACTGAAAATTACCAGGACTCCCCAAATTACCAGCCTCCCGCAGGAGGAAGCAGTGAGCCCACGGACAAACCCAAACAGAGTTAGCTGCCGGCCAGACATCAGGCTTGGTGTTGCAGGTGTCCACAGTGCCACCAGCGAAGGTCTGGGCATGGACCCCCTCTAGGCATGGAACTCCTTCTCTCCCAAATAAAAAAAAAAAAAAATCACCCAGTACTTACTGGCCGGAGGTGTTCTCTTTCAAAAACTAAGGAGAAATCAGTCGATGTCCAGCACTGGGAACCCGGGGCTTTCCTGTAAATGCAAGTGTGTGGGGTACAGGTGGTGCTGGGATATAGATGGATAGGAAGTGGGGGTCCCTAGGCCTCCCCTGGCACTGAAGCACTATGTGACCTGGGGCAAATCACATATCTTCTCTAATCTGCTTCCTCGTTGTGAAATCGGGGTAGGAAGAAGAGTTGGGGCAGTTGGTTTATCACCATGGTCCCTTCAGCATCATTCATTCGACAAATATTGTCGGTGCCTGATATGTGCCTGACCTTCCACTAGATGCTGGGAATATGTATGTGAACAGGGCAGGCAAAACCTAAGGCTTGCTTCATGGAGCTTACCGACCAGGATGGGAGGGAAAGGCTCCTCAGGTGAGCACAAGGAAATTACAACAAATGTGGCAAGTGCTATGAGGACAGGAGGGGACCTGCTTTGTGGTGGGGGGGTGGGGGCGCAGAGTAGAGGCTCAGGCGAGGCCGATCAGAGGAAGTAGCTCTTAACTTCAGGGCTGAAAAGTGTACTAGGGGTAACTGTGAATGGGGATGGGCGTTGGAGACCGTGCCAACAAGGGAGAGAACACTACCTCTGAGCTCCCGCGGCTGGCAGGGGCATGCGTGGCATCTTCCAGGCCAATAGTGTGGCCACCTAGACAGATGGGCAAAGACCAGAACATGCCACGCCTCGTGCTAAAGTTCTGGAGTGTACTCTGAATGGGAAACTACTGAATAATAAGTAGATTGGAGGGGAAGAACGAGTACAATCTGATTTGTGCTTTTAGAAAACTATGAAGAAACTCCCTGGTGTCTTTAAGGAAAGGGTTTTCTTTTCCTAACTCCCCTGGATGTCCTCTGAAGGTCCCGTGGCTTTCCCACACAAGGTCCCCTTGGAGGTGTCTCTTTCATTACAGTCTTATTCCCAGGCTAAACTCGAGTTCCTTGACTCCCTCACCCCCTGCTCCAGTCCCCTTACCACCATGCCCCCGTACTCAGTTTCCCTCCAAGAGTTAATATCCCCCCTGTATCCTTGGCCAGAATACAGCAATGTTGGTGACTCATGTGTGCAAAGTGCCTTGAGATGCCCAGATGAAAGAGGCAGCTGCAGCTGGGCACAGGGTTATTGTCTTCTTCAAGCCATGCCCCACATTAGCTGGAAGGCAGAAGGGCCCTGGCCAGCCACTCAGCCGAGCTGAGCGTATCTTAACTAGTTGGAAGATTTTAATGGTGGGGCTCTGAAGGATGAGATGAGGTGGGAGACTGAGTTTGTGAGTCCGTCTAGGTGATGGACACTAAAGTCGTGTTCTGTCGGAGGGCCCTCTGATGCCAGCCCAGGCTGTAGGAACTCCCCTCTGTCATCCATCCCGGCGAGCGAACTTGTCAGCAGCGCTAAAAGGAGACGCAAAGTGTCCATTTGCAGTGTCACGGCAGGCCGCCCGGGAAGGGACGTTCTGGGTGTGTGCGTGAACCTCACACTCCCAGGCCCTTCTCCCTGCAGCCCCCACCCCACCAGGCCCAGAGTGTAATTGGCAGCTCCGGTTGGTGCCCAAGGCTGGGATAAATAGCAGGTCAGCTTGCTAGAGCAGCCCCAAATTGAGACACACCCTCCCCTCTTCTGCTTTTAATTCCTTGTGGCTAGCATGTTTATTTTGGGTGAGAAAAAAAAATCGGATGTTTATCCTTCGAGGAAATTATCGGCTTGCTTTCCTTCCTCCCCCCCCCTTTTCTCCTGGTGTTTTGGGCTTTGAGTTCCACTGCAGGAAAGACCCCCACCCTTCTGGCCCCAAAACGTGAAAAAAGAACAAAGCTGGCCCAGGCTCTAGGCTGAAGCCAGCCCTGCCAGACGGCCCCTGCAAGCCACAGAGAAAGAGGTCCAGTGCCAGGAAAGGGAAACCGACCCTTGACTCTGTTCTCTTCCTGCACAAGACTTTAGGCCTCTTCCCCCTTTTCTTTTCACTGCCTCCTCCAGGAAGAAACAAAATGAGCATGTAGATTGCTTCGAGATCTCTAGTGAAACAGCTAAGAAAGATGTAAGGGAGCATTAGTGAGCCCTTTGCAAGGATAGGAGGGCCGGCATTATTATTATCAGCATGGTCATCAGATAGCATTTGTTGAGCCCTTTCTGCCTGCCAGGCCCTGTGCCAGATGCCTAACAAGTGGCATCTCATTTAATGCATTCCTGCCCTGCTTCCCGGCCTTCGTGCAGATTCTCTCCTTCCGTTGCCACAACAACCTAATAATGTAGGTGTTGCTATTCTTATTTTATAGATGAGGAAACTGACATTCTGGTAAGTTAAGGAACATACTCCCTGTTCCCTAACTAGTAATTGTGGCCTCTGGTGTTAACTTGAGCCTTCTCACGCTAAGTACTCAGAGATACATGGTACTCTCATTTTACTCTTTGCACTACATAAAATAAAGGCCAGGCCTTCCATTTTTTCAGAAGCAAGTTGGGGCAGAAGGAAGGCTGGAAGTTACAGAAGAATTTAAAGGGAGTCTCACCCAGCATCTTCCCTACCCTCAGCTTCAGCTATTCTAGACCAAGTGTGACTTGTGAGGAGGGCCAGCTCCTAGACACTCATGGCAGCAGCCTGGTCTGGCCCCCCACCCCGCCTCCGGAGGCAGCTACCCCAACAGTTTACCACCCTCAATCCATTGAATCACCTCTCTCCCCAAGAACCTCACTGTGTGAAAACTGCTCTCAGGGAAGGGAGAGGGGTGGAAAAGGAGGGAAAGCCCTGTGGGAAGACTTCCTGGTGATGGTGATGATAATGATGCTGATGGTGGTGGTGGTGGCGGCGGGTGCAGTTTACAGCTGAGCAACCATGGGAGAGAGAGAAAGCCTGGTAGATGCATTAAGTAGTGTAGTTCAGATACTTTTCTTACTTAGCAGACCTGAAGTCCCATAGAATATCTAGCATCCATACCCCTGTGACCTTGGGCAACTGACTCAACTGTTCTGGACCTAAAACAAACAAAACAAAAAACAATAAACAGTATAATGAAAAAACCATAGAACTAAGTGCCTTCCCAAAAGATCTGTTGTAACAGTTAAATGAGATAGCAGGCAAGGCACCCAGGCGCCGGGCTTGGCATGCAGGCTGTTGAGTAAGTGCCTGTTTTCCTCTCCTTCCCTGCCTCCAGTCCCCTGCTCTGCTCCCCACCTGGGCTGGAGCAAGCAGTGTCGCTGCAGGGAGTGGGAAAGAGCTGCCCTCCCCAGATGAGAGTCCTTCCCAAGAGCCCCATCAGAGTCTCAGCGGCCCGGGGAAAGGGCTGGCTGCCAACGGATCCTCAAGCCCCAGCCCGGCATCCCCCTCCCAAGCTCAGCGAAACATTGGGAGGCTCAGATCATGGAAGACAGCCCAGTTCCTTAGCAACTAACAAGCATTTCTCTGTAAAGACAAAGACCCTTCCCTCAGAATGCTCCTTCCCTCCCGCCTCTCCAGGTGTCTGATGCACTTTGCAGGAATGGGACTAGGGGCTGCCCACCACACCCCCCCCCCCAGGTCTAGGGGCATTTTGCCCCACCCTCCCAGCCATCCTGATATTACCTGTAATTATCCCACAGCACCTTTCATCCTGGTGCTAATTAACTTTCCCATTTACCCCCAGGAGCTGCTGGGAGACACGTGAGGCATGCACGCGTGCGCGCACACACACAAACATACCCGCACGTACACAAATACACAAATGCCCATATTCCCCCTTCAGAGACCCTTGCTCCGTTTTCAAGATTAGGAAACTAAGGTTAGAGAGAGGAGCCAACTCCTTGAGGGTTCCCATTTGCCTTCCAAGTACTCAGAAGGAGAAACAGGAGCTGAGTAGGCTGGCTCAGGGAGAGGGGAAGACAGGGTCCCCCTGAGCATCCTGGTGGAAAGGGGGCCAGGAAGGAGAACAGCCTTTGGAAAAGACTTGAAGAAAACTGAGCCAGGACAGAGGTCTTGGCTCAGGGCCACCTTGGTGCCACCCAAGGCAAGCTGTCCTGCTCAACACAAAGAGGATATTTCAAAGGGAAAAAAGGAAATATTTTGATTAAAAAGGAAAGGAAGAGAAAGAGGCAGAAAGAGAAGGAAATAGAAAAGAACGGCATGGCCATCTGGTCTGATGTAGCTGAAGAACTGCTAGCCAGGAGTAGGGACCCAATTTTAGTCTGCTGTGTGAGCCTGGACAAGTCAGCTGCCCTCTCTGGGCCTCACTTTTCTCATCTACAAAATGGCTTGGGATGGATGTTCCCTGAGGTCCCCTCTAGCTGAAAATTCTGCAACTCTATGTGGTTATTTTGGGGAATGGTAGGAAAAGCCACTACTACTTGTCCCTTTGGCCAGGTAGGAGTGGAGGTAGGTGAGAGGAAGCAACCAGAACCGGGTAGAACTTTGGGACTGAGAAGAAAAAGGAGCCAAATGCATTTGGCTGTAGAAGTCCCTACCAAGAGGGCCAAACTAAAAAGAGGTTTTAGTCTAGGGACCTTGGGATTTCAGGAGAACTTGCTTCCAGAAGCAACAACCAGCAACGGGGCCCAGCCTCCCCAGATCCAGGGAGGAGGAAGCCCATTCAGGGAGCTGAGCTGAGAGAAGGCGGAGGAGCACATGGCCCTGTGTCTGCATCCAGCGACTGTGGAGCCTCCTGACATGCTCCGAATGAGGGCAGGACACAGAAGCACTTCCTTGATTCCTCAGGAGCCTGAGTCTGCACCACTGGCATAAGTCACCTGGGCAAGGAGCCGAGGGTCTAAAGGAAAGAGGCTGGACTTGCCAGAAAGGCAGGCACAGTGAGTGAGGTATGGAGTGCCCACTTCTGTTCCCATTCTCTGAAGAAAACGGACAGTGGGCTTCCTTCAGGGCCTGGACAGAAAGGCAAGTATGAGCAACACCTTAGAGGAGTCCAGACACCCTCTACCCACAGCCACGCACCTACACACTCACATACCTTCACCCACGCTACTCACCTTCACCCCTTCACGTACCTTCACTCCTTCACGTACCTTCACGTGCTCACATGCTTGCACACGCATTCTCACACACAGAGAAACAGAAGGACGTGCACTTTCCAGTCACCGTAAGGCAGCAGATCCTTTATAGACATGCAGTGGCTGAAGCCAGCATCCAGTCAGCCATTCTCCAGCACTGATGGAGGCTCTGTTGTACCCAAAAAAAAAAAAAAGGAAGAAACTGGAAAAGAAACCTAGCAGGGCCCTGCTCGCTGGAATGTCTCCCATAGGAGTCCTGTGATTGGGAGACCTGAGGACTTCAGCACCGGGGGTAGGAAGGCGGGCTAACAAGTAAGAAAGGGAGAGGCACTGGGGCCAGGAGGAGACGGAGCAGCCTGGGGAAGGGCAGCGGCTTGAGGAGAGGGGCCTGCCGGGGCTGCGAGGGTCCTGAAGTAAAGCGTAAAGGCCCAAGTGGAGGCAGAACACTGGCTGGTCCCTCGCCCATGTGTACACACTCACACTCGCAGTTCTCTAACCTGCCCTCGAACCCAGGTCCACTGATGGACCTTGTGTGCCCAAGGACTCAGGTCACCATTTTCCAGAGCTCTCCTGTCTTCCTTCCCCTACACCCCAAGAACCAGGCCAGCCCACCCATACGGAGCCAAACGTGCGTGCGCACACTTACACACACCTCTACTATGCGCATCCTGCACACACATACTGTAAATATACCAGCCCACACAAAATCACATGGTGTACGCACCCGCTAGACACTCCAGGGTTTCAACTCTGCCAAGCTCTTTCTAGACATCCATACAAGCTGTGTGTACATGCACTGTTCCGCCTGGGCAGTTGTGAACATAGGATTCGCATGTACATGCAGTCTCCATGTATGCACGCCCACATTGTTCACGACCTACATACACACCACCCACCGGTGACACGGACATACCACCCTTTGGAGTAGACTTAGGACCAGACAAATGGATTGGGGGCAGTGGCTGCGGACGTTGTGTGTGTGTGGTGGGGGGAGGATTGGAGAAGGATAAGGGGGAGGTTCTGGCAGAGGAGGGAAGGCCTGGTAGGCCTTCCCCCTGAAGTCCACAAGGAAGGCACCCAGACACACACCCATCCTCCCAGCGGCCCTACCTCGCCTGCTGCCAGGCCAAGGAAAGGAGAAGCTAAAAGTGGCCAGTCTGAATTGCTAAATTGGTCCTCAGCAGAGAAGGGGAAACGCGTCAGTTCCCTGGGGAAGTGGCCGAGCCCAGGGTGGCCACAGGCCCCTGGGCTTCTACTCCAATGGAAAAAAAAGTTGCTCAAATAGATCTGACGCTTTGTTTTCGAACCCAAAATACCCTGTGGTGGCTGCCGGAAGTGTGACCGCGGGAGGGAAGTGGGGCAAGAAGGGAGGGTTAGTTCGAGTTTCCATTGCGGCGACTTTTTCTTTCGTTTGGGGTCTAGAAGAAGCTCTCCCACCAATCTGAGAGACGGTGTGTGCAAGAGGGGAGTGCAGCTCTGAGATTCAGGGCTGGGGTGCCCACCGCCACAGTCACCATTGGCCCACTGCCATCTCTTCCCCAGAGGCTGCTGAAAACTACTGTGTCCTCTGGAACCGTCAGAACTTTATCTCTGGCCACCTGGTGGCAGGCGGGAAAGCCGACCCAGGGAAGAGGGACTGATGTGGGTTGGGGGGGAAAGAGGCCAAGTGACTCTGCCTTCAGAGACTTCACCTTCCTTAGCGGACTTTGATGGAATTTTTTAAAACAAAGATCGTACTTCTTCAGAATTCTTCAAAGGGCACACAAAAACTTAGCCAGATGACGGCACAGATCATCTACATGCTCTGATTCCATGCTTTACTATCAGTGGCACTAAAGCTCGCTCCCAAATGCAAGGATGGGGGGAATTAGTAGATAAAACAGGATCTCCACACTCACTCTCTCTCCCCTTCTTATTTTTTCTCATACATATAACTTACCATCACCTCTTATATATTTGCGTCTTGCCCATCCCCACGCTGAACACCCACTAGGCCTTGAGTCTCCCCACAGCAGTGCCTGACACAGAGTAGGGGCACAGCAGATCACCGTCAAATGTGGACAGCATCGGGCAGAGGGGCAGTCCCCCGACAGCGTGTTGCCTGGCGGGGACTCGTTCGTTCAGAGGCCGGCTACACCTGTAGCAGGATACTTGGCGGAGAGTGGGCTGGCAGGGGCGGCGCAGCCGGGGAACAACACAAAACCAGTAGTGGCTCCTGCCCTTTGGGAACGTTTCAGAGGTGGGAGGGGGCACTCATAACAGGGTTACACAAATAAATGTAAAAAGATAAATAGAATTATGGCAACCTCGAAGTGGCGTTTGGTTGTCACCGGAGGGGGTGTCACAAGACAGGCTTTCCTGAGTGAGTGGGCACTGAACTGTCCCTCGAGGACATCGCGGTCTACAAGAAAACGCAACGCTGTGTGCGAGGTGCGGTCGTGACGGGATGGCTTCTGGGAGCTCACGGGCCCCTGGATTCCACCTGGTGGCGCGGAGGCCCAGCGGCCCCGCTGTCCGCCAGGGGTGCCTGTGAACCTGGGCTGCGGTTCAGAGGCGGGCCGCGCGCGCGCCCTCGGTCCCTGGGTGCTATTTACCGGCCTTTAATGATGGCAGGGTAATCACCTTAATGAAAAACTGCCTCCGGGCTCGGGGCAGCCAGACTGTGATGAGGAAACCGGGAGGCATTTCGGAGCCGCTGGTGACTCACGCTGAGTGTGCCGTAGTAGGCCGGCCTGCCATTGGGCTCCAGGGACTCCTGGGTCCCCTTCCCTGTCCCGCCTGCCACTCCAGCGCCGCCCCTGGGCTCATCCTGGGCCTGGGGCCGCAACTGTGGGCCAAGCCTCCAACAAACCTGTCACCTGCTGCCACCCTCGGCCCCGCTGAAGGCTGAGACTCCTTTCCCTGTCCCTCCTGGGTCTCCAGCGCCCCTTCCTCATTCGTGATCTCGGCTCCCCAGCTGCCTGGGTTTGGGAGGGGGCCGCCCTCAAGGCACCCCTGAAGATTCTGGGCTCTGCTGGTATTTGTATCCACTCTCCTAACCAATTCAACACGAGTGCCTCAGTTTCCCCGACTGAGTAGCAGCCGCTCAAGATTCTCCACACCAACCCCCGCCCTGCCCCCGGGTGGCTGGACTATTAATTACAGTTTGTTCCTGACTTTGAAGATGAAAAATGCCAAGGATCATTACCACTCAATTAACGGGGCTATTACCACTTGAATTTATGTATGATTAATTCTACCCCACCCCCAACCTGGGATCCATGTTGCCTTCAACTCGCTAAGCTCCTTCTTTCTCCTGGATTTCACACCTGGAGTTAGCCCCCTTTCCTATTTCTGCTCATGGAATCAGGAACAGGGCCTGAAAGAGTGTCTGGCACATTCATTCTTCAACAGATATGTATGGAGCACCCCCAAAAGCCAGGTTTTAGCTGGGGATACAGCAGTGACGGTCACAGACCCCAGCCCTTGCTTTTCTGGACCTTACATTCTAGGAGGTGCCGAATGTCTGATGGGATCTAGCATATCCAGGCTCAGTACTCTCTCTCTTCTCTCCCTCCGGGGTTCCTCATTCATCTGCACAACAAACCATAATCAGGCCTCTGCTAAGGCACTCTGAGACAGAGAAGTCCTGGAAGGGACAGTGCTAATGGGTTCTAGTGTCAGAGATGAAAAATATTGATAGGAAAATGAGGGGGAAGAAATCACAGCCCTTGGCACAGAATCTCCCTCCCCTACTCTCCCCTGCTGTCTGCTCCCCTCCTCATTATGGGTCCCCGCCCCTCCTCAGGGCCTTAATGAAGCCCTCCTTCCAGTCGGGCCTCCCCCTCTTCCTGGACAAGTCCCTTCTGCAAGCCCAAGGATGTCCTTCCCCCTCTGAACCCCCCTGCCTGTGCCTCTTTTGAGACACTTTGCAAGATTTCTTGTGCACGCTCGCTTCCACAGAGCCCCTCATACTACAAGCTGCCTGCTCGGTGACAGCAGGAGCCCAGTCTCAAGTCTGATTTCCTCCACAAAGAGTGCCCAGGAAGTGCTCCCTAGATGTTTGCCACACTGAAGAAAGAGAGCTAAGCCCCAGACCTGTGGAGCACCCCTGACAAAACGAAATGTTGGTGGCCAAGAGGTCACCCACTGTGCAGGGGTCGCTGGGGTGGTAGAAATGAAAGGACCAGGTGGGAAGGGTCAAGTGGATCAGGCCGCTCCTCAAATAGACCATGTTTCAGAATCACCAAGGTGGGCAATTGAACTGGATCAACGAGCTCTTCCGGAGCCCCCACTGGGACAGGCCCAGGGCTAGTGGAGGGGGACAAAGACGACTAAGTTCAGTCCCTGTCCTCTGGGAGCTTGGCTGCCATCTCTTGCCTTCCAGCAACTTTCTGGGTGATCTCGGGGCAAAAAATTCTAAGCAGCACAAATAACTGCAGTGTCTGAGAGAGAGAGAGAGAGAGAGAGAGAGAGAGAGAGAGAGAGAGAGATCATGCCCTTTATCTTTCGTCCATCTGCCCTAAGCCCTGCCAGGGAAGCTCATGCCATCAGCCAGGCTGATGGGCAGGCTTCCAGTGGGCTCCGCAGGTATTGTTCCCCATCCCTCGGGGCGACTGGCCTGGCCCTCCCGGGGCAGCAATGGTCCTTTACCCCAGAAGCTGTAAAAAAAAAAAAAAAAAAAAAGAGTTTCATTTTCTAGGAGAGCATGACAAAGGTCAGGAAGCCCTGCCTAAGCCGTCTTGGTGAAAGAGGATGCTACTACAACTGAGGAGCTCAAACTCGGCCCAAAAGAGTCATTAACCACTTTGTCCCAGATCCCAGATTTTTGGCTGCACAGAACAGCCAAGAAGTCTGTCCCCAACTTCTCACCTTGATGGATGAGGCAAAGGGCCCACTCCGTTTGAGGCGGGGGAGGGTCCCGAGGCAGGGGGCGACTAAGAGGCCAAGATCTAAAGACCACAGCTCTCTGGTTTCCCAAAGGTTTTTCTTACGGGGCCGGGAGGAGAGGAACCTGCCAGCCTCTTGGGTCCAGCACCTGCCCCATGGGTGAACCTGCAACCCAGCAAGAAGCTGGCTGTGTGGAGGGCAGTGGGGGAGAACCTATTCTCCTCTCTCTCCTTTCCTCTCTCACTGTCTCTCTGCCTCCCCCCTCCCCACCCTGCTGTCCCCTCACTGACTGCCTCCCCCCGCTGTCCCCTCATAGTCACACATTTTCTGGTTCATTTCAGATGACAAAGTTCCTCTTTCCAAAAAGTCCCATCCCCCAAGAGTCCTTTCTGCAGAGACACCATCCCTCCCAGCTGAGAAGGGGGCTGTCCCACCATGGCCCCCAGGGGCAGTGACAGGCCCTCTGAGCACATGACTCCACTTACCCTCCATGAGCCCCTAAGCTACCACAGCAAATTTCCGATTACAAGGCCTCACGCCCTGACCTGCACCTCCTTCTCCACAACGATCCCACACCAAGCCTTAGAGAACCCCCGACTTGATTAGGAATGCTGACCGGCCCTCTCCCAACTCTCTCTGCAGTGGAATCTGAAACGGGGCTGGGAAGAACTCAGAGGTGGGTTGTCCCATCCAGTTCCCACCAGAAGCCCAGGAACAAGAGGGCCCAGCTCAAAGTCACATCGATCATTCATGGCAGAACGCAGAGTCCCGATCCCAGGCCGGGGCTTGTACTTGCTGCTTACCAATATAGTGGGTATATTTTCTTTCAAATCTTGCCTTTACCTAAGACCTTCCTTCCCTCCCTGCCCCAGCCTGGCCCTGAACTCTCATCATCTTGACCCCTGTGGCAGTTACAGCCTTGGACCTGTGTCTAAGGACGGGTCTCCGGGACCACTCGGGGGCCCCTTCCCAGCAAATGTTACTTTGTGGCAAGGCTTTCTCCCTTTGGGTCACCAGACTGGCCTGATTATAATGAGTTACTTTGAATTGAGACACAAGCAGGTGTTTAAAATGGAAGCGCATGATTGACGCAGAGGCCCTTGTGGTCTCTGACACAACCTATGGTTACGGGACCTGAGCTCAGAGTGGCACAGCAGCCATTCCACCTACCCAGAGCCCCGCAGAAACACCGCCCACCCGCCCCCACTCTCTCTGAGTGCCATAGCCCTGACTCTCCCTGAAGCAGGGCCCCTCCCCTACCCCACGCTGAGGCGAAGATGGTGCCTCCGGGCACCATTCCAGTTGACCTTTCTTCTCCCCATCACCTTCTCCATAGACTGTATATGCTGTATATACATCCGTCCTGTTACTCACCCCTGCCACCTCATTTCTTTCTCTGACAGCCACAATGGGGACAGAGGCTGGAATGAAAAGCAGTCACTAGAGTCACAAGGCCCTGAGTTCAAATCTCAGCTCAGCCACTTCCTGACCCAGTATCCTCCAACTAACAATTCAGACTCTTTCCAATGCTTTGATCTTTCATTTTTTCTTTAGAAGCAAAATGTTAAGAGGACAGCCCTAAAAGCCTTTTCACTGGATTGTTGTATAGAATAAAGACAATGAAGTATGTCCATCGGGCCCCCAGGGCCCCATCTTCTGTGGCTTCAGGAGAAGCACCACCCTCAGAAGTCTTCATGGCTGCCAACATATTTCCCTTCCAAAAACTCCTAGGCAAAGCCCACCTAGCCACAGCTGGCTACCATTATCCGACAAATGGCAATGACCTCTAGAATGACAGGGAGGGCTGGCCAAGGAGATTCCACCAGTGACCCATACCCTGTGAACATCCTGTGGGGCACCCCAAAATGGAAAGCAACTGAATACCTTTGACACAACTGTCATTCCAGAGCAATCCCGCCAGGATGGGCCCGAGACATAGGTGCCTGGAATGATGTGAGGAACCGCAGACACTCTCCGTAGCCCAGACCTCCCACTCCTTGCCACTGAGCCTGGAAGCCCACAGCCAGACCTCATTCCGCCAGCATTAATGAGCACCTGCCATTTTCCAGGCATCATGCTAAGAAATGGGCTTAATTCCTCTGGGTTATTTGTTACCATTTCTAAGCATTTTCTTCTAAAAACACAAATGGCCCCTGAGAAGAGCAATGCAGCCCAGATTGAATGGAGGGTGGGGGGCTCTTGTCTTGTAAGTCATCAGAGAAAGACTGGATATCTTTAGTGAAAGGGGACATAAATAAAGTTCAGAGGTGACTGCGGAACTAAGGAGCAAGACAGAGCAACAGCCTGGCCTTTTCTGGTGGTGAGTTTCTAGGGCTACATCTACTCCTTCCTTTATCCTGCCACCAAGACAGACACACCTATAAGCAACACCTATAAGACACACCTATAAGCAACAGCAGCCCCCACAAATGTAGCTGGTGAGGCTAACCGGGTTCAGTGGGAGAGAGCAGCCAGTGGCTGGGCGGCCTTGGCCCCGCGGCAGGGGGGCTGGGCCTGCCTTTCACCATCCCCAGGCTGAGGACGCCCTGAACCAGTGCCTACTCGCTCCCCAACAAGTCCAGGGCTTGGAGTTCAGGTAATTAGGCCCTTGGCAATCTCACCTGAGCCTGCCAATAAAACTGAGACAATCACCCTCAGCCCCTGTTCAGGAGGGAGAGAGGAAAGGTTGGGGGGGTGGGGGAGGAAAGGAGGAAAACTTTCTTTCTGTGCTAAATTCAGTGTTTAGCAACCAGAGGAAGAAGGCCATTCATCTAGCATCCATTCACAAACCCCACACCCACTTCATACCCAGGCTTGTCCCCTCCTGCCACAGAACCCTGGCCTCTGTCAGCCACCATCATCCAGGGTAACAGGGGGCACCTTGAGGGGCTACAACCTGAACAAGAGCCAGGCAGTGGGGACCTATGCTTGCAGAGATAGGCTTTCCCCAGGGAGGCTCCTTCCGTGGCAGTGGAGGGACAGAGGAGTCCCCCACCCTAGGAGCCAGAGCCACCGTCCAAAAAAAGTCTAGAAGGATGCTCCAGAGTGTTCAAGTGCAGCTGAGTGACTTCATTGTACCCTGCCTTATGTCACTCCTGCAGTGAGGACCTTTTTTTAAAGCGTCTCTGCATTGGCATAGTGCCCAGCAGATACCTGGCACGCAGACAGGACTTTCTTTTCCCCCAAATAACAAACTTTAATACCTTCTTGTATATGATCACACAGCTATGGGATACCTGGCCCTTTTTACTCCCCACATCGCATCTGTATCTTATATCCTTATGCTCCCTCCTAAGAGGGGAAGGGTCTTTTCTGTCACATGGTGGAGTGGGGGAGAATATTGTTCAACAATATGAATTGCCACTTATGGAATGCTTGCAAGGGGTCTAGCGGAAGGACTCTGTGAGGATTAACTAATTTAATGTTTCCTAAGGGATAGGTTCTATTACTATCCCAGTTTACAAACAGCCAAACAGGCTAAGAAAGAAATTGAGAAACTTGCCCAAGGTCACACTGAAGTTTTAATGAGTACTTATTTAATTGAACTGAAGGCTCCCATTTTTTTCCGTTAAGGGTCGGACTCATTATCTGGTGGTTGGTGGGTTCCAACCCAGCATCCCACTGTGTGCTGACAGCCCAGAGCCCAGAGCCCGGGGCCTGCTTCAAACTCTGTGTGTGTTTGTGTGTGTCTGTCTGTCTGTCTCTCTTTCTCTCTCTCTGCCCCTCCCTGCTCGCCCTCTGTCTCTATCAAAAATGAATAAACATTAAAAAAATTAATAAATAAATGCAAATAAAAAGCACTAATAGGAAGGAGGGGGAGGCAATTTGTGCCCAAAGACTTTTATCCAGTCTCACCAGCAGGCAAGCAGGGGGTGCCCCCCGGCCGACGAGCTCTGCTACCTGCCCTTCTCCTTGGGTGCAACAAGTCCAGCTAACCAGAAAGTGTTTGAGGGCCGTCTCTGGAGTGGGTGCATCCTCCAGTCTCTGGGGTCCTGGAAGCTTTCAAGGATCCCAAATTCTCCCACTGACTCTGCCCTTTCCTAACGCGGCCCCTGTCGAACAGGACTAGGGTTTCCAGCTCCTGACTGTCCTCGCCTGGGGAGAGGTCTCCACGGATGGGGAGGGGGTGCATCATGGCAGGGTCCTCCGGAGCTGAGCCTGACGGCCTGTAAGTCTCCCGCTTCCTTCCCGCCACCCCCGCAGGCTGAGCGGTGCCTCCCGCGGGGAAACAAGGGCACTGCAGTCAATACTGGGGGTGCCGCACGCCCAAGGCCGCGGACCTGGCGGCGTCTCCGGGCCCCAGGCAGGAACCCGCGGAGACCCCTGCCACCTCCCGGTGCACGCGCAGCAGAAGGCGCCGCAGAAAGGCCAGGGGCGGGCGCTACTCAGCTAGCCAGCGCCGCTCCCGGCCTCTCGCTTACGGTCTGGCTCTAAGGCCAGAGGCCCGAGCCGCTGGCTAATTTTTCACGCCCCCTAGACCGCCTTCCTAGGTGACGCTAGAGTCTGTGCGGTTCCTTTAAAGGCTGCGGGTTCCGTTCCTCTTTCCTTTTCCACTGGATGCCAAAATATGCAAATCCGGGGACCGGAATCGGCAGCCAAATCGAGGAGAAGGGGCGCGGCCGGCGCGTCACCGGATCCGCTCCTTGTATGGCTCTTCCCGGCTTGGCCCGCCGCCCCGCGACCCTCCCTGCAGCCGCCCCGGCCCCTCCCGCGCCCAGCCGGGCTCACACTGCCGCCCACGCCCCCGGGCGGGCCGCTCGCCCCCCTAGGGAGGGAGCCGGGGGCGGGAGGCGCTGCATGCCCTGATTCCGGCCGGAGCCGGGGACCGCTGCAGAGCGCTCTCCCTCCCAGCGCCGCGCAGGCGGAGGAGAGCCCGGGGGCGCAGTGCCTCCCTTGTAGAGGTGTGGGGAGCCGGGCGGGAGCGGCGGCAGGGGCGGGGTGAGGGGGCTCGCGGGCGGCGGGAATCCCTCCTTTCCTAAGAACCGGAGAAGATCCGGGGGAGGCCGGGCCCTCCCGCCCCCAGTTCTCCGCCGCGCGGAGGGGAGGGGAGCGAGGTTGTCATCCACCCCCACCACGATGTGCAGCTCGGGAGTTCCTCCCACACGTCCCCGGCCCGCGTGGCCCTCCCACGGAGCGAGGCCCGGGGATCCTCTCTTCCTCCTTGTCAGCACTCCCACTCCCCCTGAGAAATGCACGTTCCCCCAACCCCAGCTCCCCAGCGGGGGGGGCACGGGATTCACCGCGCCCACGCGGCCACCGGGGAGGGAATCCTCCCACGCCAAGCCGGTGCCGCTGTGATTCGGGGTCGCTCCCCCACGCTCCTCTCCTCCCGCTCTCCCGCGGCCCGGCCGGAGCAGGCCTCTGGGAACGTAGCAGCCGCCCCCGGGATCTGCTGCCGCTCTGGGAGGGGACAGCGTTCCGGTCGGCAAACTGGAGGCCCTTGACTGCAGGGCGCCGGCAGGCAGCAATGGGGACAGCCCTGTGGAAGGCGAGGGGGAGGGTACAGAGAGACTAGAGGAGACGGTTCAGAGATTGTGGGTTCGGCAGGCTCCTGCTGCAACTCGGTGGCGGGCCCTTCGCAGGCAGCAATAGACAGGGACTGTGCCTGGGCCTGCTGGGCCCTCCTGCCATCCTGCGGCCAAAGCGGGTGCTTTGGAACCGTTGGGGGATTATCACGGATTCGGTGCACGTGTTTCTTGTTCCCTCAACTCCATTCCTACTTCTCCAACACCCAAACCGCACATCCTCGACCCCAAAAGTGCGGGGCACTCGCCTCGCGCGCAGCCGCTCTGCAGCCACCAAGCTCCCGGCCGCGGCGGCGCTGAGCTAGGAGTCAGCTCAGGGTCAGGGGCCCGGGGAGCGCGGGGTGGGGGCGGAGAATCAGAGTGAGGGCAGCTCGCAAGTGATCCGGATGCTGGATCAGCGATCCCTGGCACGCTGGAATCCTCCTCAGAGGGGCGCGCTCCCTTTCTCTCAGTCTCAGCCAGGGTCCTAGATGCGAGACGCTACGTGCGGCGGGACCCGGGTCGAAGCGCACACCTTCCGGGTTCCCCAGTAGTTCCCAGGTTGCAAAGGGACCTCGCCGGCTGTTTCCAATTCCCTCTCTCCCTGCTCGGGGTGTTGGGGGCCACTTGCAAACAACTCCACACACACCCCCGCCCCCCACTGTACAAGCGCGCTCTCCCCGAGCGCACCTAAAATAAACACACTGGCGGTTATTGCTTTTTCAACCCTGCGCCGCGCGCTCTACGCTTTGCGTTCAGTTGCTTCCCTCTTTCGTCTCTCCTCTCGAATTTTCCTTCTTTCTTCTCTTCTATTTCTCTCTTTCTCTAATTTTTTTTAAGATCCGCGAGCGTTGCGGGCGCCGCACGTTGGCTGCGGCCCGCTTCCTGCTTTCTAATGTTCCATTGTGAGGAGCTTCCATTGTGACGTCGCGCCCCTTCGGCTGGGCTTTGTCTGTCCATATATGGGCAGCTACGTCACGGAGCTTTCCCGGGGCTCAGATAAATAGGCTGGTGGAGTTCCCTGGCTGGGAGCTTTTGGGCAGCAGTGAGCTTGCTAGGAAGCGGCGGGGCTGGTGGTGGTGGTGGTAGCAGCGGCAGCAGCAGCGGCAGAGGCGGCGGCGGCGGCAGTGGCGGCGGTGGCGGTGGCGGATCGGGGGGCGGGGGGGCCGCCGGCGCGCGTCTGTTTGTGAGATCAATACAGAGGCCGCTTCCAACCCCTCGGGCCGAGATTCCCCCCAGCCCAGGCCCACCCCACCCCCCGCACACGCCCCCCCACCCCAGCCTCTTACGGCACCAGCTGAGGCACCCAGGAGGATTACCCCCCTTTGCCCTCTCTCCCACCCACCCCCAAAAGAGAAGATCCCCTCCCCTGGCCCACCCCTTCCCCTCTTCCCTCCCCTCCCCCCGAACTTTCCCTCTCGCATGCTTTTCCCCTGCACCACGGATCGCCTCTCCGATGCCGCTTGCCTGGAAGCTGCGTTAGGAGCGAGCGGCGGCGGTGGCGGCGGTGGCGGCGGCGGCAGCTCGGGAGTGCTATGACCGGCAAACTCGCCGAGAAGCTGCCGGTGACCATGAGCAGTTTGCTAAACCAACTGCCTGACAATCTGTACCCCGAGGAGATCCCCAGCGCGCTCAACCTCTTCTCCGGCAGCAGCGACTCGGTAGCCCATTACAATCAGATGGCTACAGGTAAGGGCGGCGGGGAGGCGGCGAGGCGGCGAGGAAGGAAAGGGAGAGAGAAGAGGAGGAGGGAACGAGCTACCGATGGATGGATGGGTGGATAGATGGATGGATGGATGGTGGATGGATGGATGGATGGTGGATGGAGAGATGGGGGGCGCGCTGGGAATTTTCCGGGGGGCGAGTTGCTTTTCCCACCCACTCCTCCCGCCCTCCCAGATCGGGAAGGCTCGGTTAGCGACGCCACGATAGAGGCTTCGGTTCTCCCGGGTGGGGGCAGCCGCCGACCAGAGGGAGGTAGGTGCGAGCGGCTCCGGGGTTCTCCACTTAGGGGGCGCGATCGCCAGGCTGCGCGCAAGGCGTGGTGCTATCGCCCCCTTTCCCGGGAGGAGCCCAGCGTCCCTTTCACCCGCGCTCTCCCCCCCCTTACTCCCTCAGCCTCCCACCCGGGATGGAGCCATGTGCGGCGTGGAGTCCCCGCGGTGGGAGAGGTACTGCGACGCTGCCTTTCCGGGGCGTTCAGCAAAGCCGTGGGGGTGTGGGGACGGCGGGGAGAGGGAGGGGGTCCACGCGAGCGGGGGCCGTCACGGGGGGCGATTCTTTGGCCTTGGAGCTTGGGAAGAGCGGCCACTCCCGCCATAGAGACATGGGCCGGTTTTCTGCCGCCCTCCACCCTCTCTAGCTAGGCTGCGCTTTCCCCCTCCAGCAAGAGCCGAAAGCTCCTTCAGGCCTGGAGAAGGCTGGGGCCCTGGAAGGCTGCGGGAGAGCTCGCTTTGCGGACAGAACCCCTCTGCGCGCCGAGGACAAAGCGTCGGAGCGCTCCGGGTCCGCGACCCGGGCGCGGTGCGCACTGGGGGCTTCGTCGGGGCAGGAAAGGCGCGGCGTCCCGGCGCGGACAGGGCGAGGGGAAGAGGCCGAGTTGTGTGCGCTGAAGAGTGAGAGCCCAGTGCGCTCCGGGTCTGAAACTACCTGTAGCTGCAGCTACCTGCCCGCCCCACCTCGGAAACAACAACAATGCTTCTCGCGCGCGCGCGTGTGTGCGTGTGGTACGTGAGTGTGTGCGCGGCGTGTGCGGTGTGTGTGCGGCAGCCACTCCACACCCCGATCCGTAGTATTTTGCTGTATCCAGGTTGCGCCCGGGAGCGCGGCACCGCCCGCTTTGCGCCGGGGCGCAGCTTTCCTCCGACCCTATGCGCAGTTCACTCCACCCGGCCGCACCCTCCACACCTGAGCAAGGACCCGGGCGCCCGGGTCCGGGAGCCGGCTCGGCTTCACTCACCCCTCCCCTCTCTTCCCCGCTCTCCGCAGAGAATGTGATGGACATCGGTCTGACCAACGAGAAGCCCAACCCGGAACTCTCTTATTCCGGCTCCTTCCAGCCAGCCCCCGGCAACAAGACCGTGACCTACTTGGGAAAGTTCGCCTTCGACTCCCCTTCCAACTGGTGTCAGGACAACATCATTAGCCTCATGAGCGCCGGCATCTTGGGAGTGCCCCCGGCCTCAGGGGCACTCAGCACGCAGACCTCCACGGCCAGCATGGTGCAGCCACCGCAGGGCGACGTGGAGGCCATGTATCCGGCGCTGCCCCCCTATTCTAACTGCAGTGATCTCTACTCGGAGCCTGTGTCTTTCCACGACCCCCAGGGCAACCCTGGGCTCGCCTATTCCCCCCAGGATTACCAATCGGCCAAACCGGCCTTGGACAGCAATCTCTTCCCCATGATTCCTGACTACAACCTCTACCACCATCCCAACGACATGGGCTCCATTCCGGAGCACAAGCCCTTCCAGGGCATGGACCCCATCCGGGTCAATCCGCCCCCTATTACCCCTCTGGAGACCATCAAGGCATTCAAAGACAAGCAGATCCACCCGGGCTTTGGCAGCCTGCCCCAGCCGCCGCTCACGCTCAAGCCCATCCGGCCCCGCAAGTATCCCAACCGACCCAGCAAGACCCCGCTCCACGAGCGGCCCCACGCATGCCCGGCGGAGGGCTGCGACCGCCGTTTCAGCCGCTCGGACGAGCTGACCCGGCACCTGCGCATCCACACGGGCCACAAGCCCTTCCAATGCCGGATTTGCATGCGGAGCTTCAGTCGCAGCGACCACCTTACCACTCACATCCGCACGCATACGGGCGAGAAGCCCTTTGCCTGCGAGTTCTGCGGGCGCAAGTTTGCGCGCAGCGACGAGCGCAAGCGCCACGCCAAGATCCACCTCAAGCAAAAGGAGAAGAAGGCGGAGAAGGGGGGTGCGCCCTCTGCGTCCTCGGCGCCCCCCGTGTCCCTGGCCCCTGTGGTCACCACCTGCGCCTGAGGCTCGGGCCCCCAGATCCCCACTTTTCCCCTCCAAGTGTCTCCCAGCTGCTTGCCTGAAAGCAGCGGGAAAGCTAGCCACGGAGGCGCAGGGGCCGCGCCCTGGCCTCTCCATGGACGTAAGGTCCCTTGTTCCCCTTCGATGTCCCCCGTTTCCACCCTTTCACACCGGCCAACGGTCGGGGGCCAGGGCAGGAGGCGCCCTCCCTTCGCTGCTCCCCCCCTTAACCAAGGCGTGGGGGCGGAAAGGTGGCGTCTAGCCCGCTTTGTTCAGTTCGGATCGTCTTGATCCTGGGGCCGCTGGGCCGCGCCAAGGACCTGCGGGGGACTGAAGGCGGGGCCCGTCCAAGCCTCGCCCGACCCAAGCACCTCACGGTTCCCCCCACGTCTCCCTCGGTTCCCCCTCGAAGACCCGAGAGGGGGAGGGGGTAAGGAGCGCACCAAAGCGCAGAGCTTGCTGCCCGCCGCACGCACGCGCGCTTGCGTGCGGGGATGCGCGCGAGTGTGCGTGCTCGCGTGAGTGTTATGTGTGCGTGTGTGTGTGCGCGAGAGACTCTTGAGCTGAGCTGGGCTGTGTCCACCCCAAACTCTTCCCCACGTCGGGTCCCCAGGCCGCTGGAGGAATGTCTCAGGTTGGGGGCCTGCACGTGGCCGGATGAGACGGTCTTCCATCTGCTCGGAAATGTTTCTTAGAGAAATGCCTCGGACGCCGCCGCCGCCGTGCTGCTACCGCTGTTTAGGGTTTGGCCCCTCAGCACCCCTCCTTTTCCGAGCGCTTCCCTCTTTGGCCTCAGGGCAGTTTGATCTGCGGGGAGAAGGAGCAGCCATCACTAAACCTGCCTTTTCACAAATAGATTTCCCCAGCCCCACTTCTTAAAATCCATGTTCCTGAGTTTGCCCTCTGCCCTTTCTCCCGCTCCACTCCCTTCTAAGCCTTCTCCCATCTCTTTCCAAATCTTCTTCCAGAAAGGCAGGCCTCAACCAGCCACTCATTTTACCATCTTTTTGTTTTCTCTCACTCATACCCATTTCTCCTCCCTCTCCCCCCCACCTCATTGATGGGAAAGCAGACTCGTGCTTCATCCTTTGCCATCCCCGACACAATAGGTAGAATTCAGATCTATGTACACGCGGGGGGGCATGTATGTAGGTGTATATACACACATATATACATATATAGAACATACATACACACAATAAAATCTCTAAGGTACGTGGCTATCCAGTGCAGTGCACCGGCATAAAGAGAGTTTGTAGGTATATAAGCTTTAAATGATTTATTTTTTATGAAAAACTTAACTGATGAGATTATATCTACATAGGTGTGTGTATGTATATATGCACATATGTATGTATGTATGTATGCCCACATTTACACACATGCACACGCCTCTGTCCAAATCTTCCTCAGAGATCTGGGCATTTTTGCATTAATCCATGTTTCGGAATGAGGCGTATCTTTTCCATACCCCACTCTCACCTACTCCCCGCCCTACCTCACCTCTTCTCAGGCACCCCCTCCTCCCCAGCACTTCCCCCGCACAGGGGTGACTCTTTTGAAGTGGAGTCGTAGGGAAGGTTGCTCTCTGACACAGCTTCCAGCACAGTCTTGACTGAATGTACTGTTCCCTCTTAGCGTTATTTCTCCTGTGGCCACTGAGCTGCCCAGAGAGAAGGGACAAAGGTCTGGAGTTTACAGAATGTCTGTTTTTAAAGTCACTTTATGCGTCTCCCACTTTTTTTAAGCACTCGGTTTTTGTTTTGTTTCGTTTTGTTTGTTTTTGGGGTTTGTTTTTGTTTTTGTTTTTGGGTTTTTGTTTTCTTTGGTGGTGGATAAATAATACTAAAAGGAGTCTAGTGAAAGGGACAAAAAAGAAAATCAAAGAGCAGGAGGCTTGTGAATTTCCAGGTACTTGGACTTTTTGTAGAAGGAAAGAGAAGAGGACGAAGTTTGCCAGGAGGGCCCATATTTTTTCAGCTGAAGGGTAAAATCTTTCTTTGCAGAGACAGTATTTTGCTGAATACTTTTTATAATGTGATGATTATTAAAAACAAAAATTTTGGTCACTTCAAAGCTGGAAGGAGGAATCAAATATCCTTTAATATTTTTTCCTTGCTCCTTCTGGTTTATGCATGCTACTGCATGATCATCTGAGTTTTCCTTTGTTTTAATAAAACTGTTCTCAGACATTTAAGCTTAAACTAAGAGAAAAATAACTTTGTTGCCAAAAGGTTGTGCTATCCAGATTTTTTTATATGTCTGCATGTTTTAAAAAACAACAAGAGAAAATGCACTCTAACTTATGTGAACTGAGAGAAAAAAAAAAATCAGGTTTTAAACAGGAAAACCTATGGGGAATGATATTTTTTGAAAGACTTTTGTATAAAGTTGAGTACTTAGAAAAAGACAAACCAGATGTAATATATTTTGTGGATGTTTTTATTTCTTGGATTTATAGTACCTTATACTAAGGTTAAAAAAATATGCTTGATATTGTGAAAAGGTGAAATTCTTCACCAATATTTCATTTGCTCCTTTGTCACATTGTTATGCCAATATAATATAGTTAATGAAAACAGCATTTTTAAAACCGAAATATTGAAATGGTGTAATGTTGTACCATTTGCACTGTGAGCAAATGCTAATACAGTAAATATATTGTGTTTGCTGACAATCAGCCGGCCTATAAATCTCCTTATTTTATTTCTTGTTTTCATAGTATAAAGTTTTGGTTTGGCCTGTTTTTTGGTCTCGTTTTGTTTTTGGCTGATGGTTGGTTTGGTAGATTCCTATGCCTGGCTTTTGCTGTTCTTGCTCTGTAAACTCAATGTAAAACAAGGAATTTGGCATTGCTCGAAGTTGGTCAGAATTTTGCACGCTCTGGTGTTTCAAATCCAGTGTTGAGTGTTTACTGTGGTTCTGGGGGGAATAGGAGTCTCCTCCACTCTTCTGGGAGAGTCTCAAACTGCCAGAGAGGTTAGGCAGATCAGATAAACTCATGGGAATCAAGACTAGTGACTGGAACCTTCTAGAACCCTTCTCCCTGGTTTCTAATGGATATTGAGGGTGGAAGGGAGGGGTCCTCTGGTTTATGCTCCCTCTCTCTCTCTCTCTCTCTCTCTCTCTCTGTAACAGGGGGCACTAGAAGGTTTAAGGTCTCTCTCTCTCTCTCTCTCTCTCTCTCTCTCTCTCTCTCTCTCTCTCTCTCTCTCTCTGTAACAGGGGGCACCAGAACAGGACCCTGCAGACTCACAACAGCCACCCTGAATAGTGCTCTTGCTAAAGCCTTTGAAGCCTGAAAAACAGGTGGAGACTTGATAGGGGTTCTTTAAGGTTGGCAAGATAACCAGAGAGATTGGAGGCTCTATTGTGGTCAGATAATTGGGGAAAATCAGATTTAAAAATTATACAACTTCAATCCCGCTTGGACAGGACTCTCCAGGCCTCACTGTTTGTAGCTGCCCGAGAAAGATGGTCTTGGCTGAAAAAGCTGCTCTTATGAACTGCGCAGGGATCCGATGCTTCCGAGAGAAGAAAGAACATTTGGGATTTGGAGAACATACAGGGAATATTTATATAGCATTAACCCCTCACATTCTACAACTTCTGTCTCCAATAAAAGTGATGCTTCCCTTACTCGATGAGCTTTCTTCCCCAGAAACTTCCCCTTTCATAACTGAGTGTATTTGCCAGCCCTAGAACTTTCTCTGGTTCTCTTTCTTTGTGTGTCCCCGTCTCCATCCTGCTCCTTCACCTTATTTCCCATTAGTCTTTAGAATTCTCTCTCCTCCTGAGGCTTATTCTAGAGCAGTCTTTGGACAGATCAGTCCTTTCTTCTCCCTTTCTTCCTATCTGCCCTCTAAACCACTCACTCACTTGAGCTTCTCTGTCATGTGTTTCACATATCATCTGCCTCAGTGAAGCTTAGGGGTTTGGTGTCTGATACTGGGCTATGTAAATGCAGCACCACATTGCAACTGGGGGACAGTGTCTCCATCCCTGACGAAACCATACAGTGACAGGAACTGCTTTTGCCTCCCCAGTCAGGCCCATCACACTGAAAAATGTGGGTGGTATTTCTGGTTGGCTGTAGTTACCAAGAAGTTGAGGGCAGACCGGGGTGGAGGTGGTGGGCTGTGGCCTTAGAAAAGAATGTTTTTGAAGTGAGAGATCAATAAAGAGAATGCAGTATGGAATCTTAAAGTTTCTCACCCACACAATTCCAGGTCACTGGCTGCCATCTTGAATTCCCTTCTCTCACCTCACGAAACTTCAGAATTCCAAACTGCAACTACAGCTGCAAGGAGGTATCCTTTGTTAACAAAGGACATCCAAGATGGCTGAAAAGTCCTAATGATTGAGCATATAATCCACTTCTATGCTAAACTAGATATTTCCTTTCTAGATTTCCATGTGTTTTTCAAATGCATATTATCAGAGGAAGATAGCGTCACTGGGTGTCTTCATAGTTAGCATCCAGCCCCACCTGCACCCTCTCCAATCACATCAGGCCTTTAGAGTTACACTTTCGTCAACAGTGTACTATGCTGCATGATTAATAAACTCACTTCCCATTGGTGCATATTACTCAACCCAACCTGGTTCAACCACTGGGTTACTTGACAATATGGCAGCCCGCCTGGCTGGCACCAGCCCTGTATGGTGTAATCTCTGATTCATACTTTGTAGCTAGATAAGACTGTCCCAGATAGCATCACACCAGCAACCCAACCTGCCTGGGTTTTGTAAATATGGGGAAAGGAAACTCAACCTTCAAACTTAGGGATGAAGTGAGGAGATGGCAGAGGGAAAGGCTTAGCTATGGAGCTATCATGAGAAGGAATCAATGTAAGGTTTGCCTGGAGCAAAATCAAGGGTAAAGGTGTAGAAGAGGTAGAAGCACAACTCCATCCAAAGTAACCTCTATGTCTCCCTGTCTCTGTCTCTGTCTCTGTCACACACACACACACACACACACACACACACACACACACACACCCCTCTGGAGTGGTTTACTGAAGGCAATGACTCTTTGCAAAATTGTACCCAGTGAACTAGGTTGGGGTACAAATGAGATACTTGGTGACAAGTGGGGCAAAGAATGGAGCATGTTTTTAAATGGTGGTGGCAGTAGTGATGAATGTGTATAAGTGTGTGTCTATATATTATTCTCAAGTATATAAAAAGGAATAGCAAGGTGGATTCTGATAATAGCAAGGTGTTAGTTGATGGCCCGTCGCTACTAATCCCCTTTTACTAATCCAAAATTTGCCTGCCATAGGTGAGGGGGTTGTGAGCTGCCCTTCCCTGGCCTTATTTGGCTCCCCTGGTGTCATGGGATAATAAGTATAGGGGAAGTAGGAGACCTCTATGTGCCCCAAAGACTAGACGTCATACTGGCAAAATCTTAATGACTGGGGGGAAATGACTTTCTAAAAGGTACCATGGGGTTTTCAAAATAGGTCATAATCCTAAATCTATCCCAAGTGGTCCTTTTTTAGAAAACCCACTCTGTGCACAGAGAGGGTGAGGTCTCCAGAGCAAGAGGAAAGAGTCAAGTGAATCTCAGAGCCCCTTGGCCACAGCAGTCCCTGGGACAACACTATAGCCACTCCTCCATCAGTCACCCACAGAGGCCAGGAACCTGTCTGGTCTTGTCAGCTTCTCCCAGCATCCCAGCTTTTGAAACTTCACCACTCATTTTGCTCGAAGGTTCCTTTCTACCCCATCTCTCATATTTTCAACAATTGGTCATTTTCACAGCTTCTGAAAGAACAGAGGTGGGCCAGGGTTGGGGGCAGTGTGATGAGACTTTCCCCAACTTGCACTAAAGTCTCTGACATGTCCATGCACAGGCAGGAAGGGACTAGACCCTGACTCATTGCCTAGGATCATCATTCCCCCTCCTCATCATGGCTGCTTCGCCGGGCTTCTGGAATTGGGACAGTCCCTGTCACTGCCTCTGCTGGCCACCGGGAGCATGGTGCTCGTCTGTCCACTGACCTGGGCGTGAAAACACTATTTCTTCCCTTCCAGAAAACATGGAGATGGCTAGAAGAAAGATTTTTGAGCAATCTTACTAAAGAGCTAATGCAAACAGAACATGGCCAAAAGCAACAACCAAGAAGAAGTAGACAATATGAGGTTCTAGATGGTACTGGCTACTGAACAAAATGTTCTCACTTCTAGGTTGGGTGGGAGTTTGGCCACCGTATGGTTTCTTTAATGTTGCCTAACCTGTATCTTGGCCTTGTCTCCAGGAAGGCTCCTAGCACATTCTCTTAGGACCAAGACATGGGGCTTCCCTGGTTTACTGATACCCTACTCTGTTCTCAAAGTCCTGGACAAAGGACAAAGGAAGTCACTCTCTGGGCCTCATAATGCTTCTCATGGACCTCAGGCAATCCACCCTCTGCCTACAGTCTCCTCCTTCATCCATTCCTGGGTGCCTCTAAGACTCTACAAGTGTCCCATCCTATCATTGCCTCCAATGATGTTCTCTGGGTCCTGCTCATTTTGCATGGAGCATGATCACTAATCCTTCAGGCTGCTCTCCCTGTGAGGCCTGCCCAGGGCCTGCGGCCATCTTTACCTTGGGCCCTTCATAGCGGAATCATGACTTAAATGGAAACAGAGCGCTCTTTTCTGACGCAGTCAGCAGCTGACTTGAGTTCCTATTTGAGTTACCCACTGAGTTCCTAGTTATGTCTTAGGAAGGCTCCCACCCTTCAACTCCCTGGAGGAAAAGACATCTCTGACACTACTGAGACTGGGGACACCCCAACCCTTCACAGGGAAAGTTACCCTTGTCTATGGACCTGTATTCTCTGGGGTAGCTGCCCACCCAGATATATCAGGTCCCTGCCTGCACCACAGAGAGATTACTGACCAGAACAAAGCTGGGCCTCCAGGCACATTGGCTTCTTCTCAAGCACATGCTGCAAGAGCTCTAGCACTTTCTACTCCTCAGTGTTTTGCCCCTCCAGGCTGTCCAGGTGCCTAAAGGTCTTCCATTCCTCCTTGTTCCCTTCTCCTAACTGCTTAGGAAGGTCAGGCCATCTGAGCAGGAAAGCAGAAAACTTCCAGTGCCTCTATGACCCAAGAGCACTAAGGAAAGTCTCCTCTGAGGCCCTTGTTCCTTACTCAGGTCTCCATCCTGAACATTGAGAGGTGCTGTGATAACCCAACAGCTACTCAGCTTTTCCCTCGGGGCCCTGAGCCCGCTTTGGAATCTCCACTTCCATCTTAGATCTGAATCTCAACTCTGCCACTTGCTTACAGTGTGGCCTTTGACAAGCTTCTTAGTCTCTCTCAACCTCAGTTTCCTCCTGTCTTAGCTTTGCTGCTGTAGAGTCAAACGAGGCAATGTATACGATGTCTGGCTCATCATGGGTGCTCCATAAATGTTACTTATCTTCCTGCCCCTTGCTCTGTCCCCATTCCCCATCTTCCAAACACAGATGCAGGAAAGAAGGCTCTGTCTACCCCAGGGATCTGTACACAAATTCAAATATAACCAAGGGAACCTGCATGTCTTCACCACCCGCCTCCAACTCCAGCCCTCCACTGGACATCTGTATTCTGAAAATGGATCCTCTCGACCCCACCCCAATCCGCCCAGAGGACACAAGTCCTATCCACTCCCGGCCACAGCTGCTGTTCATTGTTGCCATTTCCTGGCTGGCTCCTGACCCCATCCCAGGTCCTCTGGTCTCTCTCACTTAGATGGGTGGATGTAACACCTTCCTGATGCGGTATCATCTGCAAAGTTAATTAATGTGTCATTGGGCTGTTGCCTGCTTCCTGATCCTTATCAGGGATTTAAATAAAACACAGCAGCCCCAGTTCCTCCTGTCTGTCCTTCTCCCTGGATCTGAGGCTTGTTCTTAGTCATCCATCCTTGACCTCAGCCTTCTGGCCGGTTCTCAGCTTCCAGCCTCGGGGCTGCTGGAAGTGCCCCTGCCCAACCCTAGTTTGGGAACAGAAGTGTCATCCAGGACTTAATGGCAGTGATGTTCTATGATAGAAGCATGGACATCAGGGTGCTTACCTTGTCCCATCCCCTTGGGTAGGTTCCCCCTGCATTTGTAAGAGTCATAAGGGACCTTAAGAGGCCACTGAATCTAACACCCTCTTTTTCAGGTAAAAATAAAAAAGTAGAGGCCTCCAGAAATTCTATGACTTCTCCAAGATCACATCCAATAAAGGAAGAGCCAGGATCTCAGATCCAGACTATCAGTGGAGGTCCCATGGAAAGCTGCTGATTGCTTCATTTATTAACTATTTGTTGAGGGATATAGCAGTGAACCAAGAATCCTTCCATTCATAAAGCTTCCCTTCTTCAGGGCAGAAGCAGGTAAAAACCAAACACATATGTTAGAGTGTGATATGTGCTATAGAAAGAAACACTGCAGAGTAATTGGAATGAGAAGTGCTGGGGAGGGGGTTACAATTATGTAGGGGGTGGTCCAGGGCGGCCTCACCAGGAGGGGGCCTTTGTACAGATGCAGGAAGTGCTGGAGGTGGCCATGTGGACATCTGGGTAAGAAGGGACAGCAAGTGTAAGGTCCTGGTGGTGGTATTCTTTTATTTTTTTTTTAATTTTTAGATGTTTATTTATTTTTGAGAGAGAGAGAGCACACAAGCAGGGGAGGGACAGAGAAAAAGAGTCATAGAATCCAAAGCAGGCTCCAGGCTCTGAGCTGTCAGCACAGAGCCGGATGCAGGGCTTGAACTCACGAACCATGAGATCATGACCTGAGCTGAAGTCGGACGCTCAACCAACAGAGCCACCTAGACACCCAGGTATTCTTGAGCTATTCAAGGAGCCACAGGGAGCCAGAGTAGCTAGAAACAAGTGAGGAAAGGGGTCAGCCACAGCAAGAAGGGAAGAGAACAGGATCTATGTGGGGCTGCTAGGCCCTCTCCCTCTGCCCTCAACACTCCCCCTCCCTGCACCTGGTTTCCTAATTCCCCCTGATGGACTGTGGTCTTCTTAACCTTACTTTTATGTCCTCTCAGAGGCCAGTGATTATTCCTAAACCCTGTCTTGGCCAAGGAGAGAAAGAACTGCCTCCTTTGAGAACCTCAGCCTGAGAATCCTTTCTCTTCCTATTGACATTTGCCTTGCTGCTGGGTCCCTAATAAGATGGATGGCTCTTTCTGCTGCCCAGTCGCAGAATGGGACTCTCCCTTGGCCTCATCTCTCAGAAGTTGCTCTTGCAAACCAGCTTCCTCTTTTGTCTATGGCTGGATTGGCCATGTTTCCTGCCTTGGCAAAGAGCTGGTCAATGGCCAAGTTCCTCCAATATGGCCATAGTCTCCCCCCAACCCCAAGCCTTGAATGTGCAAGATGGGACATTCCCAAAACCACTTGATCTACTGTATACCTCACCATGAGCTCCATGTCCCTGGATCATTGCAAATCCTGGTGCTGTGGCATTATAGCTCTAGATTTATCCAAGCAATTTCATTTGCAAAAGACAAGTTTCTTCCTTCCTCCTTTTTTTGGTCTTCCATGTCATGTCTTTCCAAAAGGCCCCCCTCAGTGTCTGTCTTTCCGTGGCAACTTGGTATCCTCCAGAGCTTCTTCGCATTTCATTCATTCATCCATTAATTTAGCAAAACTGTATGGAGCCAGGTGCGTGCCTGTCCGTGGGGCTAGGAGGAGTCGCAGGCAATACAAAGGTGAACGTGAACAGGACCCCACCCCTGCCCTGAGGATCTTCCATCCTGTCGGGGAGGAGGCAGACACATAAACAGATGGCTTCGATACCCTGTGATGGTGGTCCCTGATAGAAAGACACCTAAGTGAGAGTCTGGCAGAGGCAAGGGTTGGGAGGTGGGAAACTTCCCAGAGGGTCTCAGAAAGCCCTCTTACGCATCTCTCAATCATAATGAAACCACAAAGGTACTGAGAACTCACTACGTGCCGAGTGCTGAGTAAAGGTCTCTTTGTAAATGATCCCACTGGACTTTAGGTAGAGTGAATCTACCTTAGGATCCCTGTGGGGCTGCTTGTTCTCTTGTCCCTTTCTGCAAGAAGGAAAAGAAAGTCTCAGTGGCCCACGGGCCCCGGGAAACAACATAGCAGCTTGGCATCTCTGGAGCATGCCCAGCTGGCGTGGTGGAGGTTGTCCAACCCAGATGACACTTCCCTGTGTTACATTCTGGTAGCTTCTTCTTGCTCCAGGGCAGACTTTTCCAGGGCTGGGGGAGGTGGTATGCTGGGGGACCCATCTCCTGATTCTCCTTGGTCTGCACAGAGCATCCATCTGGCTGACCTCCTTGCCTGTTCCTCAGTTCCGGACCTGAGATGGTGAGCCAGAAGGAAAGGCTACCTACCACACATCCGCTTCTCTTTGGGCACTTAGAGTTCTACTTCCAAAATTCCAAACATAAACCTCTGCCTCCCTCCCCTCAACCTATCCACATCCTTCTCTTTGCTATTCACTGAAGAGCTCAGACCTCTCAGTCAAAAGACCAAAGCTCTAGCCTTGGCCCCAGCATTGCTCTTCTCTCTGTGTTAACCATATCGGACCAAGAGATATGAGATATGACCAAGTCAGTCTCATAACTTGGCCACACCTCTGTTCCCCCATCTGTAGAATGGGGTTAATACCCCTATTCCACATGGCTGTTGAGAGGTCTGCTGCAATGTAAAATGATGAAAGAGAGCTATCCTGTCCCAGGATCCTTGAGAGGAGTGTTAAGGAACACTTTTCTCCTTCTACAGGTGAATATTCCAGACAGATATTCTAGGCAGAGCTGGCAGCCAGATCTAAACTCAAGTCACTCTACTTACTAAGTCAGAGGAGAAAACTATATAGGGTTCAGATCGTTCGGAGGTGACAAGCCCAGAAATGCTCCCTGCCATACTGCTAGAAACTGTACCTTCTGGGTCTGAAATCTTCACTGAATGAGAATATATATCATCGAACAGCGGTACATCTCTAGGACCCCTATATGGTACCCCTGCACTGCACCATGAGTTAGGAGACCTGGGTCCTGATCTTGACTTTGATATTAGGATAAAACTGTATGACGTTTGCAAAGCTGTAGTCCCCCTGTGGGTCTTAAAGTCCTCGCCAGAAAAGTGGTGGGGCAAGTGGCAGATCCATATGGCTCTTCAAGCTTGGACGGGCAGAGGTCCCAGGAGCCTGTACACATAAGACCCAGCCCTCCACCTCATAGCTGGGGGGCTGAGCCCCAGCCCAGGGGCAGGACAAGGAAAAGACCTCTGTTCTTGTCCTCCTGGGCCCAAACTTGATCCTACCTGCTGCTTCTCAGAAGCGCTGGCCTCTTTCCATCCCTACTGGCTTCCTGGCCTAAGCCAAATGTGTATAAGATGCCATTTAGTGAGGTCCCCTGGTTTGGGTTCTCAGCGGCGGCCTGTGGTGCACGGATCAGCCCCAGGCCCATGGACTGGAAGGTGCCAGAGGGTGGCTGGCTCCTAACAGAGCCACTGCCCTGAGGAGGGAACTGCAGGTTTGTGGAGGGCTCAGAGCTCTGCCTTTAGGCCTCCACCCTGAGAATTCCTACTGTTAGGAATCCTCTGTTTTGGGATATTAGCCCCAAAGAGCCCCTGCCTTTCCTACAGGGGCCTCATCCCAGGACAGGCCCCCAAGATGTCCTGAAACCTCATTCCTTCTTCCCATCCCCAAAGGCCAAGTGCACTTCTCCCCATCCTCCTCCCAAGCAGGCTGCCCGGAACCACCGGCCCGTCCCTGCTTGCTGTCTTCTCTCCCTTATCTTGAGCATCACCCTTTATTCCATCCCTCCCTGCAGTGGAGCGTCTGCTGGGTTACCCAACCACCCCTAGGTCAAGCATGTGTCGGTTGGGTTGAGTCATTACCTCCATCTCCTCCTCCCAGCTCCCAGGGCTTGGTCTGGTTTAGCAAGCTGGGAGGGAAGGCTTCATCCCGTCCACGTGGGTAGCCTCCAAGGCCCTACAGGCCTCCTGGGAACAGGATCTCCCTGGTATTTGGCCTGGCTCTGTCTTCCCTGGAACAGTGCCTGGTGGGCACGCCTATGTCTTCAGCACGATAGACCCCCATCACCAACTAGACCACCCAACAGATGGCCTGAGTTTGCCTCCTGCCCATCTCTCCACCCCAGCTCCTTCTCTGGCTAGTCATGGAAACTGGTACTCGGTGACTAACTTCTCTGGGCCTCGGCTGACACTTCCATAAGATGGGGGTAGTAACGCTCCTCCTGCCTCAGGCAGGACACGGGACCGGCAGCCTTCCTGAGGCCTTCTTGCAGTTCCCTTAGGTCTGCTCACCCTCAGCTCTTTCTCGCCCTTGCTCTTGCCTCATCTGCCACGTGGGACTCTTAGTTCACCGTGACCTTTGTCCCTGTGTGCCAGCTGTCCTGAGCTCCCACCTCTCTCCCATCCCCATCCTCCTACCCTCCTCCGGGCTGTCCTGTGAAAGTCTGCAAACGAGTCCAACAAACCCCCTGAGAAAAAACCTCCCAGAGAGTCAGGTCACGGCTTCCCTCTGCACCCCACCCCACATTATCCAGGAAACCTGGAAGTCACCGGGCACAGCCCAGTTTCCCCCTGGGGACAGGAAGGCACAGCCTTCTGGCGCTGGCTGGGCCCTGGGCAGTCCCCTCTGTGTGCATGCCCTGCCCAAACACACACAGCCCAGCTCCCACAGCCCAGGCTCCCCAGCTCCCCCTCCCCCCCCCCCTGTTCTCTTTCTGCGCTGTGCTCCTTGAACACACCCTCCCGGCCCACCAATCCTCCACAAGCCACGGTGCCTTACACGCCTCAGAATCTCCCAGTTCTCCACTTGCCCAGCCTGCCTGTGTGGGAAGGGTCTCTGC
>JAESUZ010002308.1:0-58735 GCA_017311185.1 Proteles cristata cristata
CTCCCTCTCTCTCTGACCCTCCCCTGCTCATACTGTCTCTCTCTCAGAAATAAATAAAACATTAAAATATTCAAAAAAAAGCTACTATTCTGTTACTGATTTTCTGCTTGGATGATCTCTCCTTTGCTGGAAGTGCAGTATTAAAGTTCCTACTATTTTGATGTCAAATTTTGCTTTTGGCCCATCAGTATTTGCTTTATATATATTTATTAATGGTATATTCTCTTACTGGATTTCCTATTCATTACGTAATGCTGTTGTCTGTGATTAACACTCTTGGTCCTTTTGGGTTTTGTTGTTGTTATTTTTAGTAATGTCTACACGCATCCTGGACCCCGAACTCACTACCCTGAGATCAAGAGTCGTGCGCTTTTCTGCCCGAGCCAGCCAGGTGCCCTTGCAGTCTTTGGTTTAAAGTCTAATTTTGTCTTAAGACTTCAGAAGGATGGCTTCCCGGGCTTTGTTTTGCTTTTCATTTACCCAGAATGACTTTTCCTGTGCCATCACTTCAGTGTGTATGTGTCCTTGCATCACAAGTGAGTTTCCTGTAGTTGGCATATAGAGGTACGTCCTGATGTTTAATCCAATCGGCCAGTCAATGTGTTTTCATTGGAAACCTGAAGCACTTTGCAATTAATTACTGAGGGTTACTTTTTCCGTTTTGTACATCGTTTTTTGGTCTGTTTTACAAGTATTCTGTTCGTTTTTCTTCAGTTGTGGTTTCATCAAGTTTTGCTACTTTCTTCTGTGATATACTTAGATTCCTATCTGTTTGTCTTTTATTTATGTGCTGTATGTTTTTGCTTTGTGGTTACCATGACACTTACATACAGCAACCTACCAATTTAAAGTAGATTGTCATAAATATAACAAGATCGAATGCCATTTAAAGCTCTTCATTTTTAGTCTATTTCACCCCCACAGTTTGTTTTGTGAGGTCACCTTTTGCATCTTTTTATCTCCTATTCCATTAACTAATTATTGTAGTTATTTTAACTTTGTCTTGTATCCTTTATAATAGCTTTATGAGCATTTCATCAGCTACTATCAATTTAGCTTTACAAGTGAGATTAATACTTTCATATATATACTTCCTTCTAATTAATGTCTTTTTTTGTGCTTAGGGAAGTGCCTTTAACATTTTTTTTTAATGTTTTATTTATTTCTAGGAGAGAGAGAGACAGCGTGAGCAGGGGAGGGTCAGAGAGAGAGGGAGTCACAGACTGAAACAGGCTCCAGGCTCCAGGCTGGCAGTGAGCACAGAGCCGGGCTGAACCCACGAACCGCGAGATCTGACCCAAGCGAGAAGTCGGGCGCAACCGGCTAAGCAACCCAGGCGCCCCGCCTTTAACATTTTGCCCTCACTACTTTATTATTTTTTAATGTTTATTTTTGAGAGAGAGTGAGTCAGAGTGTGAGCAGGGGAGGATCAGAGAGAAAGGGAGTTTCAGAATCTGAGGCAGGCTCCAGGCTCTGAGCTGTCAGCACAGAGCCCAATGCAGGGCTTGAACTCACGGAGCGCGAGATCATGACCTGAGCTGAAGTCAGATGCTTAACTGACTGAGACACCCAGGCGCCCCACTACTTTATTATTTTGATGTTGATTTATATTTCAGAGAGAAAGACAGAGAATGAACAGGGGAGGGGCAGAGAAAGAGAGGGAGACACAGAGCTTGAAGTGAGTTCCAGGTTCCGTGCTATTAGTGCAGAGCCCAACGCGGGACTTGAACTCACAAACCGTGAGATCTTGACCTGAACTGAAGTTGGACATTCAACCAACTGAGCCACTCAGGTGCCCCTTGGAACACTACTTTAGCCATGTAAACTCCCTTACCTTTTGCTTGTCTGCAGAACTATCTATCTGGCCTTCATTTGTGAATAATCAATTTGCTGGGGTGTCTGGGTGGCTCAGTCAGTTAACTGTCTGACTCTAGACTTTGGCTCAGGTCATGATTCACAGTTTGTGAGACTGAGCCCTGCATTGGGCTCAGTGCTGACATCACGGAGCCTGCTTAAAATTCTCTTTCTCCCTCTCTTTGCTCTTTCCCTCCTTGTGTGCGCCCTCTCTCTCTCTCTTAAAATAAACATTAAAAATAAAGACAGAGAATATTTTAAAAATAACAAAAAAATTGCTGGGTATTCTTGATTGGAAGGGTTTTGTTGGTGTTTTTCTTTGTTTGGTTTGGATTTCTTTTTTCCTCTCAGTGCTGTGAATACATGTTGCCAGTTCTTTCTGGTCTGCAACGGTCTTGTTAAGTCTCCCATGGGACACTTGGGTGGCTCAGTCAAGTTAAGCATCCAGCTCCTGATTTTGGTTCAGGTCATGCTGTCAAGTGTTGTGAGGTCAAGCCCTGCCTTCTGCTTTGTCCTGACAGTGCAGAGCCTGCTTGGGATTCTCTCTCTCCCTTTCTCTCTGACCCTGGTCTGTTCACCCATGCTCTCTCTCAAAATAAATAAATAAAATTAAGAAAAAAAGTCTCATAGTCTTAACGGCGATTCACTTGTTCATAAAGAGTTCTCTTTCTCTTGCTGCTTTAACAATTCTCTTTATAATTAAACTGTAAGCATTTAAAGATAATGTATCTTTCTGTGCATTTCTTTGTGCTTTCTTACTTGGAACACTCTGGTCTTCCTGGATATGGAGGTCTGTCTCCTTCTCTGGGTCAAAGATGTTTTCAGGTCTTATTTCTGTCCCTTTCTTATTCTCTTCTCCCTCTGAGACTCTTATAATGTGAACATTGGTTTGTTAGTCCCTTTTATGCTCTCTTCACTTTCCTCCTTTCTTCTTTTTATTGTGCTCATTCAGTGAGTTCTGGCCTCAATTTCACTGACTCTTTTGCTTCATCTATTCTGTTGTTGAAAGCCTATAATATTCAGTTTAGTTACTGTTTAGCTCTGGGATTTCCATTTGTCATTTTGAAAATATTTAATCTCTTGGGGCACCTGGGTGACTCAGTTGGTTATGCAACCGACTTCGGCCTAGGTCATGATCTCGTGGTTCCTGAGTTTGAACCCTATGTCAGGCTCTGTGCTGACAGCTCAGAGCCTGGAGCCTGCTTCTGATTCAGTGTCTCCCTTTCTCTCCCGGCCCCTCCCCCACTCACTCTGTCTCTCTCTCAAAAGTAAACTCCAAAAAAATTTTAAAATATTTTATCTCTTTCATGCAGTTCTCACTGTGCTCATCCTGTCTTCTGCTATGTCCAGTGAACATCTTTATGATCATTACGGTTTTTTTCATTTGGAACATATTGCTCTGTTTTCTTCATCTTGCTTGACTGTATGATAGCTCCTATTCTTTCGATGAAGCACTGACCTCTTCCTTCTTGAAGGAGTGTCTTCATGTAGGAGATGATCGTTATCATTCAACCTACCCTAGCTCTTGGTTGTCTCAGAAAATCTTTGTAATTGTCCAAACAACCTATTTAAAAACATTTTTTTAAATACTGTGAGAGAGTGAAAGAGTGCACAATTGGGGGAAGGGCAGAGAGAAAGAGGGAGAAAGAATCCCAAGCAGTCTCCACACTGTCTATCCAGAGCCCAACATGGGACTTGATCTCACACCCATGATTTCATGACCTGAGCTGAAATCAAGAGTCAGTTGCTTAACTGACTGGACCATCCAGGTGCCCCTAAGCAGCCTATTTTTAAGAGTCCCCAGTTGTTTAAGATGTATTAAGACCTTTCGGTATCCTGAAGGGGAGGATCTTAGCACCACGATTGAAGCTGACTCTCAAGCAGCCATAATTGAAGTATACAAATAAGGTTTTTCAGGACCACGAGATTGAACTGCACTGGCCAGGCAATCAGCATGTATCCCCTGGTGGGCAGTTATAAAAATTGGAGCTCCAAATAAGTTCATAAACTCCTTTCTAGAGAAAGCAGCAAGCTGTAGCAAAAGATGAAAATACAAAAGAGGTATCTACCAGCCTACATCCCTTGAGTAATTCTGTAGGGGTGCATGGCTGGTTCAGTGGGTGGAGCATGTGACTCGATGTCGTGATCAGGAGTTCAAGCCCCATGTTGGGTTTTGAGCTTACTTAGAAATATAAAATAGGGGCGCCTGGGTGGCTCAGTCAGTTGAGTGGCCAACTTCATCTCAGGTCATTATCTTGCGGTTTGTGGGTTCAAGCCCTGCGTCGGGCTCTGTGCTGACAGCTCAGGGCCTGGAGCCTGCTTCAGATTCTGTGGCTCCCTCTCTTCCTTCCCTGCTCACACTCTGTCTCTCAAAAATAAACAAACATTAAAAAAAATTTTTTAATAAGATTTTTAATTTTTTAATAAGATTTAAATAAAAAAAAAGTAATCCTGCAGCCTTCTAAATGTGTGCCAGACTTGAAGCCAAACCCCAGGCTGAAACTCCAGGAGAAGCAAATATGCCTGTTTCACAGAAAGACTGCTGGTGTGTTTCAATCTGCTGTCTGTGCAGGCATCCCTGGGTAACAAGGTGATTTAGGGGGTGATCCCCAGTCACAGTAACAGGGACACCAGATGAGTGTAAATGCTCTCTTGTCAGAAATACTGGTGCTCTGTACCACATCAGAGGTAGGCTTCGAAGATGGTCCCTACGAAGATTGGTTGGGGCAGGGGAATAAAAAACAAAGAGATTTTGTTTTGTTTTCTTTGTTTTTTAAAGACTGTACCCAAAAGCTGGAACATGGTAGAAAGAGAGAGTGCGAGATGGCACCTAACCAGCCTCTGTCCCTTAAGAGTATTCCAGCAGACTCCTGGATGTGTGTTAAATTAGATGGCTGCCTCTTGGGCCTATGCTTTAAGATTACCAAAAGACTTTTGGGGGCACCTGGGTAACCTAGTCAGTTAAGTGTTCAACGCTTGATTTCGGCTCAGGTCATGATCTCTCAGTTCATGAGTTCGAGCCCTGCATCAGGCTTTGAGCTTGCTTGGGATTCTCTCTCTCTCTGCGCTTCCCCCACTTGTGTGTGCTCACTCTCTCTCTCTCTCTCTCTCTCTCTCTCTCTCTCTCTCTCTCTCTCTCTCTCTCTCTCTCACCTTCTCTTTTTCTCTTCTGGGTCTTCAGGCAGGTGAGGTCAATTGCAGCAGCCCTTTGTTAGCCATTTCTGTTTGTTACAGCCTTGCAGTTTTGAGGGCTTCTCGGGTGCAGGTCTGAAAAGCTGGGGGCTCCAATGTTTTACAGAGCAGCTGGTTTCGAGGTCCTTCCTGATTGTGGGTTGCCATACTGGGAATAGGGTTTATGTGGAGATTGTGTCTCAACCTCTCCTATCCACTTCTATGAGTCTTTTCCCCGTCAGTTTTGTAATGTTTAAGAGTTAGCCAATATTTTAGGATTTTGTTTTTGAGGAAGTTGTTCTATTGGTAGTTCTAGATTCAGTGGGTCTGTTGAAGAAGGAGAGTACAGATCTTCCTATATTGCCATCTTGAACTGGAATCTTTTTGTGTTCTGGATGTTAGCTCTTCTGACAGGTGTGAAATGCTTATCTAATGTTTGCTATGGTTTGCATTTCCGTAACCAGTAGTGATATGATCATCTTCTTGTGTATCTGTTGGACATTTGGATGCCTTCTTTAGACAAATGTCCAAAAGGTGGGCAGAAGGACTAAGTAACTAGATTCTGTGGTTTTTATTGAGTTGTATGTGTCCTTCACATATTTTGGATATTCATCCCTTCTCTGATAATATGGTTGATAAAAGTTTCCCCCCCTTCTGGAGGCTGCTTTTTCATTTTGTTTCTTTTTCTCTGCAGAGGTTTTAAGTTCGACACAATCTTATTTGTTGATATTTGCTTTGGTTGTTTGTGCTTTCGGTGCCGTATCCAACAACAACCACCAAAACGTTGCGAATACCAATGTTGAGTCCCTTCTCCCTTCTGTTTTCAGGGAGTTTTGGGGTATCCAACCTCAAGTTTAAATCTTGGATCCATTTTGAGGTAATTTTTGTGTGTGCTGTAATATGAGGGTCCCATTTCAGTTTTCTGCAAGTGTAATGGTGTTTTACGTTGGAATAGTGTTCTCGAACACTGGTCTTGAGGTGGCATTTGTGTAGCGAGCACACTGTTTTGCTCTTAACTGTATTTTTATTTGTGATCAACAATGTGTATGAGGGGCTAGTAAAGATTATAGAGGGCATCATGCTTCTTGTCACTGCCACTAGTTAAGCTTCCCCATGTGTAACTGACAAAGGAAAAGAATCCTAAGACCAGTTTAATTTGCCGTATTTCCTCAACGTTTCCTAAAGTTTCAGCACAAACTCCCTCATTCCTTACTCTTTCAGTTCTGTACTTTTCATTTTCACATCCGATCAAGAGTTCCCCCTATTTAAAATTATCCTAGGGGCACCTGGGTGGCTTAGTCGGTTAAGCGTCCGACTTTCACTTAGGTCATGATCTCGCGGTTCGTGGGTTCAAGCCCCGCGTCGGGCTCTGTGCTGACTGCCAGCTTGGAGCCTGGAGCCTGTTTCAGAGTCTGTTTCTCCCTCTCTCTCTGACCCTCCCCTGTTCACGCTGTCTCTCTCTCTCCTGGAAATAAATAAAAATATTTAAAAAATAAATAAAATTATCCTAATCGCGTACAAGTTTATGTTATGATAAACACTTGATATAACAAATTCTAGGGCTCTGAAAGAGTTGAACCGAAGTGAACCCATGGGCACTAGAATTTCACACGTGGTAAATTAATTAGGTAGAGATAATTATCTGTAAGTCTCCGAAGAAAGTTTACCCCCTTGCCTAGGATCCCACAGTTGGTGCAGCTCAAATTTGTCGATTTCTGACATCCGTGTGTTTTGGCTCCACAACGTGGACCCCACACAGTAGGAGCATTGTGGGAAAAGCCAGGCCAGATTTGACACAGTTCTTTGAGCCAGAAAGACCAGTCAGAAGAAAGAAAAGTGATTGAAATCACGGGTTATTTTTCATTGTCTTTCTATAATGTCTTTTTTGTGTGCCTCGCATGAAGGGGAAGGCCCGGCCAGCCCTTTTTGTCTGTTCATTAAATTATGAGCATCAATAGAAACGTTTTTAACCATGACTAGCCACTCTGTCTCCTGCTCCTCTATTTGCTGTGTATAAAAGCATCATGATACTGGAAGTTAAGGGCAGGAAGACGCTGAATAGGAGACGTTTCTTAGGGAAATGACCGTCTTTAGTTTCTTTTCTATGGATAGAAATATCAATTCCCCCATCAGCCCCCGACATGCTACATTTGCAGACACACCCATATATATCCCACTGAGTCTTACATGGTGTCCATTCTAAAGCCAGAGCACGTCAGTAACTGCCTATTGGCATGGTTTGAATTGTACAGAGTTTCCATTCCTAAGGTCAGCCCCTCTTTCCAATGGCTAATTCCCCATTTTCATATAGATTAACAAATCATCAAACACATGTCAAAACCATGCTAATGGATCTGATTAGGATAAAATAGGTTATATACAATTTTATCCCCTCCTCCCCCCCAAAAAAGATTTTCAAAGTACGCTACCAATTCGAATCATTGAATCACATAGTTCACCGAAAAACCAGGCCACACATTTCTTCAAATTATCGTTTGGTCTGATCACTGTGTTGGGTTATCTGCACCTAGAATTCCTCTAAGAGTGAGACACGCCCATTTCTCAATGTGTTAAAAAAAATGTATACACAATGCTGAATTTACTCAAAGACCCATTTTGTCTAGCCTTTGCTTAGTTCATAAATCAAGCATTTACAAAAAGAAAGCTACCATCTTCTGTTCCCTCCTACCTGAAGTCCCATTTCATTATCCTTTGAGCTTTATAAGGAGTGAAACTCCATAATGAATTGGAAGAGTTATATACTCCTGCAACTAAAAATGAGAGAACATGGTAGTAGCTTTCAGGAAAAATATTTTTAAAGTCTACAAATTATATATTTGTTTTAAAAGTAGGTGATGGGATACATTTGCTACTCCCCAGTTACTATGCAACATTATAACTGAGATTAAAAAAAAAAATTCTGCTCTGCAGATACGCCTAACCTGTGTGCTATGTTGGTCTATAAATAGTCAGTGACGCCAAAGTCTCTTCAGGCAAAATAGACACTACCCTGGCCAGAAACCTCACCGATACTCACATATATGCCAGGCAGCCCCACATCATATCTGTGATTTTAAAGCCAAACAAAGCTTTTGGTCACATGTCTAAAGGTAGATGCTGCTCTGGATATTTTTAGAAACTCGGTTTCACCAGAATGAGAATAAGCAATCTCTGTTTATTTCCTGTTTTATTTGCTGAATGTAATTATATATTAAAATATACAGTATCCTCTCCTATTATGAGTAATCAGGGCATGCAAATGTGTAGGCTCCATCCTTACCTTTAAACCTATTTAGTTGGAAAACAAGCAATGGTCGTCTTTTTCCTCACATACCCGCCTGAGGGAAAGCATTTGATCTGTGACAATTAAGGTCCTGAGGATTTATTTACTAGATCAGTAGATAAGGACAGTTCTTATTAACGTAGCCCAAATATCAAGAAACAGTGAGATTATACCCATTTATATTCTATATCAATCTAGAATTTATTTCATCTGCATAATTAGCTAACTCTCTCCCTCCCCCGCCAACACACACACACACACACACACACACATAGTGTGAATCTCTAAACAGCCATTGACTCAAAACCCAATCTAAATACTAAATGAATCTTTCCTGGTATTTTAAACTCCAACCAAAAATCGGATTCTCTTTAGTTTCTGTACCTTTCTGTGATAGCCACAGCCATAGATGATAGTACCTAACTCTTGGTGAGCATTTATATATGTGCTAAGTACTTAATATTCTTTATTTAATGTCTATCCATAATTCTCCCTCCAGTACACCAAATGGACCAATTGTTCTCAGGCTATTTGTTTCTGAATTCAATCAGCTTGCCTTTTTTTTTTTTTTTTTTAGTCATAGTCTCCTCTTCAAGCACTGAATCTGAACTAGGTGGGCCCTGTTCTTATGTAATGGGTATGCAAAAGGGTTCAGGTTAATCATTAAATGTCAGTGTGAAAATGCAACAGTGTCGGAGAAGAGAATAAACAAGGTAGCCTCTACTATGTCTGTCTACATAGTATAGAAATCATTATTTTCTTTCCTAGTAAGAACTAAAGTTAATTACTTAGGCAATAAAGAATTAAAAAGGAGAGGGGTGCTTGGGTGGCTCAATCGGTTGGGCATCCGACTTTGGCTCAGGTCATGATCTCATGGTTGTTGAGTTAGAGTCCCGTGTCAGGGTCTGTGCTGACAGCTCAGAGCCTGGAACCTGCTTTGGATTCTGTGTCCCTCTGTCTCTACTCCTCTCCTGCTCACACTCTCTCTCTCCTTCAAAAATAAATAAACATTACAAAAAAAAAAAAAAAGAATGTAAAAGAAGAAATAGTATGAGAAAAGATAATGCAATAGATCCATGGAACAAAGCACAAGAAAGGTAACATTATATGTTGTCTGAGGTTGCCAGGTCCACAAAGGATAGTGAAAACAGCCGTGTGTGTAGGAATGGCTGTGATCAGTAAAATGTGGAAGAAAACCTTGGGAAGAGAAAAGAGAGTGGCTCACAATGACCTTCCCAATGTCATCTCTGATCAGTGCTGCTGACTCATCTGGTTAGGATAGAAAGAATTTTCAGAGTGCCTGGCTCAGTAGGTTAAGCATGCGACTCTTGGTTTCTGGCTCCGGTCGCGATCTCAAGGCTTCATGAGTTTGAGCTCCCGCATTGGGCTCTGTGCTAACGATGTGGAGACTCCTTGGGATTCTCGCTCTCGCTCTCAAAAATAAATTTAAAAACATAGAAAAATTAAAAGAATTTTCAAAATGATGATGGCACTTTCCCACAGAGATGTAGTGTTGTGGAATGATGATGGACTTCTGTGTCATACATTCTGGAATACTTACCTTTACTACCTTGAGTCGTGTAAACTAAGTTATTTGAATTTCCTCATCTGTTAAAGAGTTGCTAATGCCTCTTCAGGATTCTGTGAGGGCTCATTGGAGTAGCATATGCACACCCTTTGGAAAGTTTGCCTTTCAATAGTATAGTAGTTTTCCATTCTAGCACACTCTTTTTTTTTTTTTTTTTAATGGTTATTTATTTTTGAGAGAGAGAGACAGCATGATTTGGGGAGGAGCAGAGAGAGAGAGAGGCAGACACAGAATCTGAAGCAGGCTCCAGGCTCCAAGCTGTCAGCACAGAGCCCGATGTGGGGCTCGAACCCACAAACCGTGAGATCATGACCTGAGAGCTTAAGTTGGACACTTAACCGATTGAGCCATCCAGGCCACCCCTCCACCCTTTGGAGTTCACTTTTAACTGTAGGATCTCTGCACAAGTTTCAAATACCATGATAGCATAAACCTGATTACAGCTTTCTCAATTTACAGGTGACTAAACTACAATACAATACAGTTCAATGAATTATCCAGTGCTCACTCCTGAGGAGCAAAGCTGAAATAGAGCATAGTCATTCTGATGCCCTAAATGCCATTTTCCCCACTGCATCCCCTCCCTTCATGACCTGACCCCAGATTCCCGCAGAACTAATGAACTTTTGATAATCTCAGACGTGTCATTTTCTCTAAGTGCGGCTTCAGGCTTTTCAGGGGAAAGGATACCTCTAGTTCAAATTCAGCCAAAATAACACCATCTCAGCCGAGATGACTTACATCCACGCAACACGTACGCCGCTTTCTGGTTTGGCACTTGGTGAAGGAATTGATCTTTCATAGCCACTTAGTACCATTTCTCAGAATCCTACAGCAGTACTTTGCTAAATAGCGGCCAGCTCATCTGGATGTGTTCAGTTTCCAGATCATAAACTCCTAAAGGGCAGAGTCTATGATTATTTGGCTAACATTCTATTGCTTGTGACTGTGGATGCTTAATAAATACTATTTCATGGTAATGATGATGATGACAAGTTAATGCTCTTCAAAGTGTCAACCAATCAGTCAATTTAGTGAAAGTCAAACCGGTCATTTGGTGTTATAAAACATCCAGTTACTTGATTGAATGAATTATTCAAATTTTAGCTGTTGCTTTTATGCTCTTACAGACCGCATTACAGTGGCTTCCATATTGGAAAGTATTGCAACATATATATTCATTAGTGGCCAATTTTATCTCATCCGTCAGAAACTGCAGAAAACCTGAGTAAAACTGCTGTTGAAATTAATAAAATATAATCACGTAGTGGCACCGACTCTCGGGAATTTCCTATAGGTAGCACTTCTAAGCCATTAATTTACGGCATAATATTCTTGGCAGATGAACTCCTGAGCTCAACTTCATTAATGATGGCCCAGTGCAATTCGAGTGGACTCCCCAAGCCAGGAAGGTTCCAGGTACTATTTTGTAACTTATATAACTTTCACCACCATGTTGCCCTTAGAAAAATCAAGTGGAAAAGTGGACCCAATGAAGACAATAAACAATGGGCATTTGCAGCAACAGACTACTGAGGATCATCAGAACAACTTGATAAGTGCTTTAGGATACACCTGTACTCAAATATTTATATACAAGTTGGAAAAAAAGAATAAAGGTAGAAGATGTACTACCCGATTTCATGACTTAGTTCCAAATCTTAAATGTTCTCACTACAAAAAAGACATGGTAATTATGTGATCTAATGGAGGTGTTAGCTGACTCTGTGGTGGTAATTATGATACAATACATGTGTATCAAATCAACATGTCATATAACCTTAAGCTTATGCAATGTTATCTGTCAATCATATCTAAGTAAAACTGGATAAAAACACAATATTTGATACTGTAGAGTTTATGGAAGTGTAGAAACAGATCAAGGGAATAGAAGAGATTTCCTAAGTAGATTGACTCATACATAGTCAAATGATTTTTGAGAAATTTGCCAAGGTAATTCATTGGGAAAGGATGATCTTCGCAGGAAATGGTGCTGGAAAAATTACACAGACATATGCAAAAATAGAAAAATTGAACTGCAGCCTTCACATGATATATAAAAATTAACCAAAAATGTATCACAGACCCAAATTAAGGAATGAAAAATCTAAAACTAAGAATAAAACAGGCGATATTCTCAGCAACCTTGGATTTCACAAAAATGTATTAAATAGTACGAATTGATGATGAGAATAAGTTCATCATCAAAATGATAAGCCTTTTTTTTTTTTAATGTGTATTTATTTTTGAGAGAAAGAGAGGAAGAATGAGCCGGGGAGGGGCAGGGAGAGAGGGAGATAGAATCCCAAGCAGGTTCTGTGCTATCAGCATGGAGCTCGATGCGGGGCTCAATCTCACAAACCGTGACAACATTTCCTGAGTGGAAATCCACAGCCTGACGCTTAACCAACTGCACTACCCATGTGCCCCAGACCTTTGCTCTTAAGATGGCAATAATAGAGTGATGAGAGGGGAGCCATGGATTGGAAAAAAAAAATATTTACAGTGAAAATGACAAAGAATTTATACCTACAGTATCTACAAGAAACTTTTACAACTTAATTGTTGGAATACCAACCGCTGAATTAAAACGGGGCAACATAGTTGATAAGTTAACAGAAGAAGGAACTCAGCAAATATTACTGGCACCTTAAATTATGCTCAGTATCACTAGCAGTTAAGAACATGTCAACTGAGGCATCTGGAAGACTCAGTCAGTTAAGCATCAGACTTTGATTTTTGGCTCAGGTCATGATCTTACGGTCTATGGAATTGAGCCTGCTTAGGATTCTCTCTCTCCCTCCCTCACTCACGCTCATTCTCTCAAAATAAATTAACTTTAAATATAATAAGACCACGTTAACTAAAACCATAATCCTATACCACTGCATATGGCTAAAAGTAAAAACACTGAAACTATCAAGCATTGGTGAGTCCAGAGATGTAATGCTAGTGGATTTTCAAAATTATACTATCACTTTGAAAATAGTTAGCAGTTCCTCCTAATGTTGAAAATACACCAGCCATTCTATTCGTAGGTATTTACTCAACAGAAATATAAAAGCATATGTCTACACAAAGATTTCTAGATGAATGTTTATAGCAGCTGTATTTGTAATAATCTCAAACTTGAAAGAATCCATGTCTTACTGACGTAAGTAAACAAATGAAAAAAAATTCAGTGTATTTATATAATGTAATGTTACTCAGCAGTAAGTTATTGATATAGACAAAAGCGCCTGGGTGGCTCAGTTAAGCGTCCAACTTCGGTTCAGGTCATGATCACACAGTTTTTGAGTTTGAGCCCTGCATTGGGCTCTCTGCTGTCAGCACAGAGCCCGCTTCGGATCCTCTATCTCCCTCTCTCTGCCCCTCCCCCGCTGGTTTGCACATTCTCTCTCAAAAATATTTTAAGAAAAAAAAAAAAAGCAACATACAATGATGCCAAGTGATCAAAAGCCAATTAAAAGTAAATCAAGGTGATCAAAAGAGTCCATACCAAAGAATCCCTTTTATATATAAATCATGATAAAATGTGAACTAATCCATCCTGACAGCAAATATCAATGGCTGCTTGGACAGTGGTGGCTGGGTTGTCTAGGAAGACAGATTGCAAACAGGCATCAGAAAACTTTCAGTGCCAAAAGGATCTGTTCATTTGCTTGATTGTGGTGATGGAGGACACCTAGAAGAAAAAGACTCCTTTCAATATTTGGGATATGTATTTACTAATCTCAGCATATGTGCACATTAAAGTCATGGGAGAGATTATAGAGTTACAGGCCACTGAGTGCTAAGAAGCATTTTCATGAACTACAGCATGTAAGAGGTAGAGATGGTGTGCTTCCAAAGGAGAAAAGATCCAATGGACAGAGAGCCAGAAAATAAAATAGGTAAGTAAGTACGGTACCGTGGACTGGAAGGGGAAGAGTGTTTCAAGATGGATTGAGTAGCTTGTCGACAGTAAACAATGCTGCTAAGGCGTAACATGAAATGGGAACAGCAGTTAAGTCTATTTAAGTAATCTATACACCCAACGTGGGGCTCAATCTCATGACATCCAGAGGCATGTGATCTTCCGACTGAGCCAGCCAGGTGCCCCAGAAAAGCCTAGTGCGTTTAGAGACACTGGTGACCTTAGCCACATCTGTTTTTATGAAGGACAGGGCAGACAGCCAAATAGTCGTGGGTCAATGGAATAAAGACAGGGAGACTAGACTGTTAATAAAAGAAAGTTTTAAAGATTTCTGACTGATAAAAACAAACAAACAAAAAAAAACAGAGATATGGATGGAAGTTGCCAGAGGAAGAAGAGAAGTTATGAAAGGTTCTTGTTTTTTAATGCTTGTTTATTTTTGAGAGACAGAGCATGAGTGGGGTAGGGGTGGCGAGAGAGGGAGATACAGAATCCGAAATAGGCTCTAGCTGTCAGCACAGAGCCCACCGTGGGGCTCGAACCCACGAACTGCGAGATCATGACCTGAGCCGAAGTCGGAGGCTTAACCGACAGACTCACCCAGGTGCCCCTGGAAGGTTGTTTGTTTGTTTTAACTGAGGAAAATATACAACATTTTAACACTGTTGAGCTCGAAATGACTCATGATAGTTTAACTTTCAGAAAATTTCAAGCCATTGTTAAATGTAGCCATTTATGAAAACTAAGTTATATAATAAACTTAGAATTAAATATATCAGGGCCAAAGACATAGAAACTCAAGCGTCATTACTTCTTATTTAACTGTATTATATATACACTTGAGGTTATTTATGTTCACGGTATCTGGAGGGTGGGGCTATTAAACAATGTTTTACTACTGTTTGCAAACACCATGTTAACCAAAGAAGGAGTTTTACTCCACACGTATCGGTAAATACTACCAATAAGGGCTTGATTTCTTCATTTTTGTTGTGGTCTGTCTAGAAAGAACATGATAGAGACCATTTTAGTCTTTATTGCCCAAAGCATTGCATTTGTTACCATTCCAGTGTAAGTTATACCAAAAAAAATGAGAAAATACTGTTCCAGTAGTCGAGAAGCATCATGTGATTCACCAAAGAAAATCACATCCCTGTCAAACATGCTATATTTTTATGCACTGCTTCACTTCTTTTTCACTTTTCTTCATTAATGTAAAGAAAAATATCATTGTTCAGGTCAAAACTACACTCTTTTGTCAGTTACCATCACAGGTTGGCTCTGAATACACAAGTTTACCAGGAATGGTGATGGCATTTATTGAGAATCAGTTAATTAGGTGTAATTTACAATGAAGTGTATATTTGAAAATTGTGTGCTCTACATACTCTTTAAATTATTATATATTTTACTAATAAACACATATATACACTTTCCCAGACTGCTAGTCCTTAAACATTTACCATCATACTTATACCTCAATAAAGCCATAATGAAACAAACAGAGGAGCAGAAAATAATCCATCTGTAGTTGTTGAATTTTGAGAATGTGAAATGATCATAAACCATAGACAAGACAATGAGGACCTGGAGCAAGGTCAGAATAGAGATAGGAAAATACGTGTGAAAGATCTCCTATGTTGGAAAGGATGTAGCCGAGGTCAGGTTCCGAAAACATTCCATTTACAAACTTAGGTCAATAAAGTAAAGTAGACTCCTACCAGGCTATGATAAAATCCCAAGCAGTTCATTTCATTTGCCATTCAATTACGGCCCTATAATAAAAGTAATAAATACTTAATGTTTTACCAGACACTGTGCTGAATATTTTAAATACATTCTTTTAAATATTTTAAAAATCCTCGTGCAAGTGGTATTATTATTACTACCACCATTACTCAAGCAGAGAAAAGGGAGTCCTATAGAGATTTATTCACCTGCAAATTGAGAGAGTGAGTTAGCAGAGGAGATAAGCATGTGAACAATTAAGTCCGTCATAAAGTTGTTGATGCTCCACGGCTTCTCTTCTGACTTTATTGACGTACAACAAATAAATAACAATTACATATTTAAAGGGTAGAAGGTGATATTTTAACATGCACATACATTGTGAAGTAATCATGCTAATTAACATCTACCACTTTACATAATTACCGTTTTACTTTTCTTACTTTGCGATGAGAACACAAGAACTCCTAACTTACCAGATTTCAGGTGAGAAATACAGTACTGTTAACTACAGCCCCATGGCTGTACACTAGATCTCCAGAACTTATCTTATGTAAGCTTTTTACCCCTTGACCAATATCTACCTGTTTACCCCCCCTTCACCCAACCCCAGGCAACTCACATTCTCCTTCTCTCTGAATTTGAGTATTCTAGAATCTACCTTTCAGTGTGATCATACATTTTTTTGTGTGTATGTGGATATATAATATGTATATATTTTACATATATGCATTCACACAAAAAATACATCTCACATTTTTTTACAAAATTTTTATAACATTTATTCATTTTTGAGAGAAACAGAGTGCAAGTGGGGCCAGGCCAAAGAAAGAGGGAGATGCAGGCTCTAGGCTCTGAGCCACTGCGGTGCCCCATATCTCACATTTTCTTTATCCATTCACCCATTAATGGTGTTTCCATGTCTTGGCTATTGTGAATAATGCTGCAATGAACAGAAGAGTGCAGATATATCCTTTGGATACATACCCAGAAAGAGAATTGCCAGATCATATAGTGCTGCCATTGTGTTTTCATAATGGGTGTACCAATTTATATCCCCACCAAAAAGGTACAAAATTGCCCTTTCCTCAACATTCTCACCAATGCTTATTATTTTTTTACTTTTTTTTTTTCAATCAAAGCCATTCTAACAGACACGGGGCTCAAACTCATGAACCGTGAGATCATGACCTGAGCCAAAATTGAGAATCGGATGCTTAACTGACTGAGCCACCCAGGCGCTCCCCATCCCTGAAACTTCTAAATTAGATTCAATTCTACTTTACTGTTGTAGCTTTCCCAGCTGTCTCTTTGTCCTTGAATTTTGACTGTATTATTGTAGTGTAAATGGGTATGGTCTTCTTTGTATTGTCCCTCTTCATAGTTCTTAGAGCCTCAGATTCTGGGTATCCATTTCCCTTGTATGTTTTGGGAAGTCTTTGGTCATTATTTGCTTAAATAAGCTTTCTGACTATATCTCTCTCCTCCTGCTGAGATTCCAACAATACTTTTTTTATGTTTTATTTTTGAGAGAGAGATAGAGACAACATGAGCAGGGGAGGGTCAGAGAGAGGGGGAGACACAGAATCGGAAGATAGGCTCCAGGCTCTGAGCTGGCTGTGAGCAACAGAGCCTGACATAGGGCTTGAACCCACGAACCGTGAGATCATGACCTGAGCTGAAGTCAGATGCTTAACCGACTGAGCCACCCAGGTGCCCCAATAATACATTTTGTTTTAAATGTTTATTTCTGAGAGAGAGAGAGAGAGAGAGTGCGCGTGAGCAGGGGAGGGTCAGAGAGAGAGGGAGACACAGAATCTGAAGCGGGCTCCAGGCTCTGAGCTAGCTGTCAGCACAGAGCCCGATGCGGGGCTCGAACCCATGAACTGTGAGATCATGACCTGAGCTGAAGTCTGACGCTTAACCGACTGAGCCACCCAGGCGCCCCCCAATAATACATTTTTTAAAGTGGTCCATAAATCCTGTTGTGTTTTTCATTCTTTTTTTCCTATTTCTTCTTCCAAGTGCCTAATTTCAAATTCCCTCTCTTCAAAGCTCAATTTAGGATTGCTTTTTGTAAAAATATGTTGACCATTATTAAAAGGTTGTAATTGTCGAGCATTGTTCATGTGTATGTCTTCTTTGGGGAAATGTCTGTTCATGTCTGCTGCCCATTTTTTTTAATTGGGTTACTTGTTTTTTGGGTATTGAGTTGTATCAGTTCTTTATATTTGGTTGCTAACCCTTTGTCAGATATGCTACTTGCAACCATCTTCTCTCATTGAGTGGATTGCCTTTTAGTTTTGTTGATTGTTTCCTTCAGTGTACAGAAACTTTTTGATTTTGGTGTATAGTCCTAGTAGTTTATTTTTGCTTCCATTTCCCTTGTTTCAACATCACATATCATTAAGGAAATGCAAATCAAAACTACAGTGAGATAACACCTCATACCTATCAGAATGGGTAAAGTCAAAAAACACAGGAAACAAGTGTTGATGAGGATGTGGAAAAAAAGGAACTTTCACACATTGTTGATTGGAGTGCAAACTAGTGTACGCACTGCAGAAAACAGCATGAATGCTCCTTAAAAAATTGAAAACAGAACTAATCTACGATCTAAGAATCGCACTACTAGGTATTAACCCCCAAAATACAAAACAAACACACTAATTCAAAGGGATACACGTACCGCTGTGTTTGCTGCAGCATTATTTACAGTAGCCTAACTATGGAAGTAGCCCATATCCATTGATAGATGAATGGATAAAGAAGTGGTGTGTGTGTTCACACACACACACATACACACACACACACACAATGGGATATTATTCCACCATAAAAGAGAAATGAGATCTTGCTATTTGCAACAACATGGATGGAACTAGAGAGTACAATGCTGAATAAAGTGAGTCAGTCAGAGAAAGACATACTATGTGACCTCACTCATATGTAGAATTTAAGGAACAAAACAAATGAGGAAATGGAAGAAAGAGAGACTAACCAAGAAACAGACTCCACTATACAGAACAACTATTGGTTACCAGGGCAAGGTTGGTTGTGGGATGGGTGAAATAAAGGATAGGGATCAAAGAGTACACTTACCAGGGCGCTTGGGTGGCTCAGCCGGTTGAGCATCCAACTTGGGCTCAGGTCATGATCTCTCAGTCCGTGCGTTCAAGCCCCGCATCAGCCTGGAGCCTGCTTAGGATTATGTGTTTCCTTCTCTCTCTGTCCCTCCCCTGCTCGCTTGCGCATGCTCGCATGCGCTCTCTCTCTTTCTCTCAAAAATAAACATTAAAATTTTTTTAAAAAGTACACTTACCATGATGAGAAAAAAAGGAAAGTGGCGGGAGGGAATCTTTGCATTAACATTGAAAAAGCCCTGTATGGTCAAAACTTGCAGCCATAAACAACAATAAATACAATGATTTAATAAAACACAAGCTTTCTGAAACTCATTAAGCTACCATCTACCCCAGACTAGCTCCTTTTCCCATATCTTTATATTGCCTGACACTGCAGCCAGCCAGTTTCCTGGGCTGTGAATCTGCTGATCCATTACACCACATCCAAAAAGAAATAAAAATTAAAATGTTATAATTGCATTTTGAAAATGATAAAACACAGCCCATGTTAAACACTGCTCTCCCATGGCTGACTTGGATTTGGAGAGTAAGTATTTTATGTTTCATAGAATGGAACGAAGTATTGTCATCTTCATGAAAACTAAAAGGCTAGTATCAGAAGTTATTACTTTTTCTTTTTTGAAGTATTCTGAAACATGCCAGTTTGGATCGGCTTTCACATTTTCAGGGGATGAAAGATATCAAGGACCCAAGATTGTGTTTTAACACATTTAGAATGTTTGTTCACGGTTACAACAAAAATACCTTCAACTTTCAGATGCTGAAAGAAAATATCCTAAAACAAGCATTGAAGTTGTTTTTAGGACAAGTTACTTCTTTGTAAAAAATAGTATATCATGTTATGTCTTCTTGGGATTGTTCACTTTATTATTCTATAATGTCCTTCTTTGTGTCCATTTAGTCTTTGTTTTAAAGTCTCTTTTGTCCAAGGGGCACCTGAGTGGCTTGGTCAATTAAGCGTCTGACTGTTGGTTTTGGCTCAGGTCGTGATCTCAGGGTTGGTGGGTTCGAGCCCTGCATTGGGCTCTGTGCTAGCAGCATGGAGCCTGCTTGCAATTTTCCCTCTCTCAAAATAAATAAAAACATCAAAAATAATTAGTCTATTTTGTCTAATATAAGTTTTGCTGCCCTGATTTTCTTTTGACATCCGTTTGCATGAGAAATGCTTTTCTATCCCCTCACTTTCAATCTGCAGGTTTCTTTAGGTCTGAAATGCGTCTCGTATGTGAAGCATTTAGATGGGTCTTGTTTTATCTATTCCATCACTCTAGGTCTTTTGGTTGGAGTGTTTAGTACATTTCCAAGGTAATGAGTGATCGGCATGTATTTCTTGCTAGTTTGTTACTTATTTTGTAGTTGTTTTGATAGTTCTTCTCTAATCCTTTCTTCCCTTGTTGTCTTTCATGGGTTGCTGGCTTCCTTTGGTGATATAAATGGATTCCTTTGTCTTGATTTTTTAGATCTCCATTACTGATTTTTGATTTGTGTTTACCATTAGATTAGTATATGTCATCTTCTGTATATCGCTGTCTATATTAAGTTGATAGTTGATTATGTTTGAACCCATCCTTTACTCCTCTTCCCGCCCACGTTTTAGGTATATGATGTCATACTTACTTCCTTTATTTTGTGAGTCCCTTGATTGATTTTTACAGACTTAGTTTTACTCTTTTTGTTCCTCTTGTTTTTCTTCTTAAGTATGGTCTTTCCTGTCCACTCCAAGAGTCCCCTTTAACATTTCTCATAGGGCTGGTTCAGTGGTGATGAATTTCTTTAATCTTTCTTTGTGCAACTTCTCTCTCCTGTTCTAAATGACAGCCTTTCTGGATAGAGTACTCTTGACTGCAGAAGTTTTCTGTTCAGCACCCAAATCTACCATGTCCGTCCCTTCTGGAATGCAACGTTTCTGCTGAAAAATCACCTGATAGCATTTATGGGGTTTCCCTTGTAACTCTTTTCTTGTCTCTTGTTGCATTTCAAATTCTCTCTGTATCACCACTGTTTGCTATTTTTATTACTATGTGGACCTCCATAGCTTCATTTTGTTGAAGATCTCTGTGCCCCCTAGATCTGAATATCTGCTTCTTCTCAAGATTAAGGAAGTTTTCACCTACTATTTCTTCAAATAAATTTTGTCCCCTTTCTCTCCTCCTTCTGAGAGTCCAATAATGTGAATGTTATTAGGCTTGATGGTGTTGCTGAGTTCCCTAAATCTACTCTCATTTTGCATAACAAACACAAAGGGACTGATCGATAGTAATACAATAATCGTGGCGACTTTATCGCAGCACTTACATCAATGGGCAGATCATCCACTCAAAGTTTACGAAACAGTGTCCTTGACACTGGGCTAGATGGGCAGGACGTTCCATCCAACATGGCAGAATACACATTCTTTTCAAGTGCATGTGGAACATTCTCTAGAGCAGATCACATATTAAGCCAGAAAACAAATTTCAAGATGTTTGAAAAGATCGAAGTCATACCATGCATGTTTTCTGACCACAACACTATGAAAGTTGAAATCAACCAAAAGGAAACCTCTGGAGAGAGCACACATGGATGGAGGTTGAAGAACATGCTACTAAACAGTGACTATGTCAACCAGGAAATCAAAGAAGAAATCACAGATTATATGAAGAAAAATAAAAATGAAAACCTAGGGGCGTCTGGGTGGCTCAGACAGTTGAGCGTCCAACTTCGGCTCAGGTCATGATCTCATGGATCATGGGTTTGAGTCCTGTGTCGGGCTCTGTGCTGACAACTCAGAGCCTGGCGCCTGTTTCAGATTCTGTGTCTCCCCCTCTCTCTGACCCTCTCCTGCTCATGCTGTCTTTCTCTCTCTCAGAAATAGATAAAACATTTTTAAAAAATTAAAAAAAAATAAAACCTAAAAGTCCAAAGTCTTTGGGATGCAGCTAAATGGTTTTTTTTTTTAATGTTTATTTATTTTTGAGAGAGAGAGAGAAAGAGTCACAGAATTTAAAGCAGGCTCCAGGCTCTGAGCTGTCAGCACAGAGCCCAACATAGGGCTCGAACTCACGAACCATGAGATCATGACCTGAGCTGAAGTTGGACAGTTAACCGACTGAACCACCCAGGCGCCCTGGTTCTAAGAGGGAGGTTTATAGCAATCAAGGCCTACCTTCTAAAAGCAAATATTCCAAAAACAATAACCTAACCTTATACTGAAAGGAGCTAAAAATGAAGCCCGAAACCTAAAACTAGCAGAAAGAAGGAAAGACTAAAGATTAGAGCAGAAACAGACAACATGGAAACTATAAAAAAAAAAAAAAACAACCCAGAGGTATATCTGGCTGGCTCTTCATTAGAACAAGCCACTCAGAGTTGCAAGCTGAGCCTGACATAGGGTGTAGATATTAAATTAAAAGAAAAAACTAGAAACAAGCTTTAAAAAAGAACAATAGAACACATCAGTCAGACCAGGAGCTGGTTCTCTGAAAAGATCAAGAAAATTGGTAAACCTGAAAAAGGACTCACTCAGAATCACGAATGAAAGATGAGAAATAACACCACACAGAAATACAAACGATTATAAAAGAATATTACGGTGGCACCTGGGTGGCTCCGTCAGTTAAGCATCCAGCTTTGGCTCAGGTCATGATCTCACGATTCGTGAGTTTGAGCCCCTCATCAGGCTCTGAGCTGGAGCCTGCTTCAGATTCTGTGTCTCCCTCTCTCTCTGCTCTTCCCCCACTCATATTCTGTCTCTCTCACTCAAAAATAAATAAAATATTAAAAAGAATATTATGAAAAATTATATGCCAACAAATTCAGACAGCTTTGCAGGTGAATGTTATCACACCTTTAAAGTGGAGCTCATACCTGTTCTTCTTAAACCTTCCTAAGAAATAGAAGAAGAAGGAAAATTTCCAAATTAATGTAATGAGGGCAACATTACCCTGAAGCCAAAACCAGATAAAGACATGACAAAAAAAAAAAAAAAAAAAAAAGAACTACAGGCCAATATCTCCGAGGGACATAGATGTAAAAATCCTCAGAAGAATACAAACAAAAGGAATTAGCAATACATGAAAAATATAATTCACCATGATCAAGTGGGATTTATTGTGGACATACAAGGGTGGCTCTATCTTCGGAAATCCATCGGCGTGATAGATCACATCAGTAAGAGAATGGACAAAATCCTTCAACAAATCAGGCTTAAAGGAAATATGACTTAAGATAATAAAAGTCTTTATGAGAAACCCACAGCTAACATTATACTGAATGAGGGAAACAGTGCTTTTTTGCTAAGGTCAGGAACAAAACAAGCATGTCCACTCTCCCTCATTTATTCAACATAGCACTGGAAATCCTAGCCTCAGTCATCAGACAACACAAGGAAAAGGCATCCAGATTGGGAAGGGAGAAGTAAAGCTTTCACTGTCTGCCTACAGAAAACCCCAAATAGTCTGCCAAAAAGCTACTAGAACTGATAAGTGAATTCAAGAGAGTTGCAAGACAGAAAATCAACGCATAGTAATTCACTGCATTTCTATACAGTGATAATGTCGCAGCAGAAAATGAAATTAAGAAAAGTGTTCCATTTCAATTGCACCAAAGATAAAAAGTATCTAGGAATAAATTTATCCAGAGAGGTGAAAGACCTGTGCTCTGAAAACTATAGAACACTGTTGAAAGAAATTGAAGATGACTCAAAGGAATGGAAACACATTCCGTGCTCATGCACTACAGCAATACTGTTAAAATGTTATACTACCCAATGCAATCTACAGATTTAATATAATCCCTATCAAAATATCAATTGCATGTTTCACAGAACTAGAACAAAAAAATCCTAAAATTTGTATGAAATCACAAAAGACCCTGAAAAGCCAAAGCAATAAAGATGAACAAAACTGCAGGTGTTACAATTCCAGACTTCAAATTCTACTACAAAGCTGTAGTAATCAACACAGTATGGTACTTGCAATAAAATAGACACACAGACTGATGGAGCAGGATAGCCCAGAATTAAACCCACAATTATATGGTCACTTAAGCTTCAACTAAGGAGGCAAGAACATGCAATGAAAGAAAAAGACGATCTCTTCAACAAATGGTGTTGGGAAATCTGGGCAGCAACATGTAAAAGAATGAAACTGGACCACTTAAAACATTTTTTAAACATTTATTCATTTTTAAGAGACAAAACATGAGTCGGGGAGGGGCAGAGAGCAAGGGAGACATGGAATCTGAAGCAGGCTCCAGGCTCTGAGCTGTCAGAGCCCACAAACCACGAGATCACAACCTAAGCTGAAGTTGGACGCTTAACTGACTGAGCCACCCAGGCGCCTCAGAACTGGGCCACTTTCTTCCACCCTACATGAAAATAAACTCAAAATATATTAAAGCATGCCTAGGTATCTCAGTTGATTAAACATCTGACTTTTGATTTTGGCTCAGGTCATGATCTCACAGTCAGGAGACTGAGCCCAGCATCAGGCTCTGAGCTGGGTGTGGAGCCTGCTTAAGATTCATTCTCTCTCTCTCTCTCTCTCTCTCTCTCTCTCTCTCTCTCACACACACACACACACACACACACACGGATTATGGACCTAAATGTGAGACCTGAAACCATAAAAATTCTAGAAGAGAGCTCAGGCAGTAATTTCTCTGACATCAGCCATAGTATCATCTTTCTAGATAATTATTCTGAGGCAAGGCAAAGCAAAAGTAAACTATTGAGACTACATCAAAATAAAAAGCTTCTGCAGTGCAAAGGAAACCACCAAGAAAACGGAAAGACAACCTAATGAATAAGAGAAGATATTTGTAAATGACACATCTGATACAAGGTTAATATCCAAAATAAATAAAGAATGAATACAGTCCAACACACACAAATGCATAGGCCAATTCAGAAATGAGAAGAAATGAACACAGATTTTTCCAAAGAGGACATCCAGATGGCCAACAGACACATGAAGAGATGCCCAACATCACTCATCATTATGAAAATAGAAGTCAAAACCGCAGTGAGATATCACCTCACACCTGTCAGAATGGCTAAAATCAAAAACTCAAGAAACAACAGGTGTTGGCGAAGATGTGGAGAAAAAGGACCCCTCGTGCACTGTTGTGGGAAAGCAAACTGGTACAGCCACTGGAAGACAATATGGAATTTCCTCAGACAAAAGGAGAACTCTAGTATGATCCAGGAATTTCAATACTGGGTATTTACCAAAAGAATACAAAAACACTAATTTTAAGATGTACATGCACACGTATATGTTTACTGCAGCAGTATTTACAATAGTCAACATATGGAAGTAGCCCAAGTATCCAGTTGATGAAGGGATAGGGTGGTGTGTTATACACACACAATGGAATATTATGCAGCTATACAAAAGAATGAAATCTTGTCATTTGCAATGACTTGGATGGATCTAGAGAGTAAAATGCTAAGCAAAATAAGTCAGAGAAAGACATTTCACTCATTTGTGGAATACAACAAAAGGAAAAAATGAGCAAAGGAAAAAAAAGGACAAATCAAGAAACAGACTCATAGCAATAGAGAACAGAGGGCCCCTAGAGGAGACGGCAGAGGGAGAGATGGGTGAAATAGATGAAAAGGGTTAAGTATACACTTAACGCGATGAGGATTGAGTAATATATGGAATTGTGAAATCACTATCTTGTACACCTGAAACTAATATTTTATTTCCAGTATGGTTGACCTACATTATATTAGTATATTAGTTTGAGGTGTAAAGATAATAATAAAAAAAAGAAAAATGTTTCCATTAAGAAAAGTAAATGATAATATTCCATGTCATTTCATTTATAAGAGTTGTTAAATAATAATGATGACCTGGGCGCCTGGCTGGCTTAGCAGGTAGAGCATGCAACTATTGATCTTGAGGTTGTGAGTTCGAGCCCCATGTTGAGGGTAGAGATAACTTTAAAATATAATAATGATGCTTTTAACAATAAAATTATGTAAATCCTGAATTATGAAAAAATACATCATGTTGATCAATTTTTCAACCAAATTCTTTGTGTTGTATAATTGTCAAAAATGTATTCACATTGTATACAAAGAAAAAAGATACAGAAATAATATATATTCCTATTCCAACTCCTAAGAAAGTTTCAGATTAATGAATTAGCTTTGTGGCTTCGAAAATGCTTTACTCTTAAGCTCAAATTTAAACCTTGACATATAATTTAACATTTGTTTCCACTAGCTAAGTTATTTGATCACATTTATACAGCATGATACTTCTGTGTAAATATGTTTTACACAATAGCTTTCAATTCGTGTTGAAAATAAATCACTTGATAGCTTTAATCACAATTAAACAATGTATTAACCATTCATTCAGCATTTCAGATTGAATAAAGTCCAGTGCAGGGAATAATGTGATAACTGTGTAATGGGCACTTCTACCTTTCAGTAACGTGACACCAAGAATTTGATTGATAATTCCATTCAGTTGGATTCCGTACTTCCACATATATGATTTGATCTATAGAAAATGAGTTGGGGGGTATATACACAATATATTCCCAACCTTATTGAAGACTTTCCATAGGGAACACTACATTGTAAAATCCTGGCATCTCAATATCTGTGGTGATTTGTCTTTTGACTCATGGAACAGGAAACGAACATTCATCTGGGGAGGGTTATACTAATAATAAAGTTCTTAAATTCCAGAATGTCATCTTCTCTCTTTGTACAGCCTTTGCGATGTCCTGAGCGTAGTCATTATCAGAATAATGTCAATTACAGCTTTAGTACCTTACTTTGGAAGAAAATAATGAGAAAGCACATTGGAAGGTGAGACTTCATGTTTGTTTTGAAATAATTTGTCTTAATTTTTCTTTAAATTGATTTATCATAAATCTGTCTGAAGCCTTAATTTTTGCAGCTTTCAAGTAAAGCCCAGCACTTTGTTGATAAAAAGTTTATGGGAAGAGGCCAGTAGAGTTCATCTAATCTTCAGTGATAAAATCGTCCATCCTAGTCCTTGGCGGGATCCCTGGCCATAAGGGCTCAGCATCGCCATGGGGGTGCCTGGGTGGCTCAGTCGGTTAAATGTCTGACTCTTGGTTTCAGCTCCGGTCATGATCTCACAGCTTGCGGGATCGAGCCCCCCCCCCACCCCCCCATCAGGCTCTGTGCTGACAGGATGGAACCTGCTTGGGATTCTCTCTTTCCCTTTCTGCCCCCCAAAACTCACCCCCTTCTAACTACCTGGGCAACCAGGTGTCTCCTAACTCAGGCTAATAGGGAGGAGAGAGACCTGCTGGAGCTTGTGTTGCTATAGCGATGGCTAATGGCCAGCCTCCTAGGACCCATAGAAAGGTCAAGGCCCAGGCTTCCCTGCCTCGTGCAAAGCCCTGACATTTTCTCCACGGCACTTGCTTCAGCTCGCAGACACTGCCATTAATGTTATCTGCCAGGAGACCTGCGGTCCACCAACCCCCCTGAGCTCAAATGAATTGTTTTTGTATTCAGTGAGTCTTTTTTCTGATGGATCATATCTGCTGTTGAAGTTTTGTATTTGTTTTTCTGTTGTATCCATTTGATTTTTCACCCTCGGTGTCAGTTTGGTTCTTCTGTATGTTTTCTGTCTCATCGTTGAATTTGCTTTGTTCATATGCTTTTGTTGATGTTTTTATCATTGTCCTCTTGGAGTTCAAGGAGTTCTTTTAAAAGCATTATTGTGGGGGCGCCTGGGTGGCTCAGTCGGTTAAGCATCCGACTTTGGCTCAAGTCACGATCTCACGGTTCGTGGGTTCGAGCCCCACATTGGGCTCTGTGCTGACAGCTCAGAGCCTGAAGCCTGCTTCAGATTTTGTATCTCCCTCTCTCTCTGATCCTCACCTGCTCACGCTGTTTCTCTCTCTCTCTCTGAAATAAATAAAACATTAAAAAAGATATATATTAAAAAATAAAAAAATAAAAGCATTATTTTGTATCTGGCAGGCAATTGATAGATGTCTCTTTCTTTGGGTTAGTACTGGAGGTTTCTTGTGTTCCTTTGGTGGCATGACATTGCCTTGACTTTTTATTTTCCTTGTAGCCTTACATTGGTGTCTCCATGTTTGAAGGAACTGTCCTCTTTTTTTTTTTTTATTTTTATTTATTTCTAGGAGAGAGAGAGAGAGCACACGAGCAGGGGAAGGGCAGAGAGAGAGGGAGACAGAATCCGAAGCAGGCTTCAGGCTCCAAGCCGTCAGCACAGAGCCTGATGCGAGGCTCGAACCCACGAACCGTGAGATCATGACCTGAGCTGAAGTTAGATGCTTAACTGACTGAGCCACCCAGGCGCCCCAGGACCAGTCTTCTTTTACTGCCCTTTTAAGACTTTCTCCAGCAGATGAGCAGAAGGGTGACACCTGAGTTGGGTACATAGTGGCACGGGGTCCACATGGGGATGTCAGTTTAGCGGGGACAGGAGTGGGGTTGACTGCAGCCAGGGCTGGAAGTGTATACACAATGGCGATACCAGAGCACAGGCTTGCCCACAGTGGCATCGAGGCTGGGCAGGGCAGAAGTGGGGGCGCAGTGCAGCCCCTGCATCAGTGGCTCTGGGGATGGTACAGACTTTGGGCACGTCTGTGAGCATCGGCAGTGGCCAAGCCTCGGAGGCTCATCAGCGATTTAAAGGTTGTGAGTTTCTGTGGTGGTGACTTAAAGTGCTGGGCTCCTTAATGGGGAAGGTTGTTGTTCTCTAGTTGCCCCCCAGCGGGAAGCCACAGCCAAGGGGATTCCTCTTGCCACCAAGCTGTCCTGGCCTAAGAGATGGGGTGACCCAGCGAAAATGCTTCCCACACTTCTCCGTGCTGCCCTTCTTGGTTTCTGTGACCCAAGCTGCTGGTGCAGCCACTCGGTTGTACTTTGGGGCTCTCCCCGCATTGTTTTCATTCACCGGTAGGTGTTAAATAGTTGTTTCTGTCCGGTATGAGGTCTGGGACCCCCTAGCTTCTATCATCTTGCCTGCGTCCCCTGTTAGGCTAATCTTACGTTGTTAATGTTCTCTAAGGCTAAGTCTGGTTTCTCTTAGAGAACATTAAATCTTGGGAAGAAAGCTATCCTTATCACTAAGTACACAGTTTAAGGGTTTCATTTAAACGTTAAAAACTCCGAGTGAGATAAACTGTCGTAATCGAAAGAATTTTGCCTGCTGAAAAAATCAGCTGAGGATCAGATGTGATGTGAAATTACTGGATCTTGGGTCAAAATTCAGATTCAGGGGGCGCCTGGGTGGCTTAGTCGGTTAAGCGTCCGACTTTCGCTTAGGTCATGATCTCGCGGTTCGTGGGTTCGAGCCCCGCGTCGGGCTCTGTGCTGACTGCCAGCTCAGAGCCTGGAGCCTGTTTCAGTCTGTGACTCCCTCTCTCTCTGACCCTCCCCTGCTCACGCTGTCTCTCTCTCTCTCTCTCTCTCTCTCTCCTAGAAATTAAAAAAAAATTTAAAAAAATTTTAAAAAAATTAAAAAAAAAATTCAGATTCAGAACGAAACCCCATGAGGTAAGCGATAAGTACCTCTTTTCAGGATTATTCAGCTGCGTTACCCCTCCCTGATCAGAAAGGTTTGTTTTTGCTTTATATAGCTCAGGAAGTAGTTTATATAATTGTGAAAATTCTCCAAAAGTAATTCACATCTTTATAAGGTAGTACAAACATTTTATATGAAAACTGGGCAATCTATTCAAATTTATAACTCCTATGTCGTTTGACTCCATGGAATTTGTCATACAAAATCTCCTAAGCAGGCAAAGATAGAACTCTCTATCTTTAGTAGGGAAAAGTTGGCAACAATATAAAAGGTCATCAGTATTAGACTATTTAAATTAATCATGGTTCAATTATACAAGAGAATACCATACAGCGATTAAACTGGATTATAACATTATATCTATGCTGCCATGAAAAGTGGCCGGAGATATGTTAAGTAAATGTAACATAACAATGCATGCCATGATACCAACCGGACATGCACACAGTATCTGTAAGACCCCCTGAGTTAGATAGGTGGATGTATATAGTTGCTTATAGCTCCACAAATCTGTCTTGAAAACATAATCATACGCTACAGTGAGAACTTCTAGAAAAAGAGCAGACTGAGAAATGGGAGTACACTTAACTTTTTTACGTTGTTATCTATGTGATAGATTAAAATAAGATGGACCTGCATTTATTTTAAAATACACATGAGGGATACCTGGATGGTTCAGTTGGCTGGACATCCCAACTCTTGATTTCAGCTCAGGTCACCATCCCAGGGGCATGGGATCAAGCTCCGCATCAGGCTCTGTGCCGAGCGTGGAGCCTACTTAAGTTTCTTATAGCTCTCTCTCCTGCTGCCCCACTCATAACTCTCTCAAAATAAAAAATAAATAAAAATGAAATAAAACCTGAACCCCCACATGGTATTTGTGTCATTGCAGCATCAATTAAGGAAAGGTCAGTGATCAAAGAAAGATTTCAGTTGGGTTGATACATATGATATCAGGTAAACCCCAGTTTTATTCCTTTTTTTTTAACTTTATTTTGAGAGAGGGGGAGACAGAAAGAGAGGGAGAGAAAAAAATCCCAAGCAGGCTCCACACTGTCAGCACAGAGCCCAACGTGGGGCTTGATGTCACAAATCATGAGATCACGACCTGAGCTGAAATCAAGAGTCAGATGCTCAACTGACTGAGCCACCCTGGTGCCCCAACCTTGGGTTAACTTTTAACTTTGTCTATGGAGCTGGGGTCAGGCACAAAGTCAGGTTAGTTAAATACATATGTAACAGCCTGGAGAGAATGTTCTGGACATTCCCAAGTGCCACTGAGAGCTCTGTTAGAAGACTGAAATAGAGATGTACAAAATATAGCCTGTCATTAGGCCATTAAATCTTCCCATTTTCATGATAGAATAGCAATTATTTGCCGCAGAGTCACGTGGAAAGATGAGCAAAATCATAAATAACTTCAACTCACAGAAATGTATATTAACGCTCAAACTCTTCCAGCTTCTATCTTTGCTACTGTAAGTGTTCAAAAATGAAAAGAAGTATATAAATGTTTCTGGCACATTTTAACAATGTTTTCAATGCATGTAAGCAGGTGAAAAATAGTATTCTCGAAGTATTCAAGTGGCATGGAGGCTGTTCGGGCAACACGTGTAGTCATTTCTGGGTGTGATTTCTCTTGTTCTAATCTATAGTCTCCTAGTAATGTTAAAACTGGACTCTGATCTTACTTCTGATTTCATGATCTTTTAGTTAAATCCACTTCACAGAGAGGACTCTGTTCCTCAGACATATGTATCACACGTGCGTCAATCAACATAATTATGCTCTTGACTTAATACAGTCTTTTTCCTGAACATTTCTGGTGGAAAACATGTGGAAAGCCAGTATAAAGGAAGGGAAATATGGTTATCCCGGAGAAGTTATGCTTAAGCACAGAGAGGGAAATGCTATTAGGAAGAGATGTCTAATCAGTAACGTTTTCAAAAGTCACCCTTCGCGGAAAATTTGGAGTTGGCAAAATGGAGTCATCGGTATCTTCTTTCGCTTCACTCCATTTCAGTGATGGGAGACAGTCTTCCCAATGGCCCCAAAGGTTCCTGCCTTCTGAGATTCGTGTCCTAATCCCTTCTCCTTGCGGGTAGAGTGGAACCAGCGACTGGTGCCTAACAAATAACATACAGTTCGAGGGGTAAACTTTGTAAGAAGTCACTTCTCAAGGTTGACAAAGCCACTCTGGCTTCCGTTTTTCTCTTTGCCCGTCTTGGGGCCATTGCTCTGGGGAAACCAGCTACCGTATGCAGAGGAGCTGGGTAGAGAGGTCCCAGGGGCAAGGAAGTGAGATCTCCGGCCAGTGGCCTAAGAGGAATGTAGGCCCGCTGAACGCCATGTACCTGGGCCTTGTAATCTTTTGGGGTTTGCCAGATGTCAAGGGAGGTACCTCAAGCAGAAGTACCCAGGTAAGCCAGGACCAGATCATTGACGCATTGAAACTATGAGGTAATAAACATTTGTTTTCAACCACGAAGTTTTACCGGGGCCACCTGGCTGGCTCAGTTGGTAGAGCACGTGACTCTTCATCTCAGGGTCTTGAGTTCAGGGTCTTGAGTTCAAGCCCCGTGTTCTGTGTAGAGCTTACATTAAAAGAAAAAGGAAAAAAAAACCCACTAAATTTTGAGGTAGCTTGTCATGCCGCAATAAATAAATAATGCATCAGTAAACTTTTTCCTGGGGCGCCTGGGTGGTTCAGTCATCGAAGCATTCAATTTTGGCTCGGGTCATGATCTCGCAGTGTGGGAGTTCAAGCCCGGTGTCGGGCTCTGTGCTCACAGCCTGAAGCCTGCTTCATATTCTGTGTTTCTCTCTCTTTCTGCCCCTCTTCCAGTCGCACTCACTCTCTCTCAGAAATAAATAAATATTTTTTTAAAATGTTTTAACAATAATCAACTTTTTCCTGAAGAAGTGTTTCATTTGAAGTTTTGGGTTTGTTTTTTTTTTTAAAGATGTTATTTCTAAGTAATCTCTATACCCCGTGTGGGGCTCAAACTCACAACCCTGAGAACCAGAGTCACATGTTCTAGCGACTGAGCCAGGTGCCCCTAGTTTGAAGTTTCAGAAATCATTTCTTTTTACTTGTATGAGAAGAGTGCATTACCTCTTAAAAAACACCTCTGGAGGCGCCTGGGTGGCTTGGTCGGTTAAGCGTCCGACTTTCGCTTAGGTCATGATCCATGCCTGTGGGTTCTTGAGCCCCACGTCGGGCTCTGTGCTGACTGCCAGCTCAGAGCCTGGAGCATCTGTTTCAGAGTCTGTCACCCTCTCTCTGACCCTCCCTGCTCACGCTGTCTCTCTCTCTCTCTCTCCTAGAAATAAATTTAAAAAATATATTAAAAAAAATACCTGAGTATTTTTCATTGTGTGAAAATAAAAGGTAATTTAATAGTGTGATCACCCCCGTTGTTTTTGTTATATTCACTTTTCTTACAACAAGAATTCCTGAGATGTGACCTACTTTAGGGTACATGCTGTAACCTGAAGTATGGTAGTCGGGTTATGAATGGAAATATGCAGATGACTATAGAAACTGACTAGTGCCTGCCTACATTAAGAACTCCGCAAGGGGGCGCCTGGGTGGCTCAGTCAGTTGAGCGTCCCACCTTAGCTCAGGTCGTGATCTCTTGGTTCGTGGGTTCGGGGCCCCAATCGGGTTCTGTGCTGACAGGTGGGAGCCTGGAGCCTGTTTTGTATTCTGTGTCTCCCTCTCTCCTTCTCCCTCTCCCTCTCTCTGCCCCTCCCCTGCTCGGCACTCTTGTCTCTTTCTCTCAAAACTAAACAAACATTGGGGCGCCTGGGTGGCTTAGTCGGTTAAGCATCCGACTTTCGCTAAGATCATGATCTCGCGGTTGTGGGTTCGAGCCCGGCGTCGGGCTCTGTGCTGACCAAGCCAGCTCAGAGCCTGGAGCCTGTTTCCCAGTTCAGACTCCCTCTCTGACCTCCTGCTCATGCTGTCTCTCTGTCTCCTAGAAATAAATAAAAAATTAAAAAAAAAAAACTAAACAAACATTTAAAAAAAAAAAAAAGAAAAGAAAAAAGTATGAAGACTCTCAAGTTGAAGTGCCTGAATCTGAATTCCGATTTCAGCTCAGCCAATAGTTTTTGGGCAACTCGGGTTAAGTTTATTATCCTCCCTTAAGTTTATTTCATCGAGGATAAGCCGGTGACCATATCAGTCCCTACCTCCTAACACTGTTACAAGCATTGAGCGAATTCATGGAAAGGTTTGGAATGGTACCTAGATACAATAAGCACTTAATAAGTGGAAACTCTTATAATGATGGTAATTATTACCCGAGAAAGAGAACACAATTCAACAGCATTTTAGGTTCTATACCTCCAGGAGGAAAATAGCTAACCAGATAAGTAAAGGCAGTAAGCTAAAAGAGAAACATAAAGAAAATAGCACGTATTTATACTCTCCAATGCCAAATACTCCCTTAGATGCATTGCAAACACACTTTGCTTTAACCTTCCCCGCACCCTAAGTGCATAGCATTCCTATTTTACAAATGAGGAAGCTTTCATCGAGGAACTTACCTGAGGCTTAAAGGCTGCTGACTAACAGAGGGAGCACAGCTATGGGGTATCTGGGGGTATTCAAATCAAGGCACATTTGACTCTTTTCCACGGGGAGAGAGAGGTCTGCGCTTAAAGGCTGGAGGAAATGAAAAATTACCATACGCTGTGAAGGCGGAGCCGGCAATTTCGTTAAATGTAGGTGTTCTTTTGATTCCATTTGTACTCAGTATCTACCGCGTGTCACAGGCAAACTTCTGCGCAAGATACACATGGTTGCCAGGCACACTTGTACTTTTTCTGTCCTATACGTGGTGCCTGGTCCGGGGCGCACAACAGGAGTCGCGATCCCGTCCATGATGCATCCACTCCCCAAGCCTTGAGCCTAACCTCATAAATTTGCCACAGAAGAGGTACTTTTTCTGTTTAACACGCTAGTGAGATATGAGCTAGCGGAGGCCTTAGGTACATGTAGTAACTGAACCGCGACGTGGAAATTTATCTAACTTTGCTTACTCACCCTGGGAGATTAATTTCTGGCACCCTTAACGATAGCTGTTCACTTAGTGCTGACGAGGGGATCGAGTTTACAAGAGGAGACTCGGGACTTATTTCAACCCTGTTCGCAGAAACTCACACTGGGTGGTGGTGGTGGGGGGGCTCTGCTGTTTCTGTACAACGTATGTCTTATTCTATACTGAATAGTTTGGGATGTTATTTTCTTTCTTTCTCTTTTGCTTTCTTTTCTCTTTTCTCCCTTTCCTCTCTCCCTTCCTTCTCCCTCTTTCTTGCTTGCTTGCTTTCTTTCTCTTCTTTCTCTTTCCTCCCTTTCCTCTCTCACTACCTTCTTTCTTCCCCTTCCTTCCTTCTTCCTATGTTTTTATTTTTGAGAGAGAGAGAGGAAGGGAGGGGCAGAGAGAGAGGAAGACCCGTAACTGACTGAGCCACCCAGGCCCCCCTAGGACGTTGTTTTCTTTAAGTTTACAATTCAATTTCCCAAGTGAAGTTAGAACAATACAAGGCTAGCCAGGGCCATATTTTTTCATCTCATGAGACATGGACACAAGACTGCAGAGGAGTGTTTCACATAAAACAATCAAGGTTGGGATATGCATTTTTTTCCTTATTAGTTTTGATACATAATGTCAACATTACAAGAAATTACTTTCAAATTTTTATTGGAATGTAAGAGTCTCATTTACTCCAAGGCATTTCCCAGCTGTTGTTACAGTATTATTCAAAATAAGCAGAAGTGGTGGCACCCGGGTGGCTCCGTCTGTTAAGCATCCATCTCTTGGTTTCCGCTCAGGTCACAATCTCATGGTTCATGGGTTCGAGCCCTGTGTCGGGCTCTGTGCTGACAGTGCAGAGCCTGCTTGCGATTCTCTCTCTCTCTCTCTCTCTCTCTCCATCTTTCTGCTCCTCCCCTGTTTTCTCTCTCTTCCTCTTTCTCAGAATGGATGAATAAGCTTTAAAGAAACTTTATTATAATTGCCTGGGTGGATCACTTAAGTGTCTGACTTCGGCTCAGGACATGATCTCACAGATTGTGGGATCGAGCCCTGCATTGGCCTCTCTCTTGTGAGAACAGAGCTTACCTAGGATAGTCTGTCCCCATCCCCCACCCTCTTCCCCGACTCGCACACATGCACTCTCAAAAATTTTTTAAAAATTGAAAATATTAAAAAACAATAAGCAGAAACCATAGGAGTTTAAGAAGGTGTGGAACAGAAATTTAGGTAGAAAGAGAAATACTGAGGGATGGTCAGTTGCTACGCTACGGAAACTCACACTAACATAAGCAAATGTGGGATTTTCTTATAAAGTCTGTACTTCTTGTTCCCAGACCCTCCAGGGCAGGTCAGGCTTCTTGAGGTAGTGGAAACATGAATTGAAAAGCCATTTGAAAACTATTCATCCTGTGTGTTCATCTTTCTCCTTTCTTCTGGGCTCACGGTCTTTCATGCTTTTATATGACCTTTTCATTTTTCTTTGCTATAGACTTGCTTTTATAGTTTATCTGTACACACGAGGGCTATCCCCACAACTCTCAAGGCTTATTTATGGTCTTTTTTTTTTTTCTAATGTTTGTTTACTTTGAGAGGGAGAGAGAGAAAAATTAATGAGTGGGGGAGGGGCAGAGAGGGAGACAGGATTCCAAGGAAGCTCTGTGCTGATAGCAGTGAGCTGATCACGGGCCTCAAACCCGTGGACCGGGAGATCATGACCTGAGCTAAGGTTGGACGCTTAACTGACTGAGCCACCCAGACGCCCTTTCCTTATGTTCTTTAAGAAGATTCAAATCACATTAGACCAAATAGATTTGCTCTTAAGCCATAATAGCCAATTGGAGAAAGACAATAATGATCCTTGGTATCTAGTCTCTCATGTACTGGGACCAAATACTTACTTTCTGCTTCGTACAGTTTCCCCGATTCCAGAGGCATAAAATGAGTCCCTGTCGATATGAGTAAAGGCCTTTTTTTTAAAACACACTTCTGCACCAATGACAATGTAATGAAGAGGTAGGTATGTGAGTGTTTCATGGACCATGGCATTTGAAGTGAAGCAAAAGCTCTAAAGATTTTCATAATGAAAGAAAGACAGCGTCCTACCAAAAAAGAACAACGATTGCTCTGTAATAATTTCCACTCTCCCAGCGACTCTGAATATTAAGCATAACCTGGATAAACTGTTGAAACCGAGATTACTGGGCTCTCCTCCCAGAGCGTCTGGTTTAAGCAGCAAAGGGTGGGGCACGCGAATGTGTATTTTCCATAAGTTGCCTGGGACCACATTCTGTTTATTTTTGAATCTGTACGTACATAAACTCTGCACCCCCACGTGGAAGTCAAACGCACGACCCTGAGATCCACAGTTGCACGCCCTACGAACCAAGCCAGGACCACGCTTTATAAACCACTGTAGCAACATATTTGTCACTATTATGTTTGGCTGAGCACAAAATGACTTTTAATTTTTCTCATACATAACTTAGCCCAAGATGCTCAGCTAAGCTAGACGCAGGGAGGCTGGCACTAATACAGGAAGGAAAAGGAAATTAACCAGAGCTTGACTGGTTTCTAAAATACTTTAAATCCATTCAGTAGCCGCTGACATTAGGCCATCTTATGGTTCCTTTCTGAACTTCCTAGTATTTCTATTGCTGTCAACGGAAAATAAAAACAAGGACAAGGCAAACAAAACCTGGCTTGATACAATGTTGCACATAGGATGTTAAAATGCAAAGACGGAACACCAAGGAGATTAAAAAGATAAAATGTTGGGGCGCCTGGGTGGCTTAGTCGGTTAAGCGTCCAACTTTCGCTTGGGTCATGATCTCGCGGTTCGTGGGTTCGAGCCCCGCGTCGGGCTCTGTGCTGACTGCCAGCTCAGAGCCTGGAGCCTGTTTCAGAGTCTGTGACTCCCTCTCTCACTGACCCTCCCCTGCTCACGCTGTCTCTCTCTCTCTCCTAGAAATAAAAATAAAATAAAATAAAATAAAATAAAATGTTTAGTCTCCGAAAGTACCATTTTATTAAAAGTTGAAGAATTAAATCATCCCCCTTCTGTTCAGGGGAAAAAAATCTGGTGAGAGGAAATGAAGGATTTGAAAATAATAAGAAACTGAAGTCTACCAAAAATGTGTGAAAGTCACAGGCGATGCTACATGCATCAGTTTTGAAGATTCTCTTTCACAAATGATATATTCTCCTCTCATTTGTGTTAATATGATCGAGTTCCAAGGGCTGTAGCCAAAGATACACGACACTATGCATTTGTCAAAAGCCATAGAACTTTACGACAGAAAGGGGGGAACTTGACATCTGTAAATTTAAAGGATTGAGGAGGCCAGGAGAGCCCAGGAAGGAAGGCAGACCGTGACAAAAGACTCTAACTGTATTACAGATATATGCAATCACTGCACTAGGGAAGAGAGAAGAGATGCTGATGTAAGTAATTTTGGAAATGAGTGGAGACTATAAGAGTAAAAGCAAAGGGAACTGTGTGTATACGCACCGTGGCGTGGTTGATAAAACTGCATCTTGTGCAAATACAGGTGAATAATTCTGTGGCCACTCTAACACGTACAGTAAAACCTTGGTTTGTGAGCATAATGCAGTTGTGATCACGTGATACTCGGCATATGGCAAGACAGTGCTCGCTTATCAGGTTAAAACTTATTCGAACTCTTTGGCCATCTTCCAGAACGCTTGCGGAACAAGTCGCTCACAATCCAAGGTTTTACGTATACTGGACGTGAGCGGTTGAGGAAACTGGCGGCAAGTGGCAAGAGCCGGGAGTCTTGCTTTTGGAGGAGGACTGAACGCCTGTTTACATGACAAATGTGATAGATGCATAGACTATCGATATAACAGATTACATATGGATATGGTAGAAATACTAATAGCTTATTATACCTACATACATGTCTTTGCTCTATCAGCTTCCAAAGCCTAGAAGCAATGCTACCCGGGTAGCAATGAGCATACCTGCACCTGAAATTTGGTTTATAATATTCTTCTCCAATGAAAGGAACCAAGGCTACTCACAAAAAAGGCTGATTCAAGGACTGGAACAGGTTATATAAAGACAAGCCCACAGCTGCGGTTCAATATCAAGTGAAAGATACTGCCATTCACACTGACCTGCCTCCCAGTTTAAGTACCAGAATACTGCCTTTATCCCTTAAGTTGAAGTCCTTAACTCTTATTTATACGGTACCCTGTTAGCACCAGGTCCATTCAACTCATGAAGAAATCAAAAGAGTCAAACATAGCAGAGGAAAGCAAGTTCTGGAGACAAGTTTTTTCTCTGAATTTGTTTTCCACCTGGTTTCAATACCAGACTATGCATTATTATACATATAACCTTGGTTGGCGAGCATCATTCGTTCCAGAAACATGCTAGTCATCCAAAGCACTTGTATATCAAAACAAATGTCGAGAACCATGGGCTCCGTTGTGATCACGTGACATTTGGCATTACGTTCAGCTTGTACGGCAAGACGTCACTCGTTTATCAAGTTAAAATTTATTAGAAATGTTTGTCTTGCGGAACACTTGCAGAACGCGTTACTCGCAACGCAAGGTTTTACTGTATTCCATAGCATGCTTTGTTGGATCAGATAGTCATGTCCGTGAATAAGGAACTAGCTGTCAAGCAGGCCTATGTTCCACTTATGGGTCATCGCATAGTAATACTGACATTTCACTTTCCTGGGCTCAATTTTCACATCTGTTTGAGAGATACTCATGCGGTTGTCTCCACTGGTTTGATGAGGACAGTCATAAGGCGATTGTACACATAAAATAAAAATATGTAGTTAGAGCACTAGGCATCTTTCCTGGCCCTAAAACTCAACAAATCTGTTGGGGGCTGAGAAGGTAGAGGAGAAGGAAACAGGAGGAGGAAAATAGAAGCAGTAAGAAGTGCTAATGATGGTTTTGCGGTGGCGGAATGGTGGTGAAGAACGTGGTGTCTGCCACAGAGCTTGTGTTACCTCAAGTCAGTTCATCAGTTGGAGCCGGCCTCCATCTCCTAATGTGTAAAACCCACAATCTGATTGTAATGGTTGCCATGCATACTTACAGGACTGTTGTGAGAATTCAGTGAGATGAGGGATGTGAAAGAACTTCAGTCCCTACTGAATTCAATAGAAGCCTAAAAGATTATTACTTCAAAAAGCAGTCTGTGAAGCCCATGTTAAGGCAAATGCGTAATAAAGGTAAGTGTTGGGGCGCCCAGGTAGCTCAGACAGGTGAGCTCCCAACTCCCAATTTTGGCTCAGGTCATGGGATCATGGTTCTTGGAGTCGAGCCCTGCATCAGGCTCCACGCAGACCATGTAGAATCTGCTTGGAATTCTCTCTCTGTTCCCCCTCCTCCACTCACGCACACTCTCTCTCAAAATAAACAAACATTAAAAAAAAAAAAACTGTTGGGGCGCCTGGGTGGCTTAGTCGGTTAAGCGTCCGACTTTTGCTTAGGTCATGATCTCGCGGTTTGTGAGTTCGAGCCCCACGTCGGGCTCTGTGCTGACTGCCAGCTCAGAGCCTGGAGCCTGTTTCCGAGTCTGTGACTCCCTCTCTCTCTCTCTGACCCTCCCCTGCTCACGCTGTCTCTCTCTCTCTCTCTCCTAGAAATAAATAAAACATTTAAAAAAATTAAAAAAAAACTGTTGCTTATCATAAAACTGCTTCTTCACCTTTTCATAGCATTTGTATGGACCTGATTTGGCCTAGAGAAGAGGACAGGGGTTATCTATCCCCTCCTTAGAAGGTTTTTCTACAGATAAAATAGAATACTGTATTTGAAATTGACTTCTGCATGGAAAATGTTGCAGAGTAGAATTGGTCCTTGTTGTGTTAAATAAACACCCTTATTTGTATACACGAATGACCTCTTCCAGAACTGTTTCAGTTTTTTGGAGGATGATACAGTTTGGATCCGAGTGTAAGAAACTAGATGAAATGCTATGGGAATCAAGTCAATTAATAACCAAATATATCAAAACTGGCTGCCACACTTTTAGCAATCAAAGATACAGCACAGGAATGAATTGAACCCATTGCCTTTAAACGTTCGATCTTAGAAAACTTTTTTTCCACTTTTTTAAAATGTAATTTATTGTCAAGTTGGTTTCCATACAATACTCAGTGCTCATCCTAAGAAGTGCCCTCCTCAATGCCCATCATCCACTGCCCCCCCACCCCCACCCCCATCGACCTTCAGTCTGTTCTCAGTCTTTAAGAGTCTCTTGTGGTTTGCCTCCCTTCCTCTAATGTTTTTTTTCCCCTTCCCCTCCCCGGTGCTCTTCTGTTAAGTTTCTCAAGATCCAAAAATGAGTGAAAACATATGGTATCTGTCTTTCTCTACCTGATTTATTTTACTTAGCATAACACCCTTGAGTTCTTTCCTTGTTGCTACCAATGGCCAGATTTCATCCTTTCTCATTGCCATATAGTATTCCATTGTATATATAGGCCACATCTTCTTGATTCATTCATCAGTTGATGGACACTTAGGCTCTTTCCATGTTTTGGATATTGTTGAGAGTGCTGCTGTGAACATCGGGGTCCATGTGCCCCTGTGCATCAGCACTCCTGCATCCCTTGGGTGAATTCCTAGCAGTGCTATTCCTGGGCCATAGGGGAGTTCCATTTTTAATCGAAGAAAACATTTTTAACAAGTTGTCTCGACCCTTTTATGCTTAGGATGAAAGGATGTGGTGGCATGACCCATTCCCCACCCTGCCTTGTTGGCTCTGTCCCTAACACTTCTTTTTTAATTTTTTTTTAAAGTTTGAGAGAGAGTGCATGCGAGTGGGGGAGGGGCGCAAAGAGAGTGAGGGGGTGAGAGAGAGAGAGAGAGAATGAATCCCAAACAGGCTCCACGCTCTCAGCACGGAGCCCCAGGTGGGGCTCCAACTCACAAACTGTGAGATCATGACCTGAGCCTAAATCAAGAGTTGGACAGTCAACTTGGACAGTCAACTGAGCCACCCAGTTTTGTTTTGTTTTCTTTTTTTAAAGCATAAAGTCAGATTTTTTTTTTTCTATGCTCAGACCATCTAGATTCTAAGATCCTGTTTTCAGGCTGACCTCCCTTAGTTCGTGGAGCCTCAGAATTCCACCCACACTCCTTTGGTCAGCCAATGACTCTACTTGAAATAGACACGTAGGTTGATGACAGACTGGCTGACTTTCAGGAAGCTCTAAGGAGAGGAAGTCTATATAAAAATCACTTTAATTGTGTAGAATCATGTGTCTATCTTTTCTGTCTTATGACTAAGTAGCATTGAATGATTTATGAAAAGACACTTGGATGCACATCACTGTCTTGGTTATGACATAAACACTCTAGGTCTTTGTGCCTTTGAAACTCGATACTTTCGTTATGTTTTCCTAACAGTATTGTCAGAAAAGAAAGCCTTCAGTCGAACAGAAACTGATCATTTATACCAAAGGTAGAAACTAGAGAAGGCTCAGAAATCCTAGGGACAGCACAGCCTTGTAGAATGTCATTCCACCTCTCTGAAATTTCATTTCCTCATTATAGCTGGCCAGAGGAAATACACAACTCCTCATTATATGTGAATTTTCAATGAACAACAAATATTTTTTGTATCAGTATGTTCCAAGTGTTGAACAGGACATATCTAGGCTAAAAAACAAGCACAAAAACAAAACAAAAAACCTCACAGCTACTTATTGTTTATTTGAAATTCAAATTTAATTAGAAGCCCTGTAGTTTTATTTGCTAAGTCTAGCACCCCTACAGTAAAGCACTAAGTTCAGAAGTGCTTGACAGAGTAACTCCCTAGGGCCCTTCCAATAGGAAACATCCCTATTTCTGTGACAGGGGCACCTGGCTGGCTATGTGCATATAATGCAATTGGTTCGAGCCTCGTGTCGGGCTCTTTGCTGACAGCTTGGAGCCTGGAGCCTGCTTCCGATTTGTGCCTCCTCCTCTCTCTGTCCCTCCCCTATTTGCGCGCTCTCTCTCTCAAAAAAAAAAAAGACATTAAAATAATAATAATAATAATAATAATAATTTTACTCCCCTCACTTGGGGTACTTTTTCAAGTGCTGAGTCCCATGCTATACCCTATGAAGTTTTAACCCACCAGTTTTGGGGTGAGGCCAGGGAATCTGCACCTTTAAGGGATAACCCCGGTAAATCTGAAATAGGTGAAGACCATACTTCAAAAAACACTGTGCCTTTCTCCCTGAATCAGAAATCTCGTCTACCTGGATGACTGAATTTCCTCACCCATCATTCATGTAGGACCATACTAAACACCGAACACTGCTTTTCTGACCACACAAAAGAACCACCATGGCGTGCTCTGCTAACACATCTCTGACACATACTGACTGCTAAATAGGTTTTCATTAATTTTGTGAACGTGAGGAAAATTCAACTTAATCCCATTGAAATAGGAATGAAAGTATTCTGGGAAGAAAATAAAATACAGTTTCCAGTTACGAAAGAGAAATGACTTGTTGGATATTAGACATGGCAAGAATAGAACAAACTAGAATGGAGAGGAAGCCGTGTGGAGCGGTGTTCTGACAAGAGAAAGCTAATTATTTTAATCCAATTCAATCAGCTACTCTGCTGCAACTCTAAAAGGTCACAGAACACTACATAAAACCCATGCGCGAAGTTCATTTCCAGCAAGGATTTAGTGTTATGTAATACTCCTTTTTTCCCAATATTTTTATGTGTCCCCTTTAGAATGTGTCTAAGTTAACACTTAACACCTTCACAAGAATGTGTTACCCCAAGCATAGCTGGTTCAACCTTCGTTGGTCACAAGATGAAATACTAGTCCAATTTGGTCATTAGACCAAAGACTGATTTCTTGGGGGGGGGGACCCAGGCACCCTGGAAAAAGAGTACCTTAATCTTTGATTGTTTAACTAAAAAACACGTTTTTAGGGCAGCTGGATGGCTCAGTCGGTTAAGCGTCTGACTCTTGATTTCGGCTCAGGGCATGATCTCACAGTCTGTGGGTTCGAGCCCCATGTCAGGTTCTGTGCTGACAGCAGCATAGAGCCTGTTTGGGATTTTCTCTCTCCCTCTGTCTCTGCTCCTCCTCTGCTTTCTTTCTCAAAATAAATACATAAACTTAAAAAAAAAAAAAGCACATGTTATCGTAAGGAATTAAGACACTGTAACAGTATCTTTGATTCTCAGAGTTAACTGTGAGAGGCCTGCATTTCCACCTGGGCAGAAAGACTTGGTACGAATCTCCTACAAAATGGCAGGGCAGAACATCTCTTGTGTTATTTCTGTTTTCACCATGTGGGAATGAAAGCAGTGAATTTAACACAGTAGTTACACGTTTGATTCTGGAGCCAGAGTGCTTTGATTTCACTCCAAAACCTGAAACATATTAGCCATATGACCCTGAAGACCGATATACAGCTTGTCTCGGCCTCAATTTATACCTCTCTAAAGTGGGGCTAGAACCCTCCTCCTTTGTTCCGAGGACTGAATGAGGTAACGGGGGGTAATGTTCTTAGAATAGGGCCTGGTGCCTAAAGACTGTAGAAGTGTGTGCGCAGTGGGTATATTTTTGTCCTTACGCTTCCGATTCGCGGGCTTTTCAGTCTCCTGACTGGAGCCGACCCTCACCTACCGTTTGGTTCACAATATATTCAAGCGGACCAAAGCGTTCCAGCGCATTGAGCTGTCCGAGTCCAAACTGTGTGAGATGAAACTGCAAAGTGGTCAGATTCCTTTTACCCACTGATGATGTAATTAGTTTTCTGGCCTTGTCAGGACGTTTGTGGGTTCAAGGTAACGGAGAAGCACGGGATCTTGCAGTGCCGAGGTTGACACAACTTCTGCTTTGACGTAATTCTCAATTTGAAGTCCAAGTAGGTGGGTGCTCGCCCAGCCCCTTCTCCTATTTTGGTCGCCCATCAGTGGTGATGCATTGGGACTTGGATGCTGAAAGACACCCGAGCAGGCCTTTTCTCCAGGTTCTGTGTACAGAACCACTTCCAGCCATTTTCTCTAGTCCGCGTATGGAAGTTTCCTGAACTGTTCTACTCCTACAATGGCCCCCTGCCCCCAAGACTAATGATACTGCCTCCCACAACCCAGACAATAAAAGATTTGCTTAGTGAATGAACAGAAATCAACAATCTGGGGCGCCTGGGTGGCTGAGTCGGTTAAGCATCCGACTTTCACTTAGGTCATGATCTCGCGGTTCGTGGGTTCGAGCCCCGCGTCGGGCTCTGTGCTGCCTGCCAGCTCAGAGCCTGGAGCCTGTTTCAGCCTGTGACTCCCTCTCTCTCTGACCCGCCCCTGCTCACGCTGTCTCTCTCTCTCTAGAAATAAATATAACAAACATTAAAAAAAAAAAACAAACCATCCTATCCCAGGGATGCCTGGGTGGCTCAGTCAGTTAAGCATTTGACTCTTGATTTTGGTTCAGGTCATGATCTCTCGATTTGTAGGTTCGAGCCCTGTCAGCACAGCTCCTACCTGATTCTCTCTCTCTCTCCTCTCACTCTGCCCCCTCCCTGCCTCACTATTAAAACAAGTTCTTAGAGGGGTGCCTGGGTGGCTTAGTCGGTTAAGCGTCCAACTTTCGCTTGGGTCATGATCTCGCGGTTCGTGGGTTCGAGCCCCGTCGGGCTCTGTGCTGACTGCCAGCTCAGAGCCTGGAGCCTGTTTCAGTCTGTGACTCCCTCTCTCTCTGACCCTCCCCTGCTCACGCTGTCTCTCTCTCTCTCCTAGAAATAAATTTAAAAAGTATTTAAAAAAAAAATCAACAATCTACCTCCAGTAACATAACATCCTTGCTTCTGTTTATGTCCTTTCCTTTTTGCCTGCCTTCGTGCTTCATTTTAATTTCTTTTTATTATTTTAACAAACTCCTCACCAGTCTCTCCATTAATACAGAGCTACCCGATGTTTCCATTCTGATCTTCACTACGATGCGTCCTTAGCAAAACTGTTTCTGCCCAGAGGTCCTGCTTTCATCCAAGACGATCCCATCCACATCTCCAAAGCTTGGTTTGCCACGAACAGTCATCCCACGAGGGAAACTCTGAATCAGTGCTCTACACGGTAACTCCAGGCCCAGTTCCGTACTTGGAACCAGGCTCAAATCCATCGTGACTCTTAGGGAATACAATACTTAGTACAGAAGGCAACTCTTTGATAAACGATTCCTACCTTTGTCTCCCGCCCATAGTTGCCTATCATCAACCCACAATGTACCAAAGGCTCCTAGATTAATACTTAGTGATTGATATCCCGGGTTACAGCAGGAAATGCCAATACAATTGTATAAAAAATCGATAAAAGCATATTTGAGGCACATGCAGTGATATTTATTAAAAACAAATAACTGGAAACTGGGGAGTGCTCACTTAGGTGTTTCACGTGAAAGTTTGGTGGAGAAATTCAGTCTGCAGCGTGAGGGCCAAGAACCCCTACCAAATGTAACGTGGTGTCAGACAAGAGGTTCATTCCATTCGATAATGAACCTCTGAAATCTTGCAGGAGGTGACCTTCAAGGGATTAGCATAGTCCCAATTTGCTCTGCTGGAATACCCTGAAGGGTGCTTTTGGGGGAAAAAAAAAAAAACACGATACTTTGCTTAAAAGGCAGGCTTGGCACAAGACTAGAGCTTTCCACTGACTACTCATAAAGCAGAGTTGACCAGATTTACTGATGCATCAAATGTTTCCATATGGGTTACCTATCCTGCCAATTCTTTTTTTTTCTTTTCAAAAAGTTCTTGCTTTTTCACAATCTAGATAGTTTAAAAGATCTTCTGTAGCTTTGAAGAAGCATTACATTCCATTTTTAGAAAGTGAAAATTGCTGCTTTCAAATGGAAACAAATTTTGCATCAAAGAGCTTGAATTCAATACAGAGGGGGAGAAAAGCCAAATATGTAAAGCATTCTAGCAGCTGGCACGGATACTGGCCATGGCTGTCCCTACACATGCAGACTAAAGAGATATGAGGTGGGATTTAAATAATTCCAGAAGTTCCGCACCTTTACGATAATTATGGGAACAGACTAACGTGTATCTTAGCCCAGCTGATGCAACGATCCAACTCGATCCTTCCCTCAACATTACGTAGAGAAAAGCAGGCGCTATGATTGCTGCACACCTAGATGTGGAGAACAGTCTAGTATCAGTGACTGCATTTTTCATTCTGCTCCATGGTGGCTTAGCGACATGGAACCGAAACGAAGGACAGTGAAAGTCGCTGTGGCCGTTTCCAAACGACAGAGAAAATTGTTCTCCAAGCATCACATGGCGGAGAGAGAAGGAATGAGGGTATGTCAATGTCATACGATTACAGTTGTCCAGTACTTATAGGCACAAAGCTCCCCGGGTGCCCAGAACTGAGGCAAACTGCTAGAGACGGAGGGAAGAGCCACTGTGATCCGTAGGCAGTGTTGACAACCTCTTTGTCATCAGGTATTACTTCAGTTAGAAGGCCACATTCTGATGAAAAGACGATTCAAAAAGAGAAAGAGGTATTAATGAGGTCTCTCGAAATATCGACTAAATTCTCACTAAAGCAGCCAGAAAGAAGGGAGCTAGGGCTGTTCATCAGCAAATTCTGATAAATGAGAGGAGAGCTGCCACCAGATCCCCAGGGCCGTGTCGACTCAGTCGGCAATGGGATTCTCAAACCGTTCAATGTCCACATTCCCCATGACTAACACTACTGGTATTGTGCCTGAGTGTAAGCGATTGCTTAGGGGAACAAAGAAGGGGGTGAAGAGGCAGGAGAGAGAGGCAAGGGGATGTGAGGGAACAGAGAGAGAGGGCAGACGAGGCGCATTTCAACGGGAGAACGGTACTGAAACAAGGACAGTGAGAGACAACCAACTTTGCTATTTTCATGTAACTCAGGCTTCTGTTATGGCGAACTGCTCGTGGTTTGTGTCCAAGGGATAGATCTTTCTGACCCCCCGGCCCAGCCCAACAGGGTTGGTATGGGAAGGGAAGCCTGAAAGGTTCTATACTTTCCCACATATGGGGTGGCTAGCCAGCGCCCTAAAGCAAATTGATGACTATCTCCAGGGTTCCGTCAACGAAATCAACCATTGTGCAGACAGGGCCACCCACCAAAGCACTGAATCCACCCAAAAGTGATATGTTTTACTTGGGGGAGGGGTAGAAGGGAGGAGTTGCTAAGCAAATGAGTGCCACGAATTAACTTGATTCCTTCCTAAGGACAAATTGTCACAGACGAGCAGGAATCGGGGACGGAGTGTAGGTCTTCGTTTTTCAGAGGAAAGTAATGAGATCTCATTGGTAAGAATGAGAGAAAACTCTTTGCCACAGAGGTAACAGCCCATGTAGTCGAGAAAGGAGATCTGATAATAGAGAAGAAAAGAAATATGGAAAATGAAGCTACCAGCACATTTGAGTAAGAGTTCAAATTAATGTTGGCAGAAAGGAATAGCAGAAAGCTGTGTGACAAACCATATCTATAACAGATTTCCAATAGTCTTTTATGTGAAAATATTTGGGTGCACAATTTCCCTGCCAAGACACCTATTCAGAATTCGAAACCAAGAGTTTTCTATTGTGTGAATACAGTCTTCTGTTTCTGCTGTGACACGGTATATTTGGCAGATGGATTAACACCATAAGACATTTTATTTGGCCATTTTTTTATCCAGCGTTTTTTGTTTGTTTGTTCCCTTACTAACAGCATACAGATTAAGGAAGCATGAGTGATTGTTACCTCAGTCCCCATTATTTAAAAATGTGATCCATGCGATCTCTTTCTGGTTCCATAGGGTAGTGGGAAAGAAACAAACTGTGTCTTTTTCAGGTGGTTGTTACTTTGAGGAAATATCTGAAATAGAATTATGGCTCATGGAACAACACTTAATCTATGAGCTCTTCCATCGGGAAACTGGGAGCTAGATTATTGCTATGCCTAGCACAGAAGCTTGTTGAATTTGGTCCCTTTGATGTGCCCATCAGAAAGTCTATCTTACTTAGAAGTCTCCAAAGTGAAGTTTCTTTGATCCCCCATGACCATGAGAACTCAGGTTCTCTTTATCTCTGGAAATCTCTTGCAAACACACCTTTCTGAGGCTTTGCCTATGGGATGCTTTCAGAAAAAAAAGAGAAAAAGAAAGAACAAAGGAGCTGATTAGGTCACACCGAGATACTCCACAGCTATCTAGTCGATTGCACTTGTTCAAACAAACAAGTTATATGAAATGATAAGTGCTAATAAGTTTGGCCTGACACTTCCCCCACGTTGCATACAGAATAAGCAATGAATTGATAATGAGCTATAGGATGATTGATTTGCTTGTGTACAGAATGATCAAGCCTCAGAAATAATAATTCATCACCAGAAAGCATGCAGGTGTTGTACAGTGAGCACATTTTTTAAAGAGGAACACAGGCAGGAAATGTCTCTTCATGGATCTGTGATCGAGAATGTTTCGTGTGTTGGCTGGAGGACATCAGTTCATTGAAATTCCAGTGAGCTGACGGTCTTAAAGATAATTGTACCATTCCTAGAAATGTGAGGACTTAGGACTGTCCACTGGGGAAAAGCCAATATTGCTCTCTTTGAAATCATAGAAACCGTGCCTCCATCTGAGAATGTGAAATAGCTTTGAAATTGATGTGTTTGGTCATTACACACGAGTACCTGACAAAGCTGCTTTGATTTCAGAAATTGTAAATCCCTGCGACGCTGCAAGAACCCATTTATGAAATTGAGGTATTGATTGTGCTAATCTATACAGTGATTACTAGAAGCGGCCTAATGAGTAGGTGCGGCCTGAACCATGCACCTAAGAGGCACCATATAGGGCTGCAGTTGAAAAGTTTGTTCCTTTGGCCCCGAGGATTCTGGTCTGCCTGAGTTTCTTATTAAAATAGGAATATTCTTTTTTTGGTATTTTTTATGTTTATTTATTTTTGAGAGAGAGAGAGAAAAATCCCAAGCAGGCTCTGAGCTGACAGCGCAGGGCCCGACATGGGGCTTGAACTCACGAACTGGGAGATCATGACCTGAGCTGAAACCAAGAGTTGGACGCTTAACCAACTGAGCCACCCAGACGCCCCTAAAATAGCAATATTCTTGTGTAGGGACACACCCTAAAACAGTTTTTATTAATCTGTTCGCTCTTTTAATAATGTATATTGAGATTCGACTATACACAATGTACTTTGAAAAGGTTCAAAAATGAATACGATCTAATGCCCAAATTGAGGGTAATCCTTGAAGATGAGGGGGCAGTAAGGTACAAGATGCATGTGTGGCCGGGATCTGACATGGAACTAGACAATAAACTGAAATGGACAGAGAACAGGCACTCAGTGCGAATGTGCTACAGCAATGACTGATTCCCAGTGTGAAGAAATGTTACTAGGTAATGTATAGACAAACGATATAATAGAGACCTAACATGTATTATAAAGTTAACGTACTCCTCATGCATTCATACTGACTCAGGTCTTAGAAAAATCATTATTTTCTTTCAAAGTTGCATTAGGATATGAAGTTTGCTGAAATAACTGGAAAATTCTAGAGGTTTGGGGGATACACATTGAGAAGAAACAATCATGTAATAGCACTCAAAAAAAAAATCTTAAATGATGATCTGATTCCTGCTTCCAAGAATCTTCTCACCTTAGGAGAAGAGATATGATATGCACTTGTTTAGGTAGGAGTTCAATAGAATGTGAAGAGATTCGTTGGCAATTAAGAGAATGAATGGAAACCAGAATAGACACCTGGAGGGAAGACAGGATGAGAAAGACGCCTCTCCAAAAAGCTGTTAGAGGAAAGTGATAGAGGAGAGAACTAAGCATGTCTTAATTTCGCACATCATGATTATGTTCTTGAATTTTTCCTTCCTTGCATTAGCCAAAAATGATGTGAGAAAGGAAACACACAGCTAGACATCAAGCATAACCAGCTACTCCTAAGAGAAGATGTGCATATAGTAACAGGACTAACCAGCCAGTTCAGCTGAGAAATAAAGCCCATCCGCCGCAGGGAATTAAATTACAGCCAAACAAATGAGCAGCTCAGGGTAGAACTCTTCTTCTAACAGAAGTTTTAGCCTGTTAGGAAATAAACAAGCTAAAAGGACAGAACAGAAACTGATGTGACAAACGCATGTAACCTGAAAGAACTGTACGTGAGATCTAGGTGCCAAAAGGGAATGTGGAATTCGGTTTCGAATTAAAATATATTGGGAATTTACTGAGTTCTAGTTCTCTCTTGACAACACTTTTTTTTAATATATCATTTTTGGAGAGAGCACGAGTGGTGGAGGGGCAGAGAGAGAGAGCGAGAATCTTAAGCAGGGTCCACGCTCAGCACAGGGCTCCATGCAGGACTGGAACCCACGAACCTGAGCCAAAATCAAGAGTCAGACACTTAACCAACTTGAGCCACCCAGGGACCCCAACAAAACTTTTACTGTGGGGAAGGTTGTTCCAAGTTCTCTTAACAGAATTCTAACATCCACAGAATTTGGCTGAGGGAAGAAGTTTAGGAAACCCTATGAACACTGATAGTACAACTCAAGAACAGTCCAAAGGAAACTGTTATGATCATACCAGGAGAATAAGCCGTCAACATCCTTATGTGAAGATTTGTTGATGATGATGATTTGTAAGTCCAGAAAAGGCTTCTAGGCAAAAATCAGCTGGCAAATAAAGTGAAAGATACTTAAATCTATTTATTTCAGTTATAAGATGTGCATCCTTCTTGGGGCGCCTGGGTGGCTTGGTCACTTGAGTGTCTGACTTCGGCTCAGGTCATGATCTCCCAGTTCGTGAGTTCAAGCCCTGCATCAGGCTCTGTGCTTCACATCCTCCATTCCCCTTGCTCTCTGCCCCCCCCCCCATGTGCTAATTCTCCCTGTGTCAAAAATAAAAACTATTTCAAGATGTACATCATTCTTTTTTTTTAAGGTCTTATTTATTTCTAGGAGAGGGAGAGAGAGAGAGACAGCGTGAGCAGGGGAGGGTCAGAGAGAGAGGGAGTCACAGACTGAAACAGGCTCCAGGCTCCGAGCTGGCAGTCAGCACAGAGCCCGACGCGGGACTCGAACCCACGAACCGTGAGATCATGACCTAAGCGAACGTCGGACACTTAACCGACTAAGCCACCCAGGCGCCCCCAGATGTACATCATTCTGAAGTCATGTACTATAATCTACACTTGGAAGTTTCCTATAAATATCCCAGTTAATAGATCCCTAAATGGATTGGCTATAGTGAGGAGGGCATTTGTAGTAAAGGAACATCTTTTCCTTCTCTTCTAAGTTCTTTGGCTAGTCTAATAACTAAATCGATACAAAACAGATTAACAGGAGAAAAACAAATTTTGTAATGGATGACAGCCCCTAAAGACAGAAAACCCAAAGACAGGAAATTGAGGCTTAGAGTGTGGAGGGATCTAGAGCTTCAAAGGAGAAGACCCCAGTTCCGAGGAAGATGAAAAGGACAGATATTTGGTCAACAAATGTTTGTTCTGTCATGAAGCCAAGTCTTTCCTTATAAAGTTCTCTTTGGTATTAGTGCTCTTTCTGGTATAGTTCTTCTATCTAAATTCCTTCAGGAAGTTAAGAGGTGAGGTAAATAGTTCTTCCTGAATCTTTTGAGCCTTTGTTATCTTCAGCTCAAAATAATACATATACCAGGGGTGCCTGGGTGGCTTAGTTGGTTAAGTGATTGACTCTTGGTTTCACTCAGGTTATGATCTCACTGTTCAGTTCATGGGATGGAGCCCCTTATTGGGCTCTGTACTGATAGCTCGGAGACTGCTTGGGATTCTCTCTCTCTCTCTCTCTCTCAAAATAAACAGACTTAAAAAAATAATATATATACCAAAGTGCCACTTTTGGGGGATGGAATATTCTGTTGCTACTATTACACAGTCCCTAATTTGCAGTCTTAATATGCATGTTATAGCCAATGTATAGAACTAGCTCCTTCTATTAGAAAAAAAATAGAAATATTAGATAATAATTGTGGTTGTTGTTATTCCAGGAAACTTTTCATTCATTTCTGTCTTTGAGGAATTAAAGATTTTCTCAAAGTTTTCGACCTCTAGCCTTTTTTAAAAATTTTTTTTAATGTTTTTATTTATTTCTAGGAGAGAGAGAGACAGTGTGAGCAGGGGAGGGTCAGAGAGAAAGGGAGACACAGACTCTGAAACAGGCTCCAGGCTCTGAGCTGGCAGTCAGCACAGAGCCCGACACGGGGCTCGAACCCACAACCGCGAGATCACGACCTAAGCGAAAGTCGGATGCTTAACTGACTAAGCCACCCAGGCGCCCCCCACCTCTCGCCTTCTAATGCACAACGACCACCCACTCGTCTCCCTCATGTGCACTATTATGGATAGTTTTTTTGTGTATGACAAATTACCAAACAGCAGAAAAAAAGCACTGTGTAACTGGAGTTTTTCAAACGTGGTATTTTGGGAGGCGCCTGGGTGGCTCAGTCGGTTAAGCGTCTGACGTTGACTCAGGTCATGATCTCACGGTTTACGGGTTCAAGCCCCACTTCGGGCTCTTTGCTGACTGCTCAGAGCCTGGAGCCTGCTTCGGATTCTGTGTCTCCCCCCGACTCTCTCTCTCTCTCTCTCTGCCCCTCCCCTGCTCACATTCTTTCTGTCTCTCTCTCTCAAGATTAAATAAACATCGAAATAATTTTTTAAACGTGATTTTTTTGTGTGTCTTTTCAAAAATATCTTAAAAATAAACCTCAGGAGGTGGGGAAGGCAGCTCCCCTGTGAGAAGCAGTTTTCTTCCACTTGAAAAGCATGCATACATGTATACATATAACACAGATATGACCAGGAATACAAGAAACGGAATGCCTCATCTCTGCCTAGGTCTGTTCTAGCTAAGCCACCTCACTAGTGCCACCTGCACCTTCCTCACTGCTCAGGTCTCATTGTCTCATGAGTAGCTATTTTGTTTCTTTCAGACATTCCCATAAAATGTCTGCCAACTCTCCTTCCTGGACGTCAAAACTACATGGTTGGATTTCACCACTCCAGTCACCCAGAGGCAGTATTTGTTATGTGTTAATCCGGGTTCCAATCCCGTATAACCGTCCCAATTCCAGTGCACAATGTAAGGTATCAACTCTCAGATTAACATACCCCGGATCCAGCTAAGATATTCCATTATCTTGATATCCAACAAAGTGTGTATCCCTGACAACCCCACTCCTACCCTGTCATCTCCTCCCACCCCCGAGCTCATATTCTCCTCCATCACACTAGAGATCACAGCTTTGGGCCTGAGAGCAGGATTCATGGAAAGTTCCATAGAGGAAGCTCTACTTAAGCTGAGTCCTAAATGAGTAAAGCAACAATCTGAGAACAATGAAGGAATAGTTCTGTGGTGAAAATTCCATGGCTGGGTGTGTTATGAACACCATCTGAGTGCTTCTCAAATGTAGTGGTTTTTACATGTGAAGATTTTGAGGTCAACCTTAGCCCTAATGAAAAAGAATCCCCTAGGAATAGAATCCAGGAATCTGCATTTTAAAGACGTGTATGAGGTAATTCTTTTTATTATTTTTATTTTTAGAGAGAGAAAGCAGAAGCAGAAGAAAGGGCCAGAGGGGGAGGGGGAGAGGGGGAGGAGAGAGAGAGAGAATCAATCTTAAGCGGGCTCCACGCCCAGTGTGGAGCCCAAAGCGGGGCTTGATCTCACAACCGTGACATCATGACCTGAGCTGAAATCAAGATTCCGACGCTCAACAAACTGAACTGCCCCGGAGCCCCAGACCTATGTGAGGTGATTCTGATGTGCCTCAGGAGTCTGTATTGTAGACTCCAAAATGTTGACCTTGGAAAATCAAAGTTGTAACATTTTGCACACTTTCAGACATAAGGACTCATGATTTTGTGTTATGGTGGGAGCACATCAATTGGCTTTCTCCATTTTTAATAAAAAAATACTTCCCGTTGTTTCAAGACGTTTTTGAGACAGGCAACCTTATTATTTTTTCTTAAGTTTATTCATTTGTTTGGAGAGAGGAGGAGGGGAAGGAGAGAGACACAGAGAGAGAACCCCAAGCAGGCCCCACATGGTCAGCACGGAGCCTGACACTGGACTCGAACTCATAAACCTCGAGATCATGTCCTGAGCCAAAGCCAAGAGTCTGATGCTCAACCGACTAAGCCACCAGGTGCCCTGAGACAGGCCACTTTCTATGCAATTGGGAAATAAAGGCGTTTAGAAGGCCACACTGCAAAAGGAGCTTATGTGGATAGTCTTTCAAAAGCTCATCATAGGAGAAAACCTTTGAGAGACTAGTTTTGGATAAAGCATTCAGTGTAACTCAATGCTCAGCCTTGAATCAGAGTACGAACATTTACATTGCAGATTCTCAATTAATTTTGGAAAAACCTCTGGCAAAATGACAATAGAAAATCACTATATTTACATAGAATTTGAGATCAATGAAAATTAATTGCCCTTTCAGCTAATTCATAGTGGACTCATAAAAATGGCTTTTTATTCTGTAAGGCCCTTCAACATTCATACTCCTTCAGCACACCATCTGTTCAGTCTTTCGGTGCATCTGCAAGTTTTAGCTCAGTGACAGAGATCAGAGAGTGGTACAGCTTTAGAATATTTTTAAAAGATTGAAATAGTTGAGAAGTATACTACTCCTGATATCTTAGGATGCGTCTTCCCTCAATTGTGGGAATTTTTGTCGATAAAATATTTAGGCCGCCAACACAGGCTTTGTTGATGTTGTTTGTCAGGTTTGGAAATCATGGATGTTACTTTTCTTCAGTAGACATTCATGTTGAGATTGATCTACCTGAAAGACAGCCCTGTGAATCTCATCAAAATTTATAACCTATTAATCAGAAAACCTTCAATATGGGTTGATTTCACACTTCTACATGGGGTAGATTTCTTTTTCAATTTTATACACTGGTAGAATTGACCTGTATGAATCTCATCATTGCGTATAGTTCATTAGAGATTTAGGATGTATTTATAGTTTTGAGTTTTAAATGTTCATGACAGCATTTGGAATTTTGTTTCTTTCCCCTGGAAAAAGGAGAGCACATTTCTTCCCCAGGAGTTAACAGTTCTCTGCACCAAAGGTTCAAAATTAATCGGAATCAGAAAAGACTGGATTTTAAAGAAAATCCATTCTCACAAGCTGACTATCTGATTAAATGAAGAATCGCAAGTTGTAAAATTTCCATGACATTTTTCATATTAGGACAACTACAAAATAATTTAAAGACTAACTCATTAAAACGTATTTTATTGTTAAATGTTTAATACTGTCAAATTGACTTATCTCTTTATTTACTGATCCTTGGTGCTGAAACAAAAATCACATCGAGACTGTGTCACAAACACCTGACTTTTCCTCTTGGTGCTCCCAAAGGAAGGCATGCAAATATAATATTCTGGGATTTAAAAGGAGACTTGAGACACTGCTTAACACAATACAAAAGGCCAGACTTAGAAACTTCACTTCTGCTTATACTAATTGTTGACCAAATTTATCGAGTAGTGAAATGAGTAGACATCAATCTTCTCCATCAATGTGATGAATAGAACCTGGGTGCTTCAGAGAACGCTTTCTTACAGGAAGGTCAGCAAATTCTTAAGGGAAAATGGTTGATAGATGCTATTAAATGTACAAGGCCTGGGTGTATTGCTTATTGACATGTTCTTAAATTAAATGATTTTCACTCATGCTTGAAGGTCAAACCATCCACCCTTTGATAAAGCACCAGCGACAAGATCATTCTTGATGAAATGCTGAGCTCTTGCTCCAAAAACGAAGAGATTTTTTTTTTTATAAGCTTAAAATAGGTCCGGGGGCAAGAAGGGAGAGGAAACTAAAGGATTGTTAGGGAACTGAAGAGAGCAGCAGTTTCTACATACAGTTGTTTTTCTTCTGGACAATAAAGCAGGAAATGTCTCTCATGGCCACCTAATGAGGGCGCGATAGATTCTAGCCTTCCGAATTTGCATATTCAGACAACATGGCCTTAGTACAGAGCATCACAGTGCTCAGACATCTCTCTCCCTGGTAGCTGGATGCTGGTTTGCAAAGTGCCCTTGGATCCCAAACAGCTAAAAAGGCATTTGTGAGCAGATGGTGATTGTGTGATGAGAAGTCTAATTGTATTTGCCTTCTCTAATAGAGAGAGAGCCAGGACGGTCAGGCAGGTCAAGGCATGTGGGCAGGATGAACATATTGTGTGCAAAGAGAAAACTTGGAAAGCTCAGATGGATAGCTAATGAGACAACTTACAGGCCCCAACGCTGACTGTATCTGCAAAGTGATTAAGGCAAGGCAAAAATCAGAGCCATAACCTAAAAATGTAGGCCTACAGCGTTATGAACACTTGGTGGAACACAGAAGCATCGAAACCAGACAGAACCGTGTCCCTGAATCCCAACTCTACCATCTAAAGACCGCGCGACACCCGACAGACGAATTCATTTCTCTAAGCCTTAGACCTCTCGTGTATCAAAGGAGAATAATCTACCATAGGTTGCTGTGAGAATTACGAGAAACAATATAAATGTGAATAGCACTTAGCATAGTGTCTGCTTTGCAATAAGAGCTTGATAAATATTATCAGTTAGTTTTTGCAATTATCTAAATGATGAAGGCAATGTTGGGGGCATTCTTATGTTGGGTCTTCTGGAAGCAGAGCCTGAGATAGGGATTATTTGGAACTAAATACCAGTTTTGGGGCCGCCTACCACCATGTTTTAGTAGAATCAACAGTGTTCTCAAAATTGGACTGTGCACCTCTTTTCCTAACTCTGTTCAAGGATGTTATGTTGTTGGCTTAAATGTAGCCATGGTGGAAGTAGTCATACCATAGAAATCAGTGAATTCTATAATTAGCCTCCCTCCCTCTGCCCCACCCCCAGCCAGTTGTTAAACATTTACCGGCACACCACTGTTTATAAGTAAATCAGCGAAAATGATTTTGAAACGTGATCCCCACATATAAGTTCTAAGGTGAGATAAAGTCTAAACTAGCAAAGGTCCCAAATGTCTAGAAACGGCCAAGCTGTTGCCACAGAATGGTTTCTCTGTACACACAGATATTCTATATACTTGATTTCATCAACACTCTCACCTTCTGCCATTTTTGTTCTCCTTACTCACTCTTCCTCAATCCACTGCTGATACATAACCTGGCTCTAGCAATGGACTAACACTGCTACTATAACATGCTTTTAACAATCGACTGGGAAAATTCAGCAGGCCGGGAGCCCAGAACTGAGTCACCCAGCAACCTGAAGGCACTCGGAGAAGTCATGGAATCATTTACACCTTCTCTGATTTCTCATGGAGGAGACTGTATCCTGAACTAAATAGACAAGTCCATATTGGTGGTATTGCTTCCCAGACCAAGCCATCAAATTCACGAAGACTGTTTGCAAAGCCCTGCCCAGGACTCTTGCAAATCGGTCTGACTCCCTGGTGTGAACAGCAACAGTATAGGAACAGCTGCGAACTTGACCAGTCTGAGACCTGAAGTGAAAAATATTCCCAAGGATCCCTTTCGGGGTGGAGACGTGATCATTTAAAGTACGAGGTTCTGTCTCCAAAACCCTTCATCATCCCCTCGTCCTTTGGGGGAAACACAAACAAAGCAAAATAAAACCACTGGAACTCATTCTCCAAGTGCACATAGATCTCCTTAGGGAGGTAAGAGGTATTTCGAAAAACAAGGCTTGATTATACCCCTGAAGAAGTGACCCCAGCCCAACTCTAAACCAGGCGTTCAAAGAAGAAGAAGTTGCCCAACTTCCCCCAAAACTACATGCTGTCAGTGGATTACATGCTCTACACTGCCTCGTGGCCTAACCAATATAAAAAAACCATACGAAGCAACTTTTCCAAGTTCTCTCGAAATGCTAGAAGCGACACATTCTGAGCCCAGAAGCAACCCGGCATTTGAATGAGCCTTTAGCTTGTCCTTGACATTAAGAAATGGCATCGTTAGTATATCTTAGAACAATAAATACTGAATACAATATAACAGGCACAGTGGAGTTATGTTGTAACAATGCGCCGGTTAATGATATTGTCAATTATACAAACAGCATAGATATGTTAAAAAGCACTCAAGTCCCACAAAAAGTTTTAATGTTCTTTTTGGATGTTTGTTTATTTTAAGAGAGAGCATGCACACTTGAGAGCATGAGGGAGGGAGGGGCAGAGCGAGAATCCCAAGCGGGCTCCATGCTGTCAACACAGAGCCCCACTCAGGGCTTGATCTCACAAACGGTGAGATCATGAGCTGAGCCGAAATCAAGAGTCAGACTCCTAGCTGACTGAGCCACCCAGGCACCCCAAAAGCTGTAATGTTCTCATGGCTGGCCCTTTGCTATTCTTTAGGATTCAACTTCAGTGTGACCCCCTCAGAGACGGCTTCCTGTTTCTATTGTTCATTCTATTGG
>JAESUZ010002309.1:0-12581 GCA_017311185.1 Proteles cristata cristata
GTCGGTTAAGCGTCCGACTTTCGCTTGAGTCATGATCTCGCGGTTCGTGGGTTCGAGCCCCGCGTCGGGCTCTGTGCTGACTGCCAGCTCAGAGCCTGGAGCCTGTTTCAGAGTCTGTGACTCCCTCTCTCTCTGACCCTCCCCTGCTCACGCGCTCTCTCTCTCTCCTAGAAATAAATAAAACATTAAAAAAAAATTAGAAATGCAATTGATTTTTCTGTATTGATTTTATATCATAGAACCTTGCTGAACCAGTTTACTAATTCTAAAAGTGCTTTTTGTTGGTTGGTTGGTTGGTTGTGGATTACCCTGGATTTTACATCTACAAATAATATCCTCCATGAGGTATAAATAGAGGTAGTTTTACTTCTTTCTAATAGTGATGCTGTTTATTTCTGTTTCACTAATTCTTCTGGCTATAACATCCAATACAATACTAAATAGAAGAAGCAGCAATAGTGGATATCCTTTTCTCATTCCTGATCTTAGAAGAAAAGCATTAGTTCTTTGACACTAACTATGATGTTGTCTATAGGTTTTTCATAGATGTCCTTATAAAATTGAGGAAATTCCCTCCTATTTCTAACTTGTCAAGTGTTTTTATCATGAAAGGGTATTGGATTTTTGTCAAATGCCTTCTCCGCATCAGATGAGATGACTGTGTTGTTTTGTCCTTTATTCTATTAATATGGATTACATTGATTTTGATATGCTAAACCAGTCCATCATTCCAAGTTATATATACCACTTGGTTGTGAAGTATAATCATTTTTACATGTTATTGGATTCAGTGTGCTAGTATTTTGTTGAGGATTTCCTCATCTATGTTCATAAGGGATATTAATATCTAATTTTATTTTCTTGTGATGTAGTCTTCCTGGTTTTGACATCAAGTTATACTAGCCTCACAGAATGAATTATTTGAGATTTGAAGAATGGATTAAAGAGAAAAGGACAGTGTCACTTGGGCCAATGAAGAGCTGTTTCAATAAGTCAGGTGGATATAATTAATATATAGGTTAGAGTAATGATAATGAGAGTAGAATTAGAAAAGATGTCAACATTCAATATCAGAGAAAATAAAGATAAATTTTTCCTTGGTAAATCATAATACCTTTGAAACTCCTGATCTTATATAAGCTTTGAGAAGCAAAATAAAATAAAATAAAATATTCAGGACTTGGCAGACTTTCAGGAGGTGGGTATGTGAGTGTGGCATTGGTAATTGGCTGCTACTAATTGGCTGGTTTTCAGAAGCATGGTTACTGATATGAAGTTGTAATTGATCAATTAGCATGGTTTTAAACTTCTTGGCATGAGATTCTAGTGATTACTTAATATCATAGACAAAAGAGAATAGGAATATGTTATTCTCAGAGAGAAATGAACACATTGAAACTGAATCCAAGCCATATTTGATTTGACAGGACAGTGAAGAACAGGGATACATTAAAGATGCCATTCAGATTTCTGGCTGGACAATTAAATGTAACTTCTGCTAGGTCAAGAATTTATCAGGGGTGCCTGGATGGCTCAGTCGGTTAAGCATCTGACTTTGGCTCAGGTCATGATCTCACGGTTCATGGGTTCGAGCCCTTCATCAGGTTCTATGCTGACAGCTCAGAGCCTGGAGCCTGTTTCAGATTCTGTGTCTGCCTCTCTGCCCTTCCCCCACTCAAGCTCTGTCTCAAAAATAAATAAACTAAAAAAAAAAAAAAAGAATCTATTTCTTTTGTTGACTGATGCATACCAAGTTCCTAGGAAATAACCTGGTATATGGTAGGCACTATACAAATATTTAAAAAAAAAAATTCCATTGGCATGGAGTAGATTAATGTAATTATAAAACATGGACATGTTCAATTTCAGATACCTACAAGGTATTCAAAAGAGGATAATTTATAGTAAAATGGATATAAAGTTTTGAATTAGGACAGACATTTACTCTTATTGGGTTTGTAGCCACCAGCATATAGATGGTTATTGAAAACCTAAGATCAGATGAAATATCCAAATATTAAACACCATTAGGACAGACATCTGTCAATCACAAACACTTAAGGAACCAGAGCAGCTATAGAATCTGCAAAGAAGACTGACAATAAAAGACCCAAGATAATAAGAGAAATGCGGAAGTTAGGGGAAATTTTTTTTCTTTGATTTTTCCCTCCTGAAGGAGGAAGTTAATCTTGTCAAATGATCTCTGGAGAGTAAGAAAGAAAAGGGCTTCAAAGTACCTGCTGGATCAAGCAACATTCAAGTCATGGTGTCCTTGACAAAAGCCATTTCAGTAGAGTGTTAAGCTCCATGTGGGGAAGAGTGTTCAGGTGAAAAAAGTGAATAGGTTAAGATGTGAAGGAAGAGAGCAAGATAAGTGGTATCTAGAGGTAGACTTGGGCTGAGAAAAGGAGTTTATTTTATCTTAAGGTGGGGAAAAGTAGAGCATGTTAAATGCTGATCGGAAAAAAAAAATGGAGAGTGATTTAAGATACAGGAAAGCAAAAGGTGATCAAAGAGCTAATATATAGGAAGTGGGAATTTATGATTCTTTATTTTCTCTGACTCTCGAAACCCTTGCAACTCTAAATTTCTATAATTATTTGAACTGTCTACATAAATAGCTATATTTTATCAGGAAATCATTATTAGACATTTTATTCCAAGTGATACAATATATAATGTCATATATGCCCAAAATTGAGCAATTTCTATTCTTTTATGAAGATATAAAACAGAAAAAAAATCACTGTACTTTTTAATTCTTTCACAAAATTTATGTTGAAAGACTATACATTTATCAAAGAGTTGCAGGAGCTTTTTCATGTTTGAAGAACATAGGCCCTCACCTTCTTTGTGTCAATTGTTAATATATATATTATTTTTTTAAAAAACATTATTATATTTTAATGTTTATTGATTTTTGAGAGAGAGAGACAGAGACAGAGAGAAAGAGAGAGGGAGAGGGGCAGAGAGAGGGAAATAAAGAATCCCAAACAGGTTCTGTGCCATTAGCACAGAGCCCAACACAGGGCTCAAACTCATGAACCATGACATTATGACCTGAGCTGAAATCAAGAGTCTGACACCTAATCCACTAAGCCACCCTGGCGCCCCTCAGTTGTAAATATTTTACTCATTTTCTCCCTTTCTTTCATTCCCAACTCTTCTCTTTCTCAGTCTATCTCAGTCTCTCCTTTCTCTATCATATTCTTTAATAAATCATTTTAGGATTAGTTGCAAATATTGTGACACTTCATCTCTAATTAATTCAGTACGAAACATTAATCATCTAAGTACAGGGACATTCTCTTACATAACCATAATAAAATTGTCATAGAAAGGACATTTAACATTGATACAATACTATTATCTAATATAGTCTATATTAAATTTGCCCACTATCAATTATCCCAATAGTGTGTTCTATAAATCTTTAAGATCCAAACCGCAAAATAAGGATTGCACGGTTCGTGTAGTTGCCATATATTCTTTAGCTTCCTATAAACTACAGCTCACAGAATTTTTTCCAAAAGGTACCGAATATCATTATTTTTATTTTTTAATGTTTATTTATTTTTGAGACAGAGAAAGACAGAGTTTGAGCAGGGGAAGGGCAGAGAGAGAGAGGGAGACACAGAATCTGAAGCAGGCTCCAGGTTCTAAGCTGGCAGCACAGAGCCCGAATCAGGCTAGGACCTAGGGACCATGAGATCAAGACCTGAGCCAAAGTCTGATGCTTAACTGACTGAGCCACTCAGGTGCCCCCAGAATATTGATATTTTTAAACTGTCTATTCTAGATTGTTTCACAGAATGTCCCTTAATTTGGGTTTTCTAATTGTTTCTTCACTTCTTTTTTCATGATTAGATTAAGGTTAAGAAATTTATGAGACTGTTACTTGAGTGATTAATTCATCATATTGCAAAGTACATGATGCCAACTTGTATAAGTGATATTAAGTTTAGACATTTGATCCAAATGGCTTTGATTTATCCATTGAAAAGATACCTTTTCCTTTTGCAATTAATAAATACTTTTTTAAATGGTGCATTGAGCCTGCACGAGTATCCTGTTTTTCAAAGATATCTTACCCAGGGTTTTTAGTGTCTACTCATGACTTCTTCCTGAATCGATTATCACTATGGTGGCTGTGAAATGGCATTGTGCTATCTCTGTAATTTCTTGTATATTTAATAATGCAGTTGGCCTTAACTGTTTTTTGCAAATGAGATAATTATGTCTACATCCCTCTTAATTTTATTTTTTAAAAAATAATTATTAGTCTAAATTAATGGATTGATTCATAATTACATATTAATTTTTTCTATTATTATTTGGATGCTCCGTATCTCCTAAATTTAGCCAATGAGACAATACAGTGTTTGAGTACTTTGTTATATAATAATAACACTCCCATATATTTAGAATTATATGAGTATGTATGTATACGTATATGTGTTATGCTACATATAAAATTATAAGCTTATTCTGTCTCTAACTCAAATTAAAAAGCTAGAGGATTTTTTTTCTCTTTCATTTTCTATCATATATCCCTTTTTTCACAGTGATATTAATTCCCAATAATATCAGTATTTTTAATTATTTGCTCAATCCTATCACACTCATGAAATAGTTTGATTTCCTTCACTGATGCCACTAAGAACATACTTAAGTAATATTCGATATTGCTTTTTGATCCTAAGATATATTCTATCTATTGGTAAGAAGAGTAACTAAATAATTCACTTAGTCTTTTAAGACAACCCAAGCTTTTATATTTTTATTAAAATGTTTTTATTAAAATAAGCCCTGCAATAGCAAAGTTGATCACAAATAGAATTATGACGCTATATTAATGAAGAGAAAGCCAGCCAAAATTTAAACCAACACTACAGTGCTCCCTTCCTTCCTATTATTTTGAGAATGTCGCAGTAGAAAATGACTGACTTGAAAAAAAGTTGCTTTGAAGTTAAACTCTGATGGCAATTTGGGGTACAAAAGGCAAAAAATATACCATTCTCTTGCCAAGTGTATTAAAATGTCACCCCAGTATTAGGTCTCGCTTGGAGTGAGAAAAGGATTACTGATGCTCATTAAAAATAATAATCTGCATTTCTGAATGGTTATCAGAGATGCATATTTCTGGGGATAAAAACCACCTAATGTTCTCAAAGGTGTGGATAAAAAGGGAGGAGCCCATTTAACAGGCTTCATTTCACATTCTCTGTCTTTATTATTTCAAAATGATACCTTTGACATTTAGAGGGACCAGTAGGCACTGTTACAACTAAAATTGAATAAAATTCCAAGCTGTGTCAAAGACATTGTTTGAATTCACTTAAAAGTGTTTTATGTCACTGCTCACCAACTCCCCTTCTCTAGTCATGATCTGCCTGTGGCAAACTGTTTCTCCCTGGGACTGAAAAGATTACTCCCACTGATACTCCTCTGACAGTGTGAATATTGACTTGCACTTATAAAGGTCAGACAGTTCCACTAGTTAATAGGAGTGAGAAGAGCAGCTCCACCAAGTCTCTTTGAAGGGAATTTAACCTTCAATTGCGAAGCGTGCTGCTCTGTGGAGCCAGTTTTGGCAACTAACAAAATACACGCTTCTCTGCTTTCCAAAAATACCAACAGGAGCCCGAAAGTTAACATCACAAAAGGGAAACAAGCATGCGATGTAGCAGACAAGCGTCGTCCATGGGAACACCATCCAGAATGAGCCTTGTTATTTTTATTTTCTTTAAAGAGAGTCGAAGACTGTGGAGTAATTCTCTGGGCCTTTAACTTTCTTCAGTGTATAATAGCCTTTCTGACTTTTAAGAGCTATGTGGTGTAAGACGATAAGACACCACATGTATTTTTCTCAGCGTCATTCTGACACAAGATCAAGAAAGAGGGTTAATCCCAGTGGAGGGAGCCTGGCATCTTCTTACCGAGCCTTTGAAAAGTCCTCTGCCTTCTGTTGCTGTCGCGTGACTGCAAGTTCAGGAAAGGCGGACATAATTTAAGGTCCCTGGGAATGTGGCCTATCTGTTAATAGCAGTGTCCTGAGGTACAATGCAAGAAGGATGGCAGTGAGAAAACAAGACTGAAAACGAGAATGAGACTTCACTTTTCATCCGTATGGAGAGTAAAACCAATATTTTTAATTTTTAATAAAACCCGTTTATATTGTGGCACCAGCAGCAGAAAGATCGTGCTGCATATAAATGAAGATTATTCCCTAGTTTGTCTTGAGCAATGCAAGACAGGAGACATAATGATGAAGTGGGCCTTTTACAAGTAATAAGTAGCAAGAAGAAGTCCTGAGTATCTTGGGGAGCGGAGCCTGCCTGATTCCAGAGCATATTTTAGAAATGGCATTATGGCTTTCACTGCTTTAAGTTTGGCATCAGCGAGATTTTAGATTGTGCTAAAATCATCCTTAATGTCCTTTCTGCCTCATCAGTGGGGGACCATTCAAGTAACAAAGTGCCAATCAGGGGCTCTTGTTCCTCTTTAGCTTGGAGATATTACTGTGGAGGTTTTTGAGAGCATGATCTCTCCGCTTGAGATGCCCTTTATTATAACTATAGTTAAAGGTCTGCTGACTTAGCCATTATAAACCCCTAATGTTCTCCACTACAAAAATCTGCACTAAAATAAAGCTTAGCATACTAAGTTGGAGCCCGTGGGAGCCCTGATTTTTATAAATTTGAAGGAAATAAAACAGTCATTTGAGTTAAAGAGAGAGTAACAAAAATATAAACATCAAAGCTATGTGAGTTATGTGTGTCACTGCTCTGGTATCTCCAAAAATAGCATCATTAATTAAAATGAAGTTGGAAAGTAATTAGTTCATAATGTACACTAATCATTTTTGTAAGTTTGGAGTATAAAAATGTAATTAAGAAAAAGAAAAATGGGTTATATACAGGATCGTTTTGATTGAGGAAACTGTGAGTTTTTAACTCAACTATTTTTTAAAAATATGGACCTGTACTGCTATTGCAGACTCTTTGCAGTATTTCAGTCAATGAGTCAGATACTCCAGATGCTTAAGCTTCTCCCTCTAAGTTTCTTAGCCATCCATCTTCAAGGGCTTTATTAATCGAGTTGCGCAAGAAATAGAAATTTGTAAAAAACAAAATTTGAACCGAAAAGCAGCATTACAAAACAAGCAGTGGGAAGCATATTTCAGCACCTTTTTATTTTGAAGACTACTATTATTATTAGAGTGTATACTTTTAATATCTTCTTTTTAAGAAAATGCCTAAAGGAATATACGTTTTTCTAGGGATACAATCTTTTCAGAATTTTTTAGAAATCAAAACATGTTCATAATCTTCCAGTGCCTTAACCTTTCTGCAGATAATGATTATAAACTCAGACAAAATTAAACAACACCAAACAAAACAAAAAAATCTAGCTTAAGGCTCTGGAGATTAAACAACGATGGTAGATTCTGGAGATGAGTTGATACTTGAGAGAGGGGACCTCCACAGGATAAGTTTGCAATTTGTACAAAAATTTATAAAGGAATAAATACGGCAATATCTGAGAAAGTTAATGTCTCCTCTTATTTATTTATTTTTATTAAAAATTTTTAAAAATGTTTTATTTATTTTTTGAGAGAGAGACAGACAGCATGAGCACGGGAGGGTCAGGAAGAGAGGGAGACAAGTATCAGAAGCAAGTTCCAGATTCTGAGCTAGCTGTCAGCACAGAGTCTGACACGGGGCTCAAATCCAGGAACTGTGAGATCATGACCTGAGCCAAAGTTGGATGCTTAACTGACTGAGCCACCCAGGCGGCCCTAATGTCTCTTTTTAGATAATGTGTCAGGAAAGGCCATTCTGAGGAGTCATATTGAAGCTAGGAAGTAATGGATATGAATTAGCCACTCATAGAATTTCTGAGGAAGGATACTAGAGTCAAGAGGAAGAATAGTGGCCGAGGCGCTAAAGCAAGGCTTGACATGATCCAGAAGCAGAGAGAGACCCAGGAAGCTGAAGACTCATGATTAAGAGGCAAAGAGATGAGAAATGAAGCTGGAGAGGAAGACAGGAGTTAGATCATACATCAATAAGAAATGCATGTAAGGCCTACTTTATGCCAAGAATTGCATACAGAAATATAAATAAGATATTGTTTATAATAAATATAAACAAGATATCATATCTTGTCTGAAGAGATCTCCCAGTACAGTGGTGAAATGAGGCTTTTTTTGCATTTGCTGTCAAAGCACCTTGTTGCAGGTGGATTCTAATCCTGTCTCTATTCAATTACTTTCCAGCTTGGAGGCAGGGAAAGACGGTCCTTAAAAAATGTGGAGTTTTTTTGGATGGATGGATGGATGGATGGATGGATGGATGGATGGACAGATGACACACTGAGAAAGTCCAGCTGGCTGCTGACACAACAACTCACAAGTGATATTTTCTTGGCACTGTCACTATATCCAGATTCTTAAATTGAGATATAATTTAATAAAATTTTCTCTCTCTATATATATATAGATAGATGTTTTATATATCATGTTATATATTATATGATCATATATATATATATGATGTTTTCAACTTTCTTGAGTGAAATTGAGTAGTCCCAGAAGCAATAATCAAGAGTAGGAGTGGTATAAGGCACCCAGGACACTACAATTTGGTGGTCATAGAAAAAAAATCAGGGGAAAGGAGTTTCTTGGTTGTTAGAAAGCAGTAGTCTCTTTCAGAATTCTAGTTCATGATTCTCCCACCCCACTTTATTATAATCCCTCTCTTTTTGATAACTTTATGTAACACATGCTCAAATATTTTCACGTCTTAAGGATGTGTTCTTCCTTTAACCCTGTATTTCCAACTACTTATGGCACAATTTTTATACTTTCTTTCTTGGACAAGCCTCTAGAAATAATAAACTATGGTCATGATTCCCATTTATCCACTTTCCACTCATTCTTCAATGACTAAAATATGGCTTCTGTTCCTTTTTTTTCCCCACTGAAACTGTTTTGTTTTCTCAAAGGTTTCATTGACACACTTATTACTAAGCCAACTACACATTTTTATCCCAGTTTGTTGTCTTTTTATAGATTTTGTGTCTGTTAACTACAGAATCGTTCTTAAAATTAGCTTATCATTTTCTGTCATACAATTTTCTCTTGATTCTCTTCCTCTTCTATGAGGTATTTCTTAGATCACATTTCCATTGGCATTTCTGGGGGCACCTAATCAAACTATCTATTTCTTTCCATTATGTAGTTTTCTTAGACAAAATTTTAAAATTCCACAATGCCAACTACAACATATCCTCAGATGACCCATTCATGTATATCCAGCACCTATCATTCTTGACACTAAGGAAGGATTTAATTAATATGCTTTGAATAAATAGATGGGTGTCTGGATAAATATGCATAAGAAGTCACAATCTAGAAATATTTGGGATGAGTGTGAACTTCATGCATTTCGGTGGATCACATAATTAAAAATATACTATACATCAATATTTAGAGTTTTTAAAGCCTAGATTATAAGTTCTTTTGAAAAAAATGAAAAGGAAGCTTTAACAACATTAATCCTACACGCTAGCGTGGCAAGAGTCAGTCTGAGCTGAGTTGTAGCAAGTGTTGTCCAATTTGTCACAGTCAGACCGAATTCATCTTCTTCATTTAGGTTACCTGCCTGGTCCCAGTAAGCATTTGATCTAAATACTTAAAAAAAGGGGGCACCTAGGTGGCTCAGTCGGTTAAGCATCTGACTCTTGGTTGTGGCTTGGGTCATGATCTGGCAGTTTGTGGATCTGAGTCCCACATCAGGCTCTGTGCTGACAGTGTGGAGCCTGCTTGGGATTCTCTCTCTCCCTCTCCCTCTGCCGCTTCCCCACTTGCTCTGTTTCTTTCTCAAAAATAAATAAAACTTAAAAAAAAAATAAATACTTAAAAAAAGCATGTAGATAAATTCTTTATGATCTAGACTATATTGCTTTTTCTCCAATTTTCTCATCAACTTTCTCCTTAGATATGTGCCACATTTCAGTGAAGAAAAATATGGGCCATGTTACTTAAGCCAGAAAACAGGGCTTTCAATTTTGCTTCCATTTACTTAAAACATCTTATCAACCCTAACACATATCAATATACATCATAAATATCTCTAATTTATCTCTTCTTCTCTTTATTTTAGTTACACATTTCCTGTTCCCTGCAAATGCTGTAAACTCCTAACTGCTCTTCTGGCTTGTTCTTGTCTGTTCTACATTCATCCATCTAAAAACATCCTTTGTGTCCTTCACATCTCAGTTCTCTGAGAAGCTTATCTGACTTAGGAGGAACTGTATCCATTTCTTCCTGTCTAATAAATTATTATTAATGTAACATTTTATTAGAAAAAAATGATAATAATTATAGCCAAAATACATTAAGAACTATACTAATAATTTAATATATGTGTTATTTCATTTGTGCAATATTCTAAGATAGATAAGATTATTATCAATATATAGAGATGTAGAAACAGAGATACTGACAGATTTATTAATTTGACTAAAGTAGGGTTGGGGTTTGAATTCCACTAATATGATTCCAAAGCATATAATCATCCTAAAACTGTAAGTGATTGTTCAACTACTCAGCAAACAGCAGCAATTTATTTTAGGGTTTTATAACAGTTTCATAGATTTTATAATCTGTGTGATTAACATAGTGACTGATATCCAAAAGAAAGTCAAAGAAGTTTGTTGCCAATGCTGAAGCATTTGCATTTAAGTCTCAATGGTATGTCATTGGCTTTCAATGTGTTGTTTAATGGTGAATAACTCTTATCTGGACAGTTCTGAGCTCCTAGTTGGTAGCATAACAATACTGTTATGCTGTTATTTTTTTTTTTTTTTTGGTATAATAGCCAAGTCATATAGAGTAAAAAGAATCTGTTTCTGAAACTTCATCAGTATCTAGAAAATTTATTTTTGAATTGACTTATTTACTGACTATGAGATCCAGTCACAATAGACAAAGGCATGTCACCAGGAAAAGGCCACTGAGTTAGGGAGTAAAGTTATGCTAAGGACAAAAGCAGAATAAAGACAATGTAAAGTCAAATTTTTGTGACTGAACAGTTCCAGATGTTGATATGCTGCCATTCTGAGTCTACTTCTTAAAAAACTAAATTGAAGAGGAATGAAGGTCACAGGGTTAAATAGTTTGAGAAAATATAAGGTCAAAGTAGTAGTTGTAGATGTAAATGTTGAAGATACAGCACTTGTTGCCTTTACAACATACTTGATATTAACATACTACTTTCTTAAAGCATCTTCTCTTTGACATGCAAATTTTTAAGTAAGTTGGTCTTTGTTGTTATCATTAATAAAATTACAACAACCTAAGCATAGGTACTAATTATTATACCTCTTGTAACTGTATGGTGCTTAGCCCAGTACACCCTCACTGGATCCTAGAAAACCAGGGTGAACTATACATCTATCAGCTAAGAAGGAAGCATTTTCAGCCTGGTGAGATTCCATATATTCAAGTCTCAACTTGATAATCTGCAATTTAGAATTTGTTTGTCTCTGAGACTTTTTTTTTCCTTTTTGATATTGTGACTTTGAAGCAGGAATTTGATGATCCCAAATAACTCTAGTTGAATAATTGTATTTGAAATAAATTTGATTTGAGAAAAGCATTGGTTAAGCCCTATTTTTTTTCCTGCAGAAATATGTACTTAGACTGTCAGAGCAAACTAATAATTTTCCTTCAAATTTGTATTAATTTCTCACAGAAGAACAAGAGAGTAATCTTTGTTTATAGAACTTCTTTTGTGTTGGTGGGATGATTCATATCAAAATGCAGTTTCTGTCAGATGTGTCATTATAATGGAGGACTTCATAGTTCTTTTTGTTAAATTACAACATTATAATATGTGGTGATGTTTTAAGTTTTCTAAATGACAATATAAGTTTGTGAAACATTATTGCTATTAAGAGAATAAATCCATGCATTAGGGAAGTTCATGACACATTTTGAAAATACAGACGTTATGACTCATGTATACTCTAGCTTAACCTCCAATTTAGAGTTGTACAATTAAATTCTAAAAATACTTTATTCACCTTCTGTACAATGCTGATCCCACAGACAAAAGTTGGAAGGGTAGTGTTTAGTAGGAATGGCGACTCATTTAGATGATGATAAAAGTTGATTTTAAAAGGGAATTGTGTATTACTTTATAAATGAGGAAACAGGGACTCAGGTGATGTGCCTCAAATCATAACATTAAGTGGTGCTAGAAATGGTTTAAGAACTAACCTGGAATGTTCTGCTCCCATCTATGATTGCTAACTACCACTCTGCTAACTCTTTCACAAATAACCACCATAAAAGTAGGGGGAAAATTATCAGCCAATTGTTTTTTATGCACTGGACTGCAGGCAGCAGAATACTGTCTTGAGAGGGGGCTCAGAGGTGGACAATATAACAGCTCAGACTTTAGTTCTGGAAGAGGAGAAGTGCAGTACTGAAGGCACAGAAATCCATGTGGAGAGGTCTCCTGGGAATCCTGGGTAATGAACTTTCACACAAGGTAAGAATATAAAAAGGT